>OX578279.1:0-600000 GCA_951217055.1 Gerris lacustris | reverse complement strand
TATTTTTCACTGTCTCTTTCCCGTAGTAAATAATAATTATAATTTGATTTTTATTATTATTAGAAAAGTTATAAGAAAATAGTTATGTGTTATAATAAAGAGCAGGGCTCGATCGCGACGGAGCGGCGTTCCGACACTTCTCTCTCTGATAAATAAAAAATAGACTGCCAATTGTTGTGGCACATAGGTTCCTCGCATCCTATCCTCGTACTTTATTGATTTTATGCTTTTACAAGCCATTATTGTCTAATTGGTTCAATTTTTTCCCCCGTTTTTTTTTAATGTGTCAAAATTGTATTGATTTTTTAGTTTCAATTCAGCAAAAGTTAAGGAGCGTGGACTGTTTGGGGCTATCTGCGGCTTACTTTCGATAAACTATAAAAATTTAATTCAAATCAGATAAGTACTTTTCAAGCTATAGGTGTAAATAAATGTATGTTTGTGCACATGTGGATGAGAAACAAATAGGCCCAGAAGGTTGAAACTTATATGGGACCAACACCAACAATGGGCTAATTATGACCTACCTACCATCCCAAATTTTATTAAAATTGGACGTGTAGATTTTAAGATATGTTGGTTCGCCCAAATTGAACGACAGACCGACAGACAGACACGGAACCAAAAATGTTCCCTGATGTCTGAAACGGATTTCTGTCTTGGAATTTTTGATTATCGGAGACCTAAAATGTTTTCGTTGTTCAGAACTATGACATAGCTTCCGTCAGTGCCGGAACTAGCCGTGTGCATGGGGTCGGCTGCACACGGGCCTCGGGGTAAGGGGGGCCTCACTTCCACTCGGCCAGTTAATAAAAAAAATGAATAAAAAATAATTTTATTAAAAAACTGTTAATATTTTGTATTATTATGCATATGTTTAATCAAAATGTAACTATCTTTAGTAAGTTTTTAAATTAATTATAAATTTTTAACTTGTAAAATATGCCTTCTCAGGGGCCACCTAACACGATCCACTCAATATCTCCGGAATCTACTGCAGAAAGAAATACCTGGTTTGCTCTGGGTTCTATGTTAACTTAAAATGCGCTTACAGAAAAAATTCTAAGCACTTTGAGAACTAAAATGCTCTGCTGCAGTACTTAAAATATGAAAAAGTTAATAGAAGACATATTTTTAAGGCTAAAGTTAGAGTCTATGGCTTAAAATAAGAACTTTTTACTTTTGGCATTTTTTCTCCAAGAATTAAAGTTTCAAAATATGAGTATTCAACTCAAGTCTAACAGCTAAAATAATGGATCTAATAAAAAAATGTAAAATACAGAGTTCTTATTTTGAGCCATAAACTCGAAATCCATTCTTTTGTATTAAGTACAAGGGCTCTTTTTTACTTTAGCACCCCCTTGGTTCTAAACAATAGTCTGCCCTACAAAAGTCAAAAAGGTTTGTGTGTTTGTCTGCCCAAGACATTGAGACTTCTGGGGAAATTTCTATATTTAATATTCCTTTATCTTAATAGTTGATTTGACTAAGGGATATGATCACAATTATATACACAAGTGTGATATTCCTTTGTCCCAAGATACATTAGAATAAATATCCCTTCGTCTTAACAGTAATTTAGACTAAGAATATATGCAACTCTGTATAATGTTCCTCTGTCTAAATAACTATTAACATAAAGGGATATAGGGTTATGCTTATGTAAAAAAGTACCATTAAGAGCAACATTTTTCCTCATTTTCGTAACTTTTTTGCTCTTTTTACTTTCCATATAAAGAGAAAGTACTGTAATGTCGCAAAAATTCGATTTTGATGGATTTACACTTTTGAGGTCCCCTGGGCCAAAAAAAGTAGTTTTTAAAAAATTTCTGTCGCCTGTCTGTGCAGACACCTGGAGCCTCAGAAAAATCATACCCCGAGGAGAAATTAATTTTACCTTCAAATTTGGGGGCGCTAATCCTTAAAAAATAGGAAAAAAGTGAAAAAAGTATTTCTCGAAAACGATTCCGACGATTTTGATTAAAATATTCTAAAATGTAGTCCATTTAAATACGAATTCAATTTATTTATAATATTTTTTATCATAAAATAATGTTTTTTGTTACAATTTATTACAAATCTTATGTGTATCCTGAAAAATGAGGCGACAAAAATATTTGGTCATCTTGGAGGGGGGGGGGGGGGGGGGGGGCTAAAAAAAATCTTGCACACGGGCCTCAGCAGGTCTAGTTCCGTCTCTGGCTTCCGTTACCTTCGGTAAGCTCGGAACCAAAACATTGTTGTTTCATAATATCATAAAGAATCTACGAAAGCCTATAAAGTACTTGGATACAAAGTACTTGCCTGGGATTTTTGTAATTTAACTTCAATACTTCAATCCGATACTCTCATCTGTTTTCTCAACAGATGAGTTAGTTCTGCATCTTGCATCTTGTTTACTAATCAATATTGCATACTTGTTAACATCAACAAAATTCAAAACCATCAAACAAATAATAGCAATACAATATTATTATTTACGGTGTAATCAAATAGAGGTAAAACCAGTAAACCCGTCAAGCATGTAAGTTCAACACACGCCCACCGATTTAATCTGGGTTTTTTTTTTAGCTCGTGTTTGTTTTTGTTTTAATTCAAGTGCGAGGATCGGCATCGTGAGTTGAGTGGTTTTCCTGTAGTTTTCCCTGGTATTTTCACTCTCATAAGAGTTTCCACTTGATTTGATTTATAATACAGGTAAGAGCAGTTTATTTATCGTTAAAATAGGTTAATGCAGATGCCTAGTTTATGTCCTTATATTTTAGTAGTATGTTTTTATTCATACTAAGTATTTACTGAGGGGTAATGTTGAATTTTAACGAAAACAAAATGAATATTGGTCGGTGTAGAGGTGATATGAATGTACAGACTGTTTGAATTAGAAGTTGAAGGACGAATGTTATTGTTTGTAAACTGATTTTAGTGCATACTGTTAGTAGTAGTATATGGCTGTGTGGTACATGAACTAACATCTACTAAGTTCACACATCGTTGTCAAACAGTTTTGCATCCGATTCGTTTTTAAAACGATATATGTTCTCACAACATAAAATACAGGTGATGGAAATCTTTTTTTTCGATATCTCATACATAACGGTTACGTCGCGAGTAAATCCTTTAATGTTACTTAATATGCCCGCTACGTTTTATATTTCTTATTTACAAGTTGTTATAACTTTTCACAGGTTCTTTATAGTATTAACTTTTGTTTCTAAACGTTTTTTGCAGTTGGTAAAATCGGATTGTACGTGCCCCCACTTTGGGGTTAGGTGATAAAATCCCGTATATTATATTAAAAACTTTAATTTTTTGTACTCTTTTCTGTACTCCAACATATTTTTAGACAAAGGGATATAAACTCTCCTATGAACAAATCATACATATATAATTTCTCTAAAATCAAGTAGGAAAAAGTACGAAAAATTTCTGGGGCACGTACAATCCGATTTAGCCTTGCAGTTTTTTTTTTTAATGAAAAAAAGAGACAGAATCTCACGAAATCAAACTACCTACTAAAAAAGTGAAAAAAGAGTAAAATAACCCGACGCCTCTATCCCCTCCTCAACCTGTTCATACATTGTGAATACCATCTCCCATTACAATCACCTATTTTTGGTGGAGCTGATTCACATAGTGTTTTGAACTAGTGGATCTTTTCCAATACGAACGTAGTAATGGTCCATCGAGTGGTATCATAACTGAGAGGATCAACATGCCGAGGGGAATTGCTCTCACGATTCAAATAGCTTAAAGGCCCGTTTACACGGTGATAGTTCTTGCCCGATAGAACTATCATGTGAGTCTACGTCATACAACTATGGCCGAGGTGTGCAGTCTACACGGTGAGAGTTAAAATACGTCAAAACTTGTTGTCGTGCACTCAATGTTACATCCACATCCTACATTTTTGACTTGGATACAGAAATAAAGCAATAAATATATTATAATGTTAAATTATAATACACACACTGCAAAGGGAATATTCATATTGTCGAAAAAAACAAAATCTGATATCTAATGTGAAGCAAGCTATCATATTTGTTGCCTTTAAATCTGTTATCAAGTGATATAAAAGTATAAGCCAATCAGCATCTAGTATCTAGCGTGGTAGTTCTTATATCTGCCGCACGAGTACTCTGACTGCTGTGATAGAACACTCAACTATCTCGTCAGACGAGATAGTGTGATAACTGATACAAAATCTATCACGTAGTCTACACGGTGATAGTCATTGTGATAGTTGCTATCGTGACCGCAACTATCATGCCAACTATCACAGAGTAAACGGTGAGCAAACACATGCTGGTTTCTCATTGCAACTGGCATGTGAGGATACCACACTTACACCCTATGTAACATTGTATATCTACTACCTAATTTTGTTCTTAGGACTATAAAAAAAAAATCATTTTAACCACCAAAAAGGGTGGAGCATGGCCACTTTATTCCTGCCTGTTTTTTTGACAGCTTATGACCAAGCTATGTGCCACAGCTATGTTCTTAGCAATTCTAAAAAAAATGCTAGCATGTTTTTAGTGAAACAAATTTTTGCACGCTATCTCCTGAACTAAACTTTTATTAATAAAATGAAGAATTGGGAGAGGTAAAAGTAAATAGTTACGACACAAAATAGTTACCATCTGTTTTCTAAATAAACAATAATGTGTTTTTTTTCTCAATAATATGTATGTACAACGTAAGTTCACTTTTAGACTTAAACATTTATTAAGGATAAAAACATTTGATTATTGATTGAGGTGATTGTGGAGAAGCCGCTGTGCACACTAGAGGACTGTGCACACTAGCGAGACTGTACTGTGCATGTGTGTTGGGTTGGTTTACATGTAATGTGTGTCTGTGTGTTGTTTCAGAATGATTATCCCTGTGCGGTGCTTCACGTGTGGCAAGGTGATTGGTAACAAGTGGGAGTCTTACCTTGGCCTCCTCCAGGCTGAGTACACCGAAGGGTCAGTTTCATCTTTACCTTATAATACACAACACAATTATACTCTTACTTACCACACATGTCAACAGGGCTGCATTCAGGTGTTGCGGGGCCCTTAAAAATGTTAACAAATACACTTATTATTATCTTTTTATGGGGGATAATAAAAATAAATAGACCAGCGACGAAGAAAAAATTGCTTACTAAGTTAAAAGTACATAATTATATTTTTGATTTAGCCCCCTGGATGTGCACAGTGCAATAGACATGAGGACGTGTGAAAACATTATCCCTCACAAAACAGATAAAATAGATTTATTTTTTATTTTATTTTCGTCTCATAATTGGCAAGCACAAAATCGGTCTGTCTCAATATTAATTTTCATATTATTATTTTTGTGTGTATAATATTATTTTTTAGGATTTCGTTGGTAAAACCAAAAAAAAGAAACCCTTATAGTTTCGTTCCTGTGTCTGTCTGTCACTCTCTACGGTTCCAATATCTTTTGAATCAAAATAGATAAAAACATGAAACTTTCCTGTATTAAAGATAGTTTTGACGCGCACACAGGAAACATATAGCGAACTTAAAGTTATCAGCTGTACAAATTCAAAATGGCTGATAATTCATGTCATGTGAAAAAAATATTTTTTTTAAATTTTGAGGGGGTATCAAATGAAAGGAATTGAAGAGAAGATTACAAAAATATATAACACTTGTGGAAAGTAGTTAATTTTTCTTGCCATTTTGTCAAAAAACATCAATATTTAAGGGGGTGTGCACCCCTCCCTCCTTTACTAACTAATTTCATGTTGACAATACCAACAAAACCCTTTTTACGTGAGACTTCACGCCTAACCAATTTATTTGAACAATCCCAGGTACTGTATTAATTTAATTTGAAGTTTTGGGCCCTGTCAAGACAGTATGGGCACAGCATGGAAGTATGCTCACTCACCACCACAGACAATGACTCGTTCATCTGGTAATAGCGAGAAATGTAGTTAAAAAAATCCCCACCTAATCCCTCTTATTTCTATCTAAATTTCACAGTTTTATCTAAAATTCTGGCCTAATAGGACTGCGTGTTCCCCAGGGTTAAATACATTATAAAAAATAATTTAGGGGCCTCTAAGCAACTGGTTATTTAGCTTGTACGTTGTTTGTACCGGGGGCATGCAGCCTCTCACCTGGCCCCAATTCTGGGATCTGATAAATTAAATATAACAAGAGTAATTTAAATTGAGCAGTCAGTATGTAGTAGATTGATGTACGAATGTAATAATGATACAGTAATCAGTTACAGTGCTAAGCAATCCATTCCCTGATTCTCTCTCACTCTTCCGTTCCCCTCAGCTAGAATTGATTCTCAGGCAGAATCGACAGGAGTCGATTCTGAAGTCATGCAAGGCATAAAGAACTCGCATAGAGCTTGTGCTCTTATATTGGCCGTATTTGTTTTTAATATGGCTGCTAGGAATCGTATTTTGGGGAAAAACTTGCATAATCCTAATGCTAGAAGAACCTTAAGATGATACGTGTCGTGCCATGTAAGCATCAACTTATTTTTCAACTCACATATTTATTCTTTTTCTATTCTAAACCACCTTTAAAACTATGTATAGCATGTCATGGTGATTAAACCATTTTTTAGTCGTCTACCGTATTGGCCATAATCTTAAAAATGTTGTGTGTGAAATATCCAAAAACTACACAGTTGACACAAATGATGAGATGAAGCTGTGTGCCAAGCTTTTGTTCAATAGATTTTTACGGCAGGTATATACACAAACAAACTCACAAAGCTTTTCAAAGCCCTACCATTTGAAAAACTGTCTCTCCACGTAAAATATACATGTTTATTTATCAAGACAATTCTTGGCCTTTATCAGTGTAAGCACATTAAGGAATGGTGTCATTTTTAGGGTTTTTAGGGTCGTTAGCAAAACCAAGGACCCTTATATTTACCTGCGTGTGTCTGTCTGTGCGTCCGGTCGCCTTTCGTCAGATCACTTTGAAATTTGGCATGTATGTGTCTTGTACCTTACCCACATATTTTAAAAATATAGCAACTTAAAAAAAAAAAAATTAGGGTAAAAAAACTTAAGGGTTAATTTTTTTTTTTTTTTTTTTTTCGACACCGTGAGGGGTGTCATATGGTACGTCGAGCTGATTACAAAAATATATAATTCTTTGGTTATAACTTTGATAGGGCTAGCGTAGGCGAGTTTGTGCAAAAATTCCTGAACATTCTTTGATCAAAAGTAAAGATACCACTTTTTGGAAATTTCGAAAAGATTTCAGATTAATCATTCCTGAAAACATGGATTAATTGGCAACATAACCAAAGAGATCACTTGTGCTCAAAACAACAGTTTAGAATAATTGTATATGACTTGAATACTTTTTTATTTCTTTAGAGAAGAAAATTAAAAACAACAAACAGGTTTTTTTTAGCCCTATTTCTTTTGCAAAATACAAAATTCATACAAAAAAATATCCTTAAGTTTGAATTGTAAAAATGTATAATAATAATTAAAATCCGATTGATTGAACAATGAGAGTATCAATTAAAAAAACATTGATTATTTTGATTAATCGATACCCATCCCTACTCTCTGCCTATTTCACCCCTATCTCCTAGAGATGGAATAGTTGAAACAATCTGTATTTAGTAATAGATTACCACAAGAGGAGAAGTGTGTCAGCGGTGTTTGGATTCAATGTTATAAACAGATGTAATCTGGTTCTATTAGAAGACTCTGTTGTTGCGTTATGGAGCTTTTTGACACATTATTTAGTTATAATTGATTTAGAAATTCAAATTTTTAAGTTTTGGGTAGAATTCTTACGACGGAAAGATTACATTTTAATTTAAATCAAATTATAATTATCATTAACTACAGGAGACATTCAGAGAATAGGAGGCCCGTGGTTCAAGTCCTGGTGCTGGGGTCTATTTTTCTCTGTATGTCTCCTGTAGTTAATGATAATTATAATTTGATTTAAATTAAAATTTAATCTTTCCGTAGTAAGAATACTACCTAAAACTTAAAAATTTGAATTTCTAATTGATTGTACTAGGTATAGGTACTAATTGAGTACTATATAATTATAAGGGTTAATTCTCGGTCTAGTTCTATTGCCGTGAATATTGGCTTGCTAGACTTGTAGAATAAGATTGAAAGCTTGGATTCGGTAATGACAGAGAAAGATCATTCTCCAGTATAGCTCAGTTGGTAAGAGCACCTGTAATGGATGTATAGGAGACCCGTGGTTCAAGTCCCGGTGCTGGGTTCTATTTTTCTCTGTATGTCTCCCGTAGTTAATGATAATTATAATTTGACTAAATTAAAATATAATTGACTTGTTTCAGTGATGCTCTGGACGCTCTCGGGTTGAAGCGGTACTGCTGCAGGAGGATGCTGCTCGGCCACGTCGATCTCATTGAGAAACTTCTCAACTACGCTCCTCTTGAGAAATAAACCCTCCCGGTGTCCCAGTCTCGTGTGTCTATATACTTACAGTGTTGTATCACTGACGCTGTTACACCGGTAGCGTCAAGTCAACCTGTATCGTTCCCCCGAGTGTTACAGTGTCCTTCCTCCAGACACGAGTCCAAACATCTCCGTGTCTTTATCCAGTTTCCTAAAGAAAAACTCCACCCTCAAAATTATTGAATTTACATCTGATTGTCCGTGGAAAAATACCTGTTGCATGTAGTAATGTTTTTAGTGAAAATAAAGTTTTGTTTTGGATGATTGAGAAGAATCTGTGTTTTTCAGATCTCACCCTCAAACATAATAAGTTTACTTGATCTCAAACCATTCCCTAATAATACTTGTTTTTTATTTTAATTATTTTTTTATAAGATAACCAACATAAAAACTCTTCATATAGAAAAAAACTAGGTCTTGCTCAAAGAATTTGTATTGAGAAATAACTGGTTTGGGCCACTTAATAGCCATCTTGAGATTCTAAATTAGTTATCCACTGTAACATGGTGTAGAAGTAAATCACTTGGAGTAAGTTTGACACATCGGAGAAGCAAACAGTTGACAATATTAAAACTTGTTTTTTCGGCTCTTCGCTAAGATTTCAATTTTTCCCTGTAGGAGATATTTTTATACGAGGGACGATACACGTTGAATAATCTTTTCTGTAAATACTGTCATTTTAGATGAGAGGGAAATGTCAAACTTATATATATTTTTGCTATTTTAATTTTTAGTCCTGTAATGTTATTTCGGTATTAACAGACAACTCCAAAACATTTTTTAAATATAATTGATTTTGGAGGAAGAAAAAATGTTTGGGAAAAGTTGAGAGTAAGAAAGTTGGTTCTAGTTGAGTGGGGGGGGGGGGGGGGGGTTGAGTGGGACACTGTACCTTGGTCATTCCTTCTCTATTAATTTACATTTTTACTATTAAATTTGTTGATGAAATAACTCGTACAGAAACAATTTGTACTGCTTGACTTCGTGTAACTTGTCATGTTACCTTTCTCCATCTTTTTTTTTTTTTTTAATTTTCTCTTGTGATTTTGTATAATTTCGTCATGCAGTTATTTATTTGTTATGTATAAATATAAGTTTTTCCAAAGTCTACAAAGTTTTTTTTGTTGTTTTATGCCTTTCCTTATTACTACATGAATAAGAAACTTGTCAACTAGGCATTTCAACCTCACTAATGGTTACTACTAAAAACACATTAAAGTGACTGAACTTACTGTTATTTTTGAGGTATCGGACATTTCCTCTAAATAAAGCTTACCTGTCAGTGTGTACTAGCTGTAGAGATGACTCAACACAAAGCTATTGGTTGCATCGTCTATTTGTATCAGTGGCATAGCAACTCATCTTGTTTGTAGGAGGTGGGGGTGAACCTTTGCAAATGTCAACTTGCCAGGGTGTAATATAAGTTGGTGGCTTTAACCTGATAATGAGTATAGTTATGAAGGCGTACCTGTAAGTAACATAGCTATTTTTTTCTCTATTATCATCCATGACAATATGTAAATGACCTTTTGAGAAAAATTTAATCATTTTGATTTGAACCATAAATATTATAATATTTAAAATATAAAGAAGGTTAATAAAGACTTGAGACTTTGAGTGCTGACAAAGAGTCCGCAGGGAATTTAACAAGTAGAGTTCATTAACCAGCATAATCGACTCAATCATTTTAGTTATAACTTTTGAACCGTTCATTGAAACATTGCATTTTTATTACATTGGAAGTTAAACGTAGTACTTTAATGATTTCATACATTTACAATCTATTATTTTCAAATTTATTTAATTCTCCCCTCCCCGTTTTTTTAAATCTATCAAATAAAAATTGATTTTTTACAAGAATTAAAGTATTAATTTAGCAAAATTTAAAGAGCTCAGACGGTTGAAATTAATCTGGGACTATTTGCAGGCTACTTTCAACAAACTATCCAAATATCATAAAAATCAGAGGAGTACTTTTGAAGATCTATATCTTTAATAGAAAAAAATTCCAACATTCATTACACAGCATTTATTTACACCTATGTGTAAATAAATGTAAGTGTGTGCACATGTGGAAGAGAAACAAATGGGCACAGAAGATTGAAACTTACATGGGACCGACAATGGGCAAATTATGACCTACCATCCAAATTTCATTTAAATCAGACAAGTAGTTTTTAAGACAGACTTGGAACTTGTTGTCTGAAACAGATTTCTGTCTTGGAAGTTATAAAATCGGACAAAATAATGTTGTTTGTTCAGAACGATTACAAAGCTTCCATTACCTTCGGTGAGCTGGAAGCAAAACATTTTGATAACTTCTAAGTTCCAGGAAAAACATTCCGTTTGCAGTGTTGTCTTCACAAATAAGTTTATCTACGATTGATACAAAATATAAACATTATATCTCTGTTTAGATGTCTAGAAAGTGATTCTTTTCGTAGCTGTATTCATTGCGCATGCGCGTTCATAATGAGTTGAAGAATTCCTCTTTTTTCCAACCTAGGGTGGAAAAAAAGGAATTCTTCACCTTAATGCACGATTAGCGAGTTTGTTTACATTCTAATTTGCTGTTTGTTTAATTAAAGTAACTGTTCATATTGAGTTTTTAGAGAAACAATGAGTGATTTAAGTGAAGGAGAATTATACACCTTCCGAAATAATTAATTTGGCACCTAATAAAACTAATGAATTAATGTCATCTTAAACAAAAAAGAAATACGTATTTACGTACAGGAAGTTTATTAAATATTTTTTTCTGTATTTATTATTAAAATCCACAATTGTAGATAAAGTACGGTACGCAACTCGTGTGAAAACTGTATTTTGCTTTGGTCGCTCTTGACGCGTAATGTGCTTTTTTTAATTGTTGGAAAAATCCTTTTTTGTGAGTAAGCCAAAGCCTTAGAGCCAAGGTGTTGGGTCAGTGTCATGCTGAGCAGGGCTGGATTTTGAGTATATTACGTGGGCCCCAAACTCCCCCTGCTTTTAGCTTTGACCAAATATTGGGGGTCAATTTAACGGGGGTTTAAAAGGTGGGGGGGGGGGGAGTTTGTGGTAAGTTTAAGAAATAATGACTCACAAATATTTTATTTATAAAAAAATATGTATTTATCAAATATTGTTTCTTTCCTGGCTAGCTGAAACGGATAAAACAGTCCAGTATTATACATACGAAGCTATGATTTGAGCATATTACTAAATCGGAAACGTTGGATATTTGACATTATTGATGTTTTTAAATGAATATATCAATAATCCAGAAATTCCTGAGAGGAGAGTATGAACGCACAAAAGGAAACAATACAGATAACTATGTTCAATTTCTCTGTTTATCTCGAAAATAGGTTCAATTTTTCTGAAAAATAGGTTCAGAAAATAGGTTCAATTTTTCTGTTTATCTCGAATATTTAGAAAAAGGTTGGGCTAATAAAGTTGTGTCGAATTCGGAAAATTTACAATAAAACTATTTTTATAGTTTCACATAAGCTGGTTCTAAAGAAAAATCAAAATAGCTGTAAATAATTTACAAATGCGTCCATTAAACTTGTTCCTACTTAAAAAGGAAAAAAGTTGTTAAAAAAAACACACATAAAAATGTTTTTAAGCTTCCGAGATATCAAGAAAATCATCTGGACCTTGTTTTTAGAGAAACAATAATCTTTAATTAAGTGACTGAAATGACATTTTGTAAAGCTAATCATTTTCTAGATAAATTGAAAGTATATTTGCAAGATTAAGGGAATAGCTTCTCCTCAGAACTTTCAGCACATGATATGTTCAATTTCAACCATCAATCATCTATATAAAAACTTTCTGATTTAGTTCTGCAATGTTTCCTTTAACTGGACTAAGATTAAATAATTTTACTTTAAAACCAAGATTTGTATCACGTTCTCTATGAATAAGTAGCATTTCCTCACAATTTCTGAGATTACCCAAGTTAATGGAAGCATTAAAAAATAAAAATTATTTGTGGTGGAGGCCCCTAGGCGGCCTATGCCTAAATCCGGCCCTGATGCTGAGGTTGGATAGCACTGGCAAACAACTGCGGTGCTTCTCAGTTCTACTGTGTTGAACTAAACACAAGACCTGCTCAGATTCTCCGACCTGCAGGTCAGGACAAATCACCAATGAAAAGTAAACTGAAAAGCCTTAATAATAAATCAACAGTCAATTAGTAAAAAATCAAATTGTTTTTATTATAATGATATTTGACATAGACAATTCTAAAAGGAAAGAAATATACAGCCCCGAGTTATCTGTATTGTTTTACTTTTAACATTAACTGATAACTCGTTATCTCTTACAATGTTAGAAACGTAAACCGTAATTACATAAATCAAACATTATTCCAACGTTAAATAAAACAATATTATCGTAGAAATTAAAATTAAAATCTTACACTAAAAACCAAATAAACAGATTAATAATAATTTAGTTTTTTTTTTTTTCTATAAAATAAGTTAAAATCTATTAGCACAATGATTTCCCCCTCATAATGAAATCCGTATAATTCATAACAATTATTAAGTACATTAAAATTATAATTTAATAAATACAGTTTGAATAAGACGACAATGTTCTTGGAAAATAAAATAAATAAAAAATGGAAAACAGGGCCTAAAATTAACTTAGCATACAAGAATCAATATAAAAAACTAGACGGAATCCCCACATTGAGTCTAGTCTTGAGCCTCACAAATGAGCACTCACAAGTAATAAGAGCGGCTGCACTGTTGAGCTATTACCAGCGCCTGAGTGGAGACAGAAGATATACAAGTACCGAGTCGATACGTCTCACTCGACTCCTCCCCAAAAAACATTAAAGTTAAACATTGTTAGTTTAGAAGACAAGAACATTCTCCTCCTACCCAAACTAATAGTTATCTATTGCTTTTAAACATCTTCCATCAATTTTAGAAACCAAAAATCTTGTTTTTCAAAATAAATACATTTTTAACAGTAATATCACAATTCCCGAAGTAAACTTTTATTTATATTTATTTAATCTAAATCTCTCTTTTTTTTTGGAAATACTTAAAACATATTTACAAAGGAATCGATTATATTAAAAAAAAACCTAAATCAACTGACATTTTCAAAAATCAAATCAAGTAATAATAATAAATACACTTCAAATAAGCATGATAGTAATAAGTATGATAGTAAGTGCCTTGCTAGAAACCTATCTGTGCCGTTCTACGAGCCAAAAAACACTCGTCAGACGAGCCACAATTTTATTAGAAAAATTATTTTTTTTCCAGCTGGACATGAGATATCTTATTAAAGACTTTTCCTAAAATAGATACTAAAGAACCTATAACACCACTAAAGTTATTTAAAATGAAATAAAATGTAGCAGATCTTATTTGGTTATTTAATGTTTGGAGGGTTTTATGTTGAATTCAAGTTCTTTTATATCTAATACATTCATTTCTAATAAGGCGATGGTAGCGACAGGGAGGGGGGCACTTAGAAACGGCCCTGGTCACAATACTTTAATCTTCTAAGTTACATTTTTGTGAAGTTGGCACTGTAATTTCTAGCTTGGTACTCGTGTTGTATAATTTTTATTGTTATTAACAGCTACGGTTATTCAGATTATTTAGGCTTCAAGGGTGGACGAGAAACACTACAGGTAAACATCAAAACACGTTTTAAATAGAAATTGAAACGTGTAACTACTCCGGTTCTATATTAAGAGTCTCCTCTAACCGAGCCGGCAGAGCAGCCAACGAAAAATCAGCCCAACTGGCAAACAAAAATGGGACCGGCAGACGGGCTCGGCCCCCTAGATATTGGCCAAGTTGGTTTATTTTTTCTGTGACGGAGGTCGGCTGATCTCAGCTATGACAGCGGTCACTAGTTGTAAGAGGTAAGTAGATTCGTTGTTGAGCAGTGCAACTGTACAACAGCGGTGAAGCCCAGTTTGAGGCGGCGATGTACTGATATCACCAGGTCCCATTGAATCTTTACAAAGCTCAAAGCTTAACTTTTCAGGTTTGAACTGATATTTAAATTCAAATTAACAATAATTTCTGTGCAAAGTAATTTAAAACTACAAATAGATACATTTTTAATAATAGCTTGATGAGGAACTGATGTCCAATATTTTCTAGACAAATGAATCGACCGTAACAATTCTACGGCTGTGAATCTAAATTGGACAGAGTTACAGATGACAAATGTATTTGGGATTTGTCAGTGAGTAATCCTTGTTACAAGTATAATCAACTTAAAGTTCAATTGAATATCGATAATAACAGACACATCTGAGTTTAAACTAATTTAGTCGACAACGGTGCGAATGTAAGTTGAGAAGGTCGACTGTCGAGGCACGAGGTCGGCACCCAATTCATTTATACACTTTTAAAGCCTATAATAATAATTCCGTGTTTTTTCTTTATATATTTTTTATTAAAAAATATATTTATGTAATATGAACATCCTTTATTTCCTTAGCATAACAGTATATAAAGAATATAGAATATATAAAATACATGACCGCATTTTTCTTGTATAAAATGTATTCATTTATATTTATCGATCAATTAAGAAAAATTTGTATTCATGTTACAATTTGGAAGAGAATTGTTTTAACAGAATTCTAAAAAACAGCATTGCCAACCTGTGTAAAGAATGAAATAAAGTGACTCGTCATCTTGTCAGGCTGACACTTGAGGACTGACAGCCTGACAAGATGACGAGTCCATGTATTATATTTTATTACAAGGCACTAAGTTCACCATGACAATTATTATTAAATTCAATGTTGAAAATAAATGATTTCTCAAAACTCCAACATATATTATGGTCAAATGTGTTTTAAGATGTCTCGACAATAGAGATCAATTTAAAAATGGGCGTCTGCAAACAGTGACACCCACCCTCACACTAAGCTCTGTCTACTTGAATCCCCCCCCCCTCACACTGATAAAACAATTCTCTTCAAAATATGAGGCTGGATGTAGCAAATGAACTAGTGAAATGAAAACCCTCTGTCTTAGCTTATAACTGCAATATAATTGTTATTATTTATTAGCTTCGATATGTTAAAATTTCTCTTAAAAATTAACATTAAAAAGAATAGAATAGAAACAAAATAATAAGTTATACACATTTAAAAAACAAATTATAATATTAAAACCTTACAAAAATATATTTAATTTTTATAAATAAATAAATTAACGTACAACCGATACATTCTCAGTGGATTATCAATGTACGTACACATACATTCAAGGGAAAAGAGAACGGGGAATTAGAAATGTACTCGTTAAAATAAAGTTAAAAGAAGCGATAATTGACCATTTGCTTGTTAGAACGAGTGCTCACATGTACGTTAGAAACACCTCCATCTCAAACAATAACTAAATATAAAACCGGTAAATAAATTGGACAACAAAACAGAAGAAAAGCAAATGAATAAGATTGTAACGAGTATGGGTGCAGCTGGTAGAATTATCTTGTGGGAGCAGATACTTGAGTCAAGTGAGGTCGATGTCAGTTCACAGAGGGTGAAGCCACCGCTTGGAAACCCAGCTCCTACTCTTACAACACTTCCACAGTCGTCAGTGACTCAGATTCAACATCTCCACACAACTGTTCATTCACAGCTCACCTTGCGGGTTCAACCTCACATGTCAGCTCATCCACCAAAATTAAAATTTACTTTTTTCTATTTGGGAACGGCATTTTACCCGGTTCCTCTAAATTTAAATAAATACTAATTAAAGATGAATTGAATAAAGACATCGGTGGAAAACAAATATTTGTTACCGTTAGGAGACTAAGGAAGGGAGTGGGGGGGGGGGGGGGGGGGTGTACTTGTGCGTCTGTCAGTGCTCGGAAACACAGGGACTTGGTCAATCTTCTGATTCGGTAACAAAATATTTATAATTTGAACTTGCCCCCCCTGTTTGAACGACAGATTGTAGACAGAAGAGATGTTCATAGTGATCTATTGCTGGAGAGTGAGTGGAGGAGTCCAGTTAACTCCTCACTACCGTCCGACTTATCCTTCTCCCACGTACAAAATAAAATAGCAAACATTTTTACAAAATGAATTATACTGCTGCAATCCAGGTATCGACAGGTAGATTATTATCCCGTCAGATTTTTTCCATCAAGCTATGTTCTACCGAGTAAAGACAGTGTAAAAGATTTGGAATATGATACTTCGGTCGCTGGAAAATGTGGCAAATTTAAAGATTCCAGCTCCACTTGAGACAGCGAATAACTAATTACTTGATTTAGGAAACAGGAGAAATCCCGTCTGAAAGCTTTCATTTGAGTTTTATCATAAAAAAACTAGGTTGGCATATTGTCTTAACAAGAGTGACACTGCAAGTGAAATATTAAGGTTTAAGGCATTTTTAGAAACACGGAGGTCTTTACTGGGAATAAAACATAGAACGACGGAGGTTGAAGCCTACGAACTGGAGGTTTGTGTCGGCCGGGAGTTACATTTCTCCCAGGGTGTTGTTGAGCGTCGCCTCGACAGCGGCCTGGATGATAGTGGAGTTAGAGAGTTGGGACGGCAGGTACGTCGCGATGATGTCCTCCACACTCGTATACGTCCCGAATACGAGAGCGACCAGACCGAACAATATGACGACCCCGTTCTTCCACAGGACCCAGCGACCGGGTCCGAACCCGTCGTCCCAGTAGGTGACGATTTCGATGAGGACCGGGATGATGAGACCCAGCAGAGCGAAGCACAGCGCTCCGATCAGAGCCATGAATGGTCCGATGGTAGGAACCGCTACCGCCAGAGCAACTAAACACACAATTATTTACAATTATTAAACAACAAAATAAACAAAACAAATCAAATTATTCTTCAAATTAAATTAAACAGGGACTTGAGTGTGTGATACTTTGCTCCTTAGAGAAACCTTCAACAAGAAGACGAGATGACAAACTAAACATCCACTTTTAACATAAAAGTTTGACAGCTATAACACTGACACATTCCCAATAAATCAGGCTCTGCATCGGAAATTAAATCAAATTAAAATAACTTAATTAAATAGAGAAATTGTTATTTCACTGGACAGTGTCTAACAATCCAAAGAAGCTAAAGTGTTATTTTTTTTCTCGGAGCTGATAAAATGTTGTTCAAGCAGAGATCTGACAACAAGTTTATTTAAAACCATATTCTGGAAATAAGAGGTGACAGTGTGTGGTTGTAGAGAGTAGTGTGTTACCTGCCTCATACCTGTCACACGACAGCAAGATGGCGTTATACCTGTCACATGACAGCAAGATGGTGTTATACATGTCACATGACAGCAAGGGTGGTAGTAGCAAACTGTAAGGGTAAGTCTAGAGTGAACGGTGGAGCTGAATCAGGTTCAGACACAGAAAACAGGCTCGTGTTACATCAAGTTGAGGAAAGCAGGTGATGGCCACAGTGGAGGGAGACACAAATAGGCGCAGTTGTAACGTAAACACTAAACAAGTTGTGGTCATATCACAGGGTGCTTGTTTATGGCCACACAGAGTGTTCATTTAAAATTAAAATGTGAAACAATTGCTGTTTATGAAATTAATAAGTTAAGGAGTGCATACGGGGAATCCCACTTCTTTGCAAGCGGTTTCAGAATCCAAAACGAGACTGATCTAAACATCAGGCTAAAGTCTCTGACTCGGAACCCTGTATGGGCAACCAGTTGCTTGCTTCCACTATGGCCACCCAGCTTTATCTGCACTGTTTAATGGTCGTCCTCGTTTTTCCGAGTTCAAAGTGGATTCGGAACCAGCGTGCACAGTGGCCGAATCCTAAGACTATGTGATTTAAGTGAAAATAGTTGGTGAAATATTCATCACTAAATTATTCCAAAGTCCCACAAGTATTTTGTTTTTTCATGTGAGAATTTCACTTTCAAAGAGAGCCACATTTCAGAATGAACTCTTAATTGGAGCTCAATTCTACAATTAGTTCAAATAAATCAATACTTCCAGTATCTGCAGCCGTCCTATTCAAACAAACCACCTCTTTCAACCCGTGGGGAGATACTGAATACAACTTGCACAGCCTACTATGTCACTCTATGTCACCCTGCGTCTCCACACCGAGCCGAAGAGTGGTGTTACCACAATAAAAAGTGGTGTGTTACCTGTGACATGACGGTAAGTAAGGTGAATTACCTGTGACATGACGGTAAGTGTGGTGAATTACCTGTGACATGACGGTAAGTGTGGTGAATTACCTGTGACGGTGGTGAGGATGGTGCGCACTACGTACTCCATCAGGCGAGCGTTCTTTTCATACTTGTCCTTGACAGCGTCCCACACGATCTCCAAGCAGACAAAGTACTGCAGCCCGTACGTACAGAACACTGCCAGTGCTACCAATATCTTCACTATTTGAGCAGGGCTGCAACACAACAGTAACCACAAGACAAATAAAAACAACTCAAAATAGAGTGGCTTGACACAATTTAAACAACTTTCTTATATAGCTATGTTTCTTGTGATTGTTTGCGTCTGTATATTAGTAGACCACTACAGGAGAACTAAATATTTGTAGGATATCAACTAGTAATGTTTCACAGGCATTTAAATCATTTAATTTTGCAGACAAAATATCCAAGTCACCACAACAGTTTTTGAGAAAAAAATATTTTTAAAGTTTACACATCTTTGAAACTCGTGAATCATCAAATCATCACAGTACTTGATCTCCGAATACTCTCTTATATAAAACTTATATGAGACATCAAAATATAGAAATTTCATGTTTACCTCTTAATAATTTTATTAAAAATCAATTATTTGCTGTGTTTATAATAAAACATTTGAGGTAACATTTTTTCTAATTACTCAGAAAAAAAGACGTATTTTCCCAAAAAAAGGAAATTAGGAAAGAGTATAATCGAAAAAAATCACAGGGAAATATTGTATAGGGCTTTGTAGGTTGGAAGCATATATGTTATCATCTTATGAAAACCCACCCCATATAAAAGTAAAAAAAAAAAATATATATGTACAGTGTGTCCCCGGATTGACGCATGAATAGGTGAAAAAGACTACAAATTTTTGAATTAAAATTTCATCTTCTGGGGTTCAGCCCTTGCTTGGATAGAAACTAATTTATGTCATAATTTAAGTTTCGAAAAATCAAGTATGTCTTGGAAATTTACAAAAAAGTTATTTTTCCCACTAGTGAAGTGCTTCTTCTCTAGGAGATAAGACCAAATGTTATTAGAAAAAGTTGTTCAGAAATCAAAACTGAGGTACATAATTATTTTAGTGGTGTTTTCTGAGCCATAAAATAGGTTTCAAATTTCAAAAATACCACTATGGATATTATTATGTTGGTACAACATCAAATTTAATCGTGAATTATTTGTGTTTTGTTATTGTTATTATGCTTATTTCTTATAATAAATATTTAATTTTCATAACAGACAAATGAAAGTAAACTAAAACTTTTTTGCACTCGCATATTTTATTAATTTTGTAAGAACTTTTCCTCACAAAATTTTTTAATATCTCTAACAATTCAAAAAATTGTAAATAATGCAATATAGCAAAGTAGGCCGAGCGTTTTCAAATGTTGTATGCTTACTCAGTTTTGATTTCTGAACAACTTTTTCTAATAACATTTGGTCTTATCTCCTTGAGAAGAAGCACTTCACTAGTGGGAAAAATAACTTTTTTGTAAATTTCCAAGACATACTTGATTTTTCGAAACTTAAATTATGACATAAATTAGTTTCTATCCAAGCAAGGGCTGAACCCCAGAAGATGAAATTAAAATTCAAAAAATTTTAGTCTTTTTCACCTATTCATGCGTCGATACGGGGACACACTATATATGAAAGGCCCCCCCCCCCAAAAAAAAACAGGTGGGTTAAGGGTCCCTGGTTTGAGCCCCCGCGGGGGGGGGGGGGGGGGGGGGGGGTGTTCACTATGTTACTTATCGGTAATAACAATAAGGTAAATATTAATATTTTTCCAGAAATTTTAATCGGCCTATCATAAGGTATTAGCATATATTATTACAAACATTTTTCTTTCCCAAATCACTCTACACATTTAAAATTAAAAACATTTTCTGACTTGGCAATTACGCAGCCCGAGGATACAAAGATGTGTGCCAAAGGAACCATGGTTCCTAAATCCCGAGGCGAATCAGAGGGAATTAAGAGGTTTTAAATCCCGAGGCATAGCCGAAGGAATAACGCTAATTAGTACCCGAGGCGCAGCCCAGGGAGATAATTATTGTGAAGGGAATTATGGCACTTTAATCCCGAGGTACATACAACATTTTATCTCCAGTAGGGAGAAAATATAATAAATAAATAAAATGTATTTCATTTTAATAAATAACAATAATTATTAGCACTTTTAATAGCAGATATAAGAGATTCAATATTAAAAACGAATAAGAATTGGAATTGAACTCAAATAGAAGGTTATTTAGATGCAGGTAAACAATGATAAGCGCAAATTACAAATAAGGTCGAAAAAGCAGTGTCGCCAACCTCACTACATTAGCCATTCATTCTTGACTATTTATAAAATAATTAAGTCGGCAATCCTTCTTTTTCTGCCTGGTTTTACTTTTTCTCCCTACTTTTTGAGTTCAGGGAAGAAAATACTTACTTTATCTCCTGTAGGGAGAAAAAGTTATGATTTTGGATTAGTTCAAAGGGACTAAAGTAAGTCTTTTCTTCCCTGAACTCAAAAAGTAGGGAGAAAGAGTAAAAGTAGGGCGAAAAAGTAAGGATTGCCAACTTAATTATTTTATAAATAGTAGAGAATGAATGGCTAATGTAATGAAGTTCTTGAAATCAGGTTGGCGACACTGTTTTTTCGACCTTGTTTATCTATGTTTATAACCTGCATCTAAATAACCTTCAATTTGAGTTTAATTCCAATTCTTATTTGTTTTTAATATTGAATCTCTTATATCTGCATTAAAAGTGCTAATAATTATTGTTTTTTTAATTAAAATAATAAATAAAAATTGTGCAATGGACAAAAATGTGTATTTTCTACCTATTGGAGATAAAATATTGTATGTACCTCGTGAGTAAAGTGCCACTATTCCCCTCACAATAATTATCTCCCTCGGCTGTTCATCGGGTGCTAATTAGCATTATTCCCTCGGCTGCGCCTCGGGAATTAAAAACTCTAATTCCCTCGGGATTTAGGGACCATGCTTCCAAGAACCAACATTTTCGCTCAGGGAATAATGGCTTACTTTACTACCTAGATGCATAAATAACTATTAGTCCCTATAAACTAATCCAAAATCATAACTTTTTCTCCCTACTGGAGATAAAAAAAATTTAATATAAACCTTAGGGAAAATATAAATTAAATAAGAGCAAACTGTTTAACCTCTTTGTGCTGTGTAATTGCCAAGTCAGAAAATGTTTTTAAATTTAAAGGTGAAGAATGATTTGGGAAAGAAAATATTTGAGTTTGTAAGGGTCAGAGAATAGAGGGGGGGGGGGGGGGGGGGAGGGGGCAGACAAACAACATTCACTTGTACTGGAAAAATTATACCAAGTAGAACTTGGACAGGGAGAGACAACGGCTAAACCTATCATCTCACAACTTCTTATGTGAAACTTGGCTTATTTTTTACTTAAGGGTTTTTCTTGGGATTTCACTTATTTTTATTTTTGTAATTTTTTGTATCTTAGGCTCTTGTTCTTTTTGAAGATGTAAAATATGGAGACATATTAAATGGTACATAATAATATAAGAAAATATAAGAATAAGGAGTATTATGCTTGATATTCTTCTAACCCATATCACTTTGTTGATCTCTCCCAACTCTAGTTAAATTAATGTAAAACTTTCTTACACACTGTTCAAGTCGCATTCCAAGTCCTTCCTTGCACAATTATTTTAGAGAACAAATATTTTACATTGCTTTAAGTGATGGAGAAATTTAGTTTTGTATATTGAGCTGATTTTAGTTTTTCAAAAATTAGACTTATTTTGGCACAAACCAGTTGTATCTTAACTATATATTATATAACTGTTTTGTTTTTTGAAATATAGTTATTGCTTGCTATACTTAATCAGTATCATATTATGTTAAAATAATAATTATATTTATGTATTAATAAGTTTCAAACTATGTAGTTATAATTATTTATATAATTACCTTTAAATTATTTTTCTTAAATATAGGAATAACTACTTACTTAATGCAAGAGAGAGGGGGTTAATTGAATTGTTACCTGTCAACTTATTATATTGAGCTTAATAAGGAGATGAGAGATTTACTAGATTCTATTGGATAACTGATAAGTGTTTTGAAATCAATATTTATTTTAAGCCAATATTGGAATTACTTAAAAAAGTAAAATATGTTATAAATATAATACATGGAAAGAACCATGAATTTCAAATCGTTATCATAATTATGAAAATATTGGTATTAGGACGCGGCAGCATTACGATTGTGAATGAGAGTGCTCGGTATCGGTAACTAGAGACTGGGTTAGGCACCAGGTCTAGGGCCTAGGGATCCCATTATCATAAGATTCGAAATGCAAGCCCCGACATTTCGATTCCGAGCGTCCGATTCAAGAATAAATTATATTCAGTGAACGAGCGATGGGTGGAATTTAGATTACGAGTGATCGGACCCGGAGCCGAACACTCGATTATGAGAACGATTTCGAATAATAATCGAATTGTGTTGAACTAACTTCGACCGATCAAATAACTGGTCTCATATACCGATTATAAATAAACGATTACGATCATTTGATTATTGTTGCATAATCGATTAAACGATTATTTTAATGGATTATGCCCATCACTAGAGCAAAGTGATTTGAGTTTATTCTAGTAAAGGATGCGGTAGAGATGTGCTCAACTTGACGAGGGGGGGGGGGGGACTCACATGAGGTTGATGTCGAGGTTGAGGGTGATGGAGCCGCAGACCTTGTCCTGGTACTTGAGATACCCGAGGAAGCCCAGCATGATGTAGACCAGAGTGACTCCGCTCATACCCTTGTTGAGAACTCCGCACAGTCCCACAAAGTGCTGCGGAGTCTTCATACTGTTCTCCAGCGGCATTACCTACAACACAACATCTCTTTACTAACTGTCTGAACCTTGTGTCTCAGCTTAGAAATCTGTTTAGTCGGGTCGTTTACATGTTTAAATAATTACACAATAGTTTTCTTGTTTGTTTCTCTCTTTATAGTCATATTAAGATCATCTCCTGGTCGTATTCATGTTATATTGTTTTGTTATATGTTATATATTTATATTATATTTGATTATTGTTTTTTTTTTCTCAATTTTTTTTGTTTTGTCACAAAATTTCATCATTACTTTCATCACAGTTATTATTTATTGGACATATTAAAACTTAAAAACAAATTAATAAATTTTAAATAATAAAAATGTTAGAACATGGTATACAGTGAAAACCGCTTAACACAAAACTGAGAGTACTGAAATATTTTTTTGTGTTAAATAATAAATAATAATAAAAAAAAAAAAAAAAACAATATAAAAATGGAAATTTATTAATTTACACTTGTAGGTATATTTATATTGTTCTGTAAATGTATTGTCCAACATTATACCACTATTAACATTTCAAATTATTGTACGATATATACATACATGTTTATGTATGTACATTGTACATATATAATAAAAATAATAAAACTAATAAAAATGTAATAAACTTTAATAATTTTAAATTTTTAGCAGTTTACATTCGTCTTGATTTCTCTGCCATTGACACTTAAAAATTGTTTTTATTTAAAACACAAATTTTGACACAACCACCATCACTGAATTCGAAAACAAACTAATAAAATATAATTTTTTAATCCTTAAAATATGCAAGTGAACAGAGAACAGAAAAAATTTTAAAAAAAAATTTAAAATAAAAATTGTGTGAAGCAAGGAGACACATAATAATTATACAGTTGAACCTTGATGTAACTAATCTTATGGGCATTCCAACATAATTAGTAAAATGAGGTTTTACTGAACCAAGGTTCTAGATAGAAAATTTCTATACGTAGAGGTTGGAAACAAATATGATAACAAATCATTTTTAAACAATTACCTAGAGCTTCAAACTGTCGCTTGTTTTTTAGAAAGGTCAAAAGGGTGCAGCAATATCTTTTTTGTTTTTATTCGGCTTCCTCCATCTACTTGAATTATTTTTGTTTGCAATGTATTGTTTGACAACTTCATCACTGATATAGCTTGGTGATCAAGTCAACAATGTACTAATACATCCCAGTGATAAAGTCAACTGAGTACTAACATAATATTTTGGGGATCAAGTCAAAGTCCATGACAACCTTTCTATACCCACCACCCCGACACCAACAACAACCGATTTGAAAGATGCTGAGAGCCGACACTGACAAAACCAACTGGAAACCTCATCACAACATCTTCCCACCAACAACTCCACCCTACAATAATAACTTTTATCTCCAGTAGGGAGAAAAAGTTATGATTTTGAATTAGTTTAGAGGGACTAAAGTAAGTCTTTTCATCCCTGAGCTCAAAAAGTAGGGAGAAAAAGTAAAAGCAGGCCCAAAAAGTAAAGATTGCAACTTAATTATTTTATAAATAGTAGAAAATGTATGGCTAATGTAATGAAGTTGTTGAAATCAGGTTGGCGACCCTTGGCTGCGCCTCGGGAGCTAATTAGAGTTATTCCCGAGGCTCGTGAATTAAAGAGTCTAATTCCCTCGGCTTCGCCTCAAAAACCATCTCTTTCGCTCAGGGAATAATGGCTTACTTTACTCCCTAGGTGCATAAATAACTATTAGACTAACAGCCATCCGTTAGTTTTTATCAATTTTTCAAATCAAGCCTGCTTCAGACCTCTCACAAGGTGTCCGGTCGCTACACAAGTGTCGGTAAATTTTAGTGACGGCAGTAAATCTATTATCTTGACTGATGTGCACATGATTGTTTGGACTGTCGGAGCACGGAATTCGACCAAGAATATAATGAAATACTTACGACACCGATGGCCTCCATAGCGAATATAGTTATGGAGAAGAACTGAGGGAGTGCGTACCAGGAGCCGAACTGGGGGAGATCGGCAGGCTTGGCTATGTCGTCCCCTGTGACCAGGTAGTACAGGGTGATACCCAGGCCTGCTCCCATGAACAGGTTGGCCACCATGGAGAACGGAGCGAGGTACTTGAGGTTGGGTACCCAGGACAGCAGGATCAAGGGTACGAGCAGGGCCGCTATGTACCACCTCTCACTCGTAGCCCAGCCGGTGTGATGCTCTATCACCTGCAACCCCATAACATTTAGAAATCTATTTCTTTAAAACATTTCAACACTTTCTCGCACACAGGGCAACGTCCATGTTCTAAAAAAATATTTATATTCCCCACATTAGAAATGCTTTCAACTCGACAAAATAGATAGAACTGATTTTCAGAGGCAAAAAATATTCCCTGTAAAAGTCGCAAGTGGGTATTAATTGTTTACGTCAGAACCATTATTAAAAAAAAACTTTGGTTGGTTACAGGTCTTTGGAGGCAGAACCCCTGAGTTCAGAGTAAAATAATTTCCTGATTTCGCCCTGTTTCTACTAAATATTTATTCCAAATTTAAAGGCTTTGTACTTTGGCACAGGCAAAAACCACTTTTTGTGGGTAAATCCATAAAAATGTGAAAACTAAAATGTTTGGTGGATGAACACACTGTGTACTTGACACAGACTCAGACAAAGGAAAGAGAAATGATTTAGTGGGAAGCAATGCAAGCACACACAAGGTACACACCTAACTTCAGTTTTATTTAACGGAACAGCTTTCCAAGGCTGGTCCAGTGCTCTTGCTGATCTTATATTCTGAGGTCAGCTTGGAAGTGCAAGTAAAAACCATAGTAGGGTTTAGAAAAGAGATAATTCTGACAGCTCAGTTTGGGCAACCTAAGTGAGGAAAAACTAAAGCCACTAGGCAGATATCCAGAGGGCCACACTCCTCCACCAGTGATATTTTTCTGTGTCTAGTTGGCCCTAATCTTCTAGATGTCAAAATCTCGAGCTCTCTTGCCCCCTCCCCACTTCTATACGGGGGGGGGGGGGGGGGGGGGGGGCTATCTGCCCCCCCCCACACTGTTAGGTGGAACCACCCCTGTCCGACTCCCTAGGGTGGGGGTTTGACCAAGTTTGCCCGATGGCAGCGCCGTTCACGTTTTAACGAATAAGGTGACTAATAAACTAACTAAAAACCATCGATATCTAATAGTAATAATCGATAGCTAAAAACCAAGCTAAGCCGAGTGAGTTTTTAGCGGCCATTGTGTTTTACTCTCTTGTGAACGTGAACGAAACATATCTGCTTGTGCTCTTGTGTCTTTCACACTGTGTTTTGTGTTCTTTTTCTTAAAGTTCTTTTCTTGTTAACGTTTGTGGTTTTTGCTTCTTTGAGAAAGGTCAGATCTTGTGATGTGTTTGGTTGTTCCAGTCAGGCACCTCTGATGAAATGCTTTGATTGGCCTAAAGATGCAAGAAGGTTCGTTAATCTTTATTATTATTATAACTTTGGTAAATCTAAGTTAATGCGGCGACTCGACTTATTTTTTGTCAAAGGGATATCTAATTCTCCTTTGTACAAATCACACTTCCGTTATTTTTTTTATGAATAAATCATACAAATGTAGTGTTTGACAAAGTGTAACAAAAATAAAGTATTACAGTAAATAATTAATAGTTAATTCTCAACCGCATTAACTTAAGATTAGCTCAACTCTCAGGGTGATTCAAAAAGAATGAACCGATTCCATGATTAAATATTTTATTAAGGAGAAATAGCAAAACAATTGAACTTGTAATACAAGCATTCTACTCATAGTCCAATCCCGTTAAAACATATCAGGATTGATTATGCTTCTACGTGTTTGGGAAGAACAACAATCATATCAAATTGATCCCGATAGGATTGTTGTTATTCGATGCTTTAAGTTATCCAGCTCAGTTTTTTAGTCACTGATTTAGTTTTTGCAAACTCGAGAACACAGAATGCCTTGTCTTGAGAAGCCTCCATTTTATTTTGAAAGTCAACAAAGAGCTGAGCATCTTGGGAGGCTGATGCACCTGGAGCAGACAC
Organism: Gerris lacustris; assembly: GCA_951217055.1. Classification (NCBI taxonomy): domain Eukaryota; kingdom Metazoa; phylum Arthropoda; class Insecta; order Hemiptera; family Gerridae; genus Gerris; species Gerris lacustris. The sequence goes on along the minus strand of OX578279.1, from coordinate 572,460 downwards.
ACGGCTACCATCTGAAACTTAGAACCTAATATTTCCAACAGCCACTTACTCATTCTGATTCATACATTTACTTACAAAATTTGATCATGGAATCGGTTCATTGTTTTTGAATCACCCTGTTTATATATATATTATCTGTGTTATATATATGTCTGTGTATAAATGTGTCATCCACGGAGTGAGTGCACCTGGGGTGAATGACTAAAAAAATTTTAGTTGAAATTTGGGTACTTCTTTACTTGGTTACCCACCCTAAGGTGGGTAACCAAGTAAATTAGGTCGGATGTGGCAAGATTTTACTTGGTTACCCACCGTTTGTTTACATTATTGTGTTAGACGTTTTTTTAAAAATCAATTGGCAATCTTAACTTCAAACAATCTTATTCCTTTGGGACAAAGGAACATCACACTTCTGTAATGAAAAGTGACAATATCCGTTAGTCTAACTATCTAGTAAGGCAAAGGGACATTTAGTCCAATGTATTTTAGGACAAAGGAATATTTTACTTGAATTAAAAAATAAATAAATACAATTGGGTGGGTAACCAAGTAAAAGAGTGCCGAAATTTGAGCTTCTAGGCATCAGCCGTCAGCCCTAAATGGTCTTAAACTAAAAAGTTGAAAAAAATTAGTCCAATTAACCCATTCAATGCGGATGGATCCATGCCGTGCTAACGCACCTGGCGGGTGGATCCAAGCCCCTTCCTTTCAGCCCTCAATAGCTCTATTCTCCGTGCCTGGAGTAGAACCATCTTGCAAGGCTCCGTCAGGCCCGCTCACGTTTGTATCCACAGTGGATCCAAACTTTTTTTTTAATTTAACTTTTAAAATTGGGTAAATTTTATTCAGTCAGGTAGGTAGGTTCATAAATTGGATTACGCATTCAATGGGTTAATTAAATATACAGGGTGTTCTTTCTATGAATTTTCCAAAAAATGTTAACCCTTTGAGGCCTGTAAGCTGAGATCTCGGCGAACCAAGACCGGGGCTCAGGGCCTGTAAGCTGAGATCTCGGCAAGCCAAGACCGGGGCTCAGGGCCTGTAAGCTGAGATCTCGGCGATCTATTTTTTTTTCTTTTTCGTTTTTTTTTAGGCCTAGAACTGTTTAATAAATGACATTTAGCGCTTTCTAGTAGAGGTCTAAGGTACTACGAAGCTTCTGAAAGAGTTGTATAGATAGCGATGTAGGTAGTTTATGGCATAATAGGGATAGACGAGGCTGACGTCACAACGAGCTGTGGAACTCTAAACACACCCGGACTCCGTGGCCTTTCACCCCATTTTTATGCATTCAACCTTGTTTTTCCCCAAGGATTTTACACGTCCTTTTTCTATACACTATACATATACATTTTCCTTTCTTACCTGACACTTATAATACCCTGGCATTCCCCACCCTCTAGATATGTAGTATTTATTTTCCTAGTAATATTTGAAAATGAGGAAGCAGACTCGGTACCAGTGCGCCCCGTGTAATGTACCCCCCCCCCCCCCCCCCTCTGTGTAATACCTTGTTTCGAGTTATACCACACGAAAATTAATTATTGAATGTAAAATAGTCTTACGAAAAAAAAAAAGTTTAACTTCGCCAGTGCCGGTCCACAGCCCGGGTCAAATAGGGGAATAGGACTTATTTTTTTTGGTTTCTTTCATACATTTTATGTTCTACCTAAAGTTCGAATCTTTTAGTAAAATTATTATAAGGTTGTAATTCTTTAATTTTTATGGTTTACAACATAAAATGTGGAAATTAGAAATAAACATAAAATGTAATTTATAGTAAGAGTTATGTATATATCATTTTATCTTTTTATTGAAATAAAATTTCGTTTATTAAAATATACTAAAATATAGTTCGATCTATGTAGAACGAAATACAAAAAGATTTTTGTTCATATATGGAAAATTGTAGAAGATATGAAGAAAATGTGAAGTGAGTCAAAAGCGGGATAATTTTTACAATTGCCGACGGCCGGTACATTATACACTTTTTTAAACACTTTCGTACTTTATATTGTCTACCCAAAGCCTGAATCTTTTAGTTTTATTATCATTTGGTTGTAATTCTTTAATTTTTATGTATTTTAACATAGAATATGGAGTTAAGAAATAAAAATATTAGAAATAACACGTAAGATATAAAAAGTGTTATGTATATATCATTCTATCTATTTATAGAAATAAAATTTCGTTTATTAAAATATATTAATATATAGGCACAACTATCTAGAACGAAATGCAAAAAGATTTTTGTTCATATATGGAAATTTGTAGAAAATATGAAGTAAATAGTGAAGTGAGTCAAAAGCGGGATAATTTCACAATTGCCGACGGCCGACGGCCGGTACATTATACTCTTTTTTTGTACACTTTCGTAATTTTTATTGTCTACCCGAAGCCTGAATCTTTTAGTTTTATTATTATATGGTTGTAATTCTTTAATTTTTATGTTTTTTCAACATAGAATATGGAGTTAAGAAATAAAAATAATAAAAATAACACGTAAGATATAAAAAGTGTTATGTATATATCATTCTATCTATTTATAGAAATAAAATTTCGTTTATTAAAATATATTAATATATAGGCACAACTATGTAGAACGAAATAAAAAAAGATTTTTGTTCTTATAAGGAAAATTGTAGAAGGTATGAAGTAAATAGTGAAGTGAGTCAAAAGCGGGATAGTTTTAATGCATGGTTGAAAATCAGTCCGGCCCGGGGGTTCATTACTGAAAAATACACTCCGTCCCCAGGGTACTTATAACATTACAGCGCTCCGTCCTCAAAGGGTTAAGAGTGAAGTACCCTTGTCTTTAAAAATCTCAAAAATATTTATTTACAAAAGTTGTTCAAAATTAAAAGTTATGTCACATTTTCAGTTTGATCACCCAAGTACAAATTCCTAATTGTCTAATTTTGAATGCAATAAGATTACAAAAAACAAACAAGGAAAATAAAATCTTAATGAGTGAGAATGTGTTCTAAGCGAGTTATAATCGAAAAAATGAAAATGTTATTGAGAAAATAGCTTCATTTTTTTATTTCACTTTTTATGCCATCTATTTATATGTATATATGTTTTCTTCAGATGGATGTTTGAACCTTTGCTGATGAGCTTCAAACCCTGAAATGTTTTTCCACCTGTAATCAGTCGACCCTCACAACATATAAAACTCTTTTTTAAAAACCCTTCCTCATAAAAAAAAAAAAAAAATAGACAATTATTCACTAGACTACATTCACTAACCTTAAATTCACTTAAATTGCTGTAAATTAACTTTAGTTTGCATGATAAGGGTATTTTTTATTGCTTAACTATGTATTAAAACATTGTATTTAACCTTATTGTACCTTTTATGTGAATAAAACAGGCTTTTTATTTAATTCTGTTTCTATAATGCTTATATTTCAACCCTTCCAAATATTTTTAATAAGATTTATTTTAGAAGTTGATTGTTCTTCTTTTCAATGCAGAGGGAATTTATGAAATCCTTAACATTATAATATTATGGAAAATGATTTTTCATTTTTGAGCAATAGGAAAATTTACACTTGTGTAAATTATTTTAAAATTTGATTTGCTGAATTCATAATTATTATTATCTAATTATCCAGGTTCGTTATGTAGGTAATATAATTAATATTTCAAGGCACTGAAATATGTATATTTTTTAAGAAGTGGATAAAAAAGAGAAATTAATATTTCAATTTTTAAAAGTAAGGAGGAAAAGAAATTAGCTTATGTTTGAATTTGAAATTCCCGGTTTTTGGCGGGCATTTAGTACTGCGTTTTCCCTTGAACGTGAGAAGCGCTACTGTATAGTTTCCCCACTCTAACCTTGTCAAAACTTTCTTAAGAGGGGAGTCGACTATCTCTACTATTAGATATCGATGGGTGGAACTGTTTTCTTAATACTACTATAGCACTCAAGGTGTATATTTATTAATATTAGATTCTCACTTCACTGTCAGCTATTTTATTCCTCACCTAACATCCACAAAATTAATATTTCCCAAAAATATCCTATAAAACACATTGCATCCACACATTGTTTTGTGTCTTAAAATGATCTATAATGCAGAATTTTTATTTGCAGTACTGGAATCTATTTTCTGTAGTATTCTATTGATCCACGGACATATTTTCCCGTTATATACAAAGGTGACAAGTGCAAGTGAATAGAATGGGGCGTGTTACCTGCTGGAAGTTAGTAGCTATGATGACAGAGTACACACTGCAAGTTCCAAAGTACGCTGCAAACAGACCCACTTGTATCGACACCCTGAAACAACAACACCGTGCAAACATGACTCTTTACTGCACAACCTACAGTTCAACCAAAACACTCCCACACGTTTCACACAAAATAATCACCACCAAGTACTTCCACCCAACTACTTAATAGGGTTACAAACATTTATAATAACGACCTTAATCAAATATTGAAACTTTTTTTTACTTATAAATTAAAACCAAAATAAAATGGAATTTTTAAACTTTTTTTTTTATATATATTTGTAATCAACCCTTTAGTAGCTTTTATTTGATACCCCACTCAAAATTAAAAAAAAAATGGCGTACTGCACGTGTGCACACACTAAATTTGCAACTTTCAAGTGGGAAATTTTCATCGGCCTATCATAAGGTATTAGCATGATTAATTTAAAAAAATTAGGACTTGCTCTTATAGGGCAACTTTTATTTGATACCCCACTCAAAAGTTTTAAAAAAAATCAAATTTTTGAGCTTATACATTTATGCAAATGGCGCATCTACAGATAATATTTTTAACTTCTCTATGGTTTCCTCTGTGTAAATAGTTGCATCAGTGTTTTAAATTTTAACTCTCTAGCTTGAATGGTTCGGAGATATGAACGATGGGCAGACAGACAGACACCCTCGGCAGACAGACAGACACCCTCGGCAGACAGGTTTTAAGTAATCATAATTACAATACGACAGAAGACTAATTTGACAGTTTGAGATACAAATGAAGGTTTAGTTAAATGCCGACAGAATTGAAAATAAAGTAATTTAGTGAATGATTATCGATAGGTGAGGCTGAATCATTCAGTCATACACATATATCTATTTATTAAATGAAGTAATAATAAAGTTAGTTGACCTGCATAGCCTTGCATATTTTTTTCCCCAGGCAGGTCCGTTAGCGAACGCCACCTCGCCGACATCGGCAAAACTCATGGCCGTCACTCTGGTTGAATGGTACAGCTTGTGAGCACACTTCACCTGCAAGTTACAACAACAAAATAAATCAACCAATATGTTATATTTCACAGCTAATTTTGATTCCACGAGGCCAATCATAATATTACAATACATAATTTTAACATTAAAATTATAATTTTGATGCCCGATGCTTGGCTTCAGTATGTGTTTATAAACTATTATTAAGAAACATCACAAATCTGCTAAGAGAGAGAGAATACATATTTAGACCCCCCTCCCCCCTCATCAAATATAATTAGCATAACTCCCTAATTAGTAAGTGATACAGAAGCAATGTTTACTTTGCAGCCCAGGTTTAGTATTTCTGTAATTACCCCCACCCATTGGTATCTCATCTCATTTTGTAAATATATTTTATTGGTGGTGAGCTCCCACAGAGAAGCACTTTCCCGATAACTTGCTCCAGATAGTGAGTGCAGCCTCAATTCCTCTTCTTTCATTTCTTTGCCCTTTAGGGATTGAATTTGAGAAAACCCTTGTTGCTAGAAATCAATATCATATTATTAAATTGTCATACCAAACACAATGATTTTATTTCAGTGTTTCAAACAAGTAGTGATAATTATAATAGTGAGATAACAAAGTTTAGGAAACAACATAGCTTAGCTATTCAAATATTACTCTGAATGAAGTCAAAGTGGTCACCTACCTAGTGACAAACCTACTTCATCGAACTTCATTTTTAATATAATAACTAATTTCATACTCAGGATCATGAAAATCACATTGTCCACCAAAATGGGTGGGACATGGCAGCTCTCCACTGCCTATATTGCCAAGCTATGTCCCACAGACGAACTTAGCCGACCACATATTCTTAAAGGGAACTACAAAATTAACTTACATACAAAACTCTAGCTCGGTGTTAGTGAGCTACTTTTTTGCAAGTTATCTCCTGCACTAGAAGCTAAATTTTAAATTTATAGATTCTAGAGCAATCGGTTGGGGATACATTGTCCCGACAAACTTATGCATATAAATGACTGCCATGATGAATCAAGAAGGCAGATAGTAAATCCATCTCTCAGTTCTGACCTGGGGCCCAGGAGTCTCTGTGTGAGGGTCAGAGATATGGTGACGAGTCAGTTGGTGGTACAGTAGAACCTCGACAAGAAGTGTCTCAAGGGGATTAGCGAAACAGTCTTGTTATCGAGGTGCTCTTTTTGTTGAGGATCGTGTTATCAAGGTTATTTTGGCTATCAGTCATGTTATCGAGGTTAATTCAAGTCTGGACTTGTTCAAGGTCGACCCATTCCTGTATAGAGTTGCATCATGGAGGTTGACTTCTCAAAACGACTTGCTATAGAGGTTCTGAGTTACGTTGTGAATTAGAAAAAATCAGTGTTATTGAGATTATTTGGATAATAATAGTAGCGTTATAGAGGTTAATTTAGCATTATGTGTTATGGCAATCTCAAGGGGATTTGAAAATTGCACTTGTAATTGAGGTTGTCGTGTTATTGAGGGTCGTGTAAGTGAGGTTCTACTGTATTTTGATTTTATATTCATAGGTAATAAAAAGATAAGACTGTTTCACTGAATCCGCATATAGTTTTCCCTTTATTAATGATAATAAAAAGTGTTTTGTTGATGTTCAACATGGAACAGACTCACCTCCCACTAATCAAATGTATTTTGTTCAATGAAACTCATTTCTTTCTCAATCGACACTGATGATGGCCTGATGATGGTCTGATGAAGGCTGAGCTGCTTTGTAAGATAAACCAGTTTGGATTTACGTGCAGAGACAATTCATGTTATTTCAATAAAAATAATTGCTGTAGTGAACTGGGCCATTTCAGAGAGTAAATTGTTTAGCTTGAACAGGTGTATTATACGTGCAACTATAATTAAGCTGTAGTTATACTTTGAACAATAGAAAGAAACAATACAGAGAGAGAAGTACTTACGAGTACGTAGGCACAGTGTGTGCAGACGACGGCTACGAGTACGGTGCATACGATGGCCAGAGACAGTCCCGCGTGCTTGAACGCCATCGGCATGGCGAGGATACCCGTACCCAGCGACGCTTTCAGCAGGTGGGTCAATGTGTCGCAGTCGCTAAAACAAACACAGTCCGTCCTTTCTAACACCTCAAACAACATCTAAAAACAAATAATCTGTTAGAACAGTAAAACTCTGCTTACGTGGTCGGGTGTTCCACCTTCCTCTCCAGGAACGGGTCCCACGCCGCTTTACCGTTCGCCTCGACATCCTTCTTGGGCGTGATCTCGTACCTGCACAAAACAACCTCTCATTATACAACCTTGTCGGCCGATGTAAAACTAGCAACTAAGTCCTACCCGATCCAACCGAGAGACCTTAAAAACACTTTGTCAATTAAGTAAGAAATTAATAAATAAAATGTTTACATTCTAATCGGATTGAGACCATGAATAAAACTCTAATGATGAAACTCTCCGTTACCATTAACTTTGCCTCAAGTGAAGTATTTACCGAGGTTGCTTGTTTCTTCAGTTCACTCTCACAGCAATGCAAAATGTTTACATTTCTCACACTTGGTTCAAGTTTGAAGGTGGCAGTTTAAACAGCATATAGAAGACATGTTGATTGTCCAGTTACATTGTTCTCTGTGCAACTACAATATTAATTAAATTGACAATGTAGCAAACCTTTTCTCTTACTAAAGCCTCACCCCCCCCCCCCCCTCTACTTATCGCTTATAATTATTAAGTACCCAATAAGCTTAAATTCCGGACAAGGTATCATTAACGTCAGAGAAAATCATTCTCCTGCGTAGCTTAGTTGGCGCTATACTGGAAATATAGAGGCCCGTGGTTCAAATCCCGGCGCTGGAGTGTATTTTTCTCTGTCTGTTTCCCGTAGTTAATAATAATTATAATTTGATTTAAATTAAAATTTAATCGTTCCGTAGTATGAATACTACCAAAATCGTAAGATATATTTAATTTAAAAGGTAAACATGTTGAAGAGATTTGTTATTATTTTGAACAGTTGTACGACATTGCTTTGTCTCATATACTCTACCTTTTCGATCTGAACTTTGAAAACACCAAGCCGTGGCCGTGTTGAAACACCTTAGTAAGAAAACCCATAGTTTTTGGTTCATAAAAATATGTTATCCTGCTTTCAAATGGCTGGCACCGAAAATCCCGTAATTATTAAATAAATAACTATTAAAAACTAACGTAAATGAATAACAAGACAAACACAAAACTTAACGTTGTAAATAAAATGAGAAAATAATAAAATAACAGTCATTAAATTTTACATAAATTTAAAACAGAAAAACAAACAAAAACAAGACATGAAAAAACTACCTTTGACCGCCACTTCTCTCAACGACGTAGAGAGAAGTAACATCTAAACAGCGATCTACAAATCACTATAAAATAGGGGAGACAGGGGACGGTTGAAACTTGAAACAGGGTACGGTTGAATTGAAACAACCCAATTAATGGGTAGAAAAATTAGTGATATTTGGGAACAACCAAGAAAAAGGGACGCGGCTTCCGTGGCGGAATCTGCACTTTTGTGTTTGGTGTCGTTTCGAGTTTATCATAAGTATCTGAGAGGGGGTATTGTGTTTTCCCGTCCAAAAGTAAGTATTTTTGTTGCTGCTCTTTTGCTTTTTTATACAAAACTAAAATAGTTGTTATGGTAGTTTTTAACGTAAGAACTTTGGTTATGGAAGTTCAACAGGTGTAATTCTTTTTTAACTAAATTGTTTATTTCGGAGGTTATGACGACAACTTTTTTAAAACATGTTCTGGGTACGGTTGTAACAATGTTTACAATTAAGTTACCAGCTGGCTATAAAGTATGCAATTTTAAAATACACTTTAACGCTTTATTGAAATAATTTAAATTAAATCTTTTTTTTTTTTTTGTTACTTTAGTCAAATTTTATTAGTTTTAATGTTAATTAACCTTGAACTACAAAATATATGATACAATACAAATTACATTTAGAATATTTATTATTGTTTCATTTATCTTAAACACCTATTATTCTGCGTATGACCAATTATTCAATTATTTTGCTTCATCTTCGGTGATTTTGACTCGATAAATAAGTATTTCTAACATAATTCTGTTTATTCTGTTAGTGTTACAACTAACCCCAATAACTGTTACAACCGCCCCTGGTATGGGGTCGGTTGAAACAATTTTCTGGAATTTTTAAAATGCCTATAAATATTTTTGTTAAATGTAAACAAACTAGCTAGTCGTGCGTAAAGCTGAAGAATCTTCTTTACCGCCCTAGGTTGGTAAAGAAGAGGAATTCTTCAGAACTATGAGACGCGCATGCGCAATGAATACAAGTATGTAAAGAATCACTTTCTACGTATCTAAACAGAGATACAAGGTTTGTTCCAACCACCAGTTCCGAATCAGTTTCGGATAAGTCCGTGATTGACGTAATGCGCATGCGCGATCATTGACCGTTGGGAATTGATTTGTGATTTCGTTTTTGTTGGAACGCTCCTGAACTCGAACCAAACTGTTTGATGTGGTAGGTTTTAGCACTGTTATCAGAACAACTTTTTGAGTTAATCGTTTATGTGATATTGCGTTAATGTTCTATCAAAAATACCTGAACTTATTAATATTAAAGATATGGATGATGGATGAGTCAATAGTTGATGAAGATAAGTGCCAGTCGCTTAAATCAGGGCCTGATTTAGGCCGCCTAGAGGCTCGCACAACAAGGGGGGGGGGGGGGGGGGGGGCACACCACAAAAGTTTCATTTTCTAATGCTAATAAAGCTCGAAAGTTGGAAGTAAAACCTAAATACTCATAGAGGATATGACGAAAATACATGCACACATTTTAGAAATGTTTATTTACTACATGAATTCACGATTTCATTTCGATTTAAGCAATTCACAATTTTCGGGCTTACTGAGGTGAGCCAGTTTTAGTAGAATCACGGCACACTCGTATTTTTATTGATATAATCCTAAATTCCCTTTTGTTTAAAAAAACAAACAAATATTAATCTTAGTCCAGTTGACGAAAGAAATATTGCGGAAATAAATCGGATTCTTTCGATATTTGTTTGAAAATGGAATAAGTATCAAAAGTCCATCTTGGAAAATAGGTCCAATTTTTATTTTTTTCAGAAATATCTAGAAAATGCCATTATATGCACAAAAAATTATCGTCGCATTCGTACAAAAACATTTTAAAAAGAAGAGTTGATTCGCAAGAAAGGAGAATAATAGGCGAGCGAAATCAAAACAAAACCAATGAAGCGGAGCGGAAGGTTACGTTTCTGTTCACCCAAACTCAATCCCAAACTACTAGTCCCTGCCGCCGATCGCTGACTGCTCTGACTGGTTCCAAACTAATCCGTGATTTAATCAGAGCGTGGTTGGAACAGCCGATTAACAGTCGGAGTCAGTCAGAGTTTGAGTTTTGGCTCGTTAGAACGCTTTTTTCCAAATGCGCATGCGTCGCACAGTTCCAAACCAGTTTGAAGAGTGGTTGGAACAAACCTACAATGTTTATATTTCGTATCAATCGTAGATAAAAATATTTTGCTGTTCTTTTACTAAAGTAATTGTTTATATCGAGTTTTTATTGACAAACATGAGTGAATCAAGTGACTTTGACGAAAATGTGAAGAATAATACTCCTCCAGAAATAATTAATTCGGCAAAAAATCCAACTCAAGAATTAATGCCATCTTTATCAAGAGAGAGATACGAACTTACATACAGGAAGTTTATTTTTTTCTGTATTTATTATTTAAATCTAACAATCGTAGATAAAGTACGGTACGCAACTCGTGCGAAAACGGCATTTTGCATTGCTCGTGTGGTTTTACTACCCTCACTGTCACTCGGGTGCAAACTCCACACTCGCATGCAAAATGCTACTTTCCGCACTCGACGCGTAATGTACTATTGTAATGCAGATAATCTTACTATAACCTCATCCATTTCTAGTCAAATAACTAAAGTTCAATTACGACCCACTGTCAAATATATTGAGGTTAAAATGTTTTTGCATGAAGCGATTTTTTAAAAAAAATTTCAACCGTCCCCGGTCTCCCCTACTAAAACTTCGAATCTTCCATTTACAATACTGTTTTCTATCTTTAACTGTCTATAATATTAAAAAAGTTTTGTAAACAAAAGCGAGTCGAGACAGTATGAAAGAGAAGGCAGATCAAAACTACAGCAGTAGTTGAGATAGAGATTTCCACTACCTTTTTTGTTTGAAAGAGATGGAGATATCTCAAACTACAGTGTGCACTCTCTTTCTGTTTCCTGAGCTGAGGACATCCTGACAGAAACATCCTGGTAGAAACATTCACACGACGGACAATCGGCACAAATTTGACAACAATTCTCCGGTTTTAGTGTAGAAGTCTCTATTTAGTGTAGAAGGGACGTCCTACTCGAAGGGAGGTTTGGTAAAGTGTTTCCTGTAGTGGTGTCGGTTCGTCTCCCCCCCCCCCACCCCCCCCCCTCTGAAAGGTCAATTAGAGGACGACTCTCTGTTTAAATAGTCAGATAACAAAGCCTCATCTGTAGATTCTCTCTAATTTTAGAACAAATCTATTTGTTTCAACGAATAGATCCCAAACCTCGCTAACACCTACTGCAATGCAAAAACACATCAAATAGTTCCCTATCTTAGGTACTCTCGATATACTTATATTAAATAAGACCGTCCATACTATCTATACTATACTAATACACAGTGCTCGATATCTAGAAATTAAGGTGCCGGAACTACAACCTACCCTCTCTCTTTAAGCAGTTTAGGACATAAACCCACACTGCAATCAGGTGGGTTTATGTCCCCTTAAAATGAAACCTTATATCATTTTAAGTAGTATTTTTTATAAACAATTTATTGATTAGCATGTCACGTGTTGTTATAATACTCTCAATAAATAAATAGGTACTTAGGTTTATATGAATAATTAAATTAACAAAACATTCCCTGCATCACTCGCTCCGGGCGAGTTTCGGCACAGCGTCTCTGCAAGTACTTATTTAATACGATCCCTGCCATTAAAAAAAACCTTTGTTGTTTCAGGTTATCATAATTTAGTAGTATAATCTCAACAAAAGAGAATTTTTTGTATTGGAAAAAAAATATTTGCCAGTTTAATACATGATGTCCCTTATCAAATTTGTAGTCACTCACTGACAAACAAAATTTTAACAAAGGATTTAAAAAAAAAAATCTTAGTGCCGATAATTTTATTTTTTATTTATCTGAGAGAGAGAGGTCCCGGAACGCCGTTCCGCCACAAATCGAGCACTGCTAATACATTGTTTTTATGTGACCGGTGACTTGCCTGCAGAGAAATAAGCCGACTACAAACCACCTCACCCCTTACCTTGCCACACAGTAATTTAACAATTACCAAAAAGTTGCACTTTGGAGGAATAAGGTGTGCATAATATCCTTTAGCATCTTAGGTATACACTTAATTGGTTCTTTGGGGATTTATTGGACGCCATTTTGGAAACACAATGTATATTTGTGATCTGTCTTTCAATACCTTTAAAATGATACACCACTCAAAATTAACAAAAAATAAAAAATGTTAGGTCACCATAGTTAAATAAAAATTTCTAAAATTTGACTTTTTTATATTTTACTCCCGGAAATATCATTGGCCCACAAAGATGTATACTTCCCCCACTTTTTAGGACCTGTCTTTATGTGGTAGCAGGGGAGAGGGGGATTTGTTTGGGGATTTGTTTTAGTGATTTCGAGGGTAAAATGGCCGCTATTGTGGAAACGCAAGATATATTTGTGATCTACATTTCAATACCTTTAAAATAATACCCCATCACTCAAAAATTACCAAAAACAAAATTGTTGCGATCGCAACATTTGTTCGCTGATCAAAAAGAAAATCGAGTTGTGATGTTCGCAACATATTCCCTGTTTTTGTGCAAAAAAGTTTATCTTGTATCCCGAATTTCAAATCTCTAGCTACGGTTGGTGCAAGCTCGATTGCGTTGGAAGCGACGTCAGGCTGAACCTCGGTAAATCTGCTCGACTCGGGGGGTCGTATAGACACATTAACAGTAAAGTAATTAATACTGATAAGACAACATTATTAATATTACTTTTTAGCGGCGGATTGTTTGATGTTGTTGGAGCCGTCCTGGGGGAGGAAGGTCTCCATCTCAGTCATGGTGGCACCGTTGGCTGCCTGAAACATCACAAACCAAACAAAACAATAACATAAATATCATTTAGTATTAAAAAAAAGGACTAAATCAGTTTGAATCGGACGAGATTATATCGCAGCATCAGGCCGGATCTTACTACGTCCAGTGGCGTATCCAGCGGCTAGGTCTGGAGGGGGCACATTCTAAGTCAGTTTAGATTGGGGGGGGGGGGGGGGGGGAATCCGTAGTGGAAACAAGAAAAGGGAACTACTTATTCAACAAAGAAGCTCCCCCCCACCCGAAAAAAAAATCTCCGCGCCCAATAACTGTTTTAGAACCTATTTGTTAGAAAATTTTATGCTGATGCATACTGCAGTACAATATCTTACTGTAAGTCATGGGCGTGGTTTGCAATTAATAATTGGGTGGGGGATCTATGGCGGGGGGTCCTGGGGCCCTCCCCCGGAAAATTTTGAAAATATGACCCCTCAAAACAGCGTTTTTATGCATTTCTGAGGTGAAATTGAATATGAGGTGAATGTAAAAATATGTATTAAAAAAAAAAAAAATACGGCGTATTTTTTTTTTTGTTTTACTCTATCGGATCTGGGGGGGGGGGCACGTGCCCCCCCCCCCCCTGGATACGCCACTGACTACGTCACCGATTCAGACGATATCGATGCATCGAATCCTGCCAGATTTTTCAACTCGGAAAACGCGATTTAATAATTATTTTCGTTGATAATCCGGTTTGATAATAATCTAATGCGGATGCGAGGTCCCAAGGTTCGACTTTTTCCCAGACGATGTTTACGCTTGATATCGACGACAGATGTCCGTCACGAAGATCTCTTCATCTCGAGATCCTTAAACTATTTGAAAGAAAACAGAGATATCATCTGGTGAGAGTGATACAACGTCAGGGGAGCAAACAAAGCAACCAGACCACCACAGCGAGGTGCATCCTACACGTCCTGATCCGACACAACGGACCCGCCATTAGACCACCGAGCCGTACATAAACCTAGACAAAATGTTAAAGTGAAATAATTAGTTTGGAAAGTGTACGGGGGGGGGGGGGGGCTAGTCTGCACCAGAATAGCCTCGTCACTGTTCACTGTCCCCCTGCTTATACACAAGTCAAATTAACAGCAATTAAATTGCTTTAGTATAATCAAGTCTGCTCAAGTTGCTATGATTAGCCGAGTTTGACCAAAAGAGTCTAGGCAACTTAAGTCGATATGAACTCTTTATAGTCCAGGAGATAGATTGCAAAGAAGTGTCTGACTAACATCAAGCTAGAATTTTGTGAATAAGTAAATGTTTTGGTGCCTTTTAAGAATTTGTGGTCGGCTAAGTTCGCCTGCGGGAAATAGCTTGGCAATAGGCGTTTGAAAAAAACAAACCGGTGGAGAGTGGCCATGTCTCACCAATTATGGTGGACAATGTGATTTTCTTGATCCTGAGTACAGAATTAGTTAGTAGACCGAAAATCTAGTCGATGTTATTTTCTCACTTGATAGGTTAGTTATTCAAATACTACTATAAATCAACGTGGTCACCTGTCAACGGACAAACCAACATCGACTTGATTTTAGGGTCTACTAACTAATTCTGTACTCAGGATCATGAAAATCACATTGTCCACCAAAATTGGTGAGACATGGCCGCTCTCCACCGGTTTGTTTTTTTCAAACGCCTATTGCAGAGCTTTGTCCCGCAGACGAACTTAGCCGACTACGACATATTCTTAAAAGGCGCTAAAAGATTGACTTGTATAAAACACTCTAGCTTGTTAGTCAGACACTTTTTTGCACGCTATCTGCTCCTGGACTATTACTTGCATTCGGGTTCATTTCATTATAAGTCGTAGATTATTCTTCATCACGCCTTTCTTCACGTTTATCACGATTTTTGTTGTATAAAATTAAAATAAATAATGTCAGAGTAAAATACGGTTTGTGGACGGATTGTTTTGTACACATGGGCAGTCGGAATTAAGTCACGAGTTGACATTCTTTCTGACCGGATATCGAAAAGTTGTCGTACATTTCATTTCGCAAAACCGACCTTATATTTCTCACTGTCATTAACAATCGAGGAACAGGCTTAGTTAAACCTCACAGTTCGGTTACATCAAGGGCCGGCCTTCTTATATACCTCTAGTAAAACTACAAAATAAAGTAAGGGTTAAACTTGCGTTATAATATGAGATACGAAACTAATCTAAAGAGGGTTGTGGGAAATAGAGGAGAGGAGACTTGATAATAATAAGGAAGCAAAGTGAAGATACGTACAGACCAGAAGCACAGCTTGCAGCGGATCAGCTCCCGCTTCACTTTCTTCTGAATCCTCATACTGCCGCTCTGGTCTCAACTCACGCAGGCGCACTAGTATTGTCCTTTAATATCACTCTAGTTTGACTCAACAATAACAGCTGTTTAGCTTGATACGGCTTCCTAAGCACACAGGCGTGGATCTAGGGAGAGCAGCCTGTCTATATGTATCTACTGATATTGTACGGATGTATGTATGTTACCTATAGGTAAGCATGTATACATGTGTGTTTAATTTAAGTAAACATGTATGCATGTTTGTAATGTAAGTAAACATGTAAGCATGTTTGTAATGTAAGCGAAGATGGATGGATACAATTGGATCGAGTATGATTGGCATGAAGGTGAAGTGAGACGGGGACGTGAGATCCGCTCAAATCACTTATTGATTGCGGATAATTTGCTAACTTGCTCCCACACCCCGCGTATTCCAGGTCAACCGCACAACGGAAAACCACAAAAAACTCTACATGTCCTTTCCCCGTCTCGTCTTAACTCCTGCTCATTTAATTCTACGAGTTCGGTCGAGGCGTTATCGAACATACACGAAATGGATTGGCCGTGGTGAAGGAGTACCCTGGGGCTGCTCACCGCTAATAAACCCCGCGAGTTTTTACCCGTGTTTTACCGGCTTCGACACACGCTACACATACGTACGTATTATTGATTTCTACTTATTCGTTATTTATTATCGGGTGTCAATTAAGGAGGAATTATTTTGTTACGACTCCGTTAACGGTATAAATTAGTTGGGGAAGTTTTAGTCGGGAGTACTTGTGTACAAATAATAAGGTTGGGTGTGGGTGGGACGGACTCGAGAATCAGGGCTGTTCAGAACAATCGAGACCAAACTCTAGGGGAGACTCTGATAAGACCTATCGCACCTCATCACTCTACCCATGCATAATCATCACACCGTCATCACTTGTAGCGATAACCTACTGTGCATCATGCGCCTCCACTTAGCACTCCATAACACTCTATAGTATCGTTTTCCTATCCAACTGCAATATCGGTTTGATTATTTCGCTCTGTGAATTGTGACTTTCAATTACGGGTAAAAAAATCGAGCGCATGGATTGGCCCTATTTGAAACCCGTCCGAATTATAGTCGGTGTCCGCACTTGAGTTGACTTCTCGAACTTTAAAACCGACATTTGACGGACAACCCGTCACCCGACTAATAAAGAGGCGGGAGAACGTGACATGCTGTTGAATTTCCACTTGATAACTTGCAACTACAGTATTTTTGACAAGCGGCTCAAAATATTCAAGGAGGACCCTGCCGGTAATCTGTGTTGTAGAAATATAACTTTGTACTCGAATATCAAACATGTCACACGGGGAATTTCTCGGTGAATAGTTATTTTAACATTTCATCGCCAGCACCCACAGATCCTACGTCTAGGGATTGACATAATTCATTTATACGATTTTAACGAAAGTATTATTCCTTTTAACTGTATAGTAAACAAATAACGTAAGCTATCGAGGAAAGAATTATCGTCTAATTATATGTGTAGATGATTACCAAGACGCGCTGATACAACAGTACAGTGTAACCAGAGGTGGCTTGAACTGGTACAACAGTACAGTGTAACCAGAGGTGGCTTGAACTGGTACAACAGTACAGTGTAACCAGAGGGGGCTTGAACTTACATACGACCGATTTTATACGTTCCGATAACATAAACTAAATAATCACAAAACTAAAACGAACCGTGTACTGGACAATAGACAACATTAGCCTCCGTCCTCACCTCCCACTAACAATCTATTTGGTCCTTACTGCCTGGTTATCTTTGTGTTTTGAAAGTGGTGACCCGTAGTGGGGACCCCAGACAACGTATCACCATTATGTAGGTCATCAGGAAGCGCTGCACAAACAATTCGTCCTTCTATCGGTCGCACAACCCTTCGACAAATAAAAACATCCGCACAACAACAGTCTCTAATATTACCTAGTATTACATCACATCGACCGCATGGCTTCATTATCTCCATCTCTAGATATATCTCTATCTCTATACACTGTTTTACTTGGCGTCGCGTAACTCAACACGTCTCAGATCGGGAATAGATTCGTCACTCCAGACTATATCTTGAGGGGTTTTTATCTATATCCCTACAAAGAATCCCAATACGACTCTTCACCGTTCCTCCAGAACTGATGATAACGACTTGAGGCTGCTCTGTGCTCGCGCAGAGATCTTAATCCGGCGTCTTGGACAGGCATGCCGTTCATGCGTGACTACGCTTTCGCCGTAACTTAGATCCTTTTACCATAGAAACATCAAAAAGTTGTTGGATCCGCTGTTTTAATTGAAAAGGGCGGGGATCTAGTTATCTATTTTAAAGAGAGTCACCTGGCAAACCTTATTCTGCACTGTTTCTTAAATAGGTACCTGAACATAATATCGTCGTATTCCGTATAAATAATCTCTTAAGTGAAAGTAAAAGTGAAGGCAAAATGAACCCGGCCTGATTTCCAAAGCTCGCAAGTTAATGAGGTACAATGTTAAGTCGGGTACAGAACCCCAGCCCGAGATAAACAAAACTAAAAGCCTCTTCTTCGGTCCAAATTAATAACCAACTGTACGACTCGAGTTTTCCAAAAACGAACCGTGATATGGAGGATGTAGAAATCTAGACGTGAATTAGTCGTAATCAAACCCTAGCAAATTATTTACTTATGTACCACACACTACTAGTAGAGTGTCTCCCATTCAAAAATTCTAAGACAGTAATCCGTTTCAGACATGGGGAACATTTTTGTTTCCGCGTCTATATGTCGCTCTATAAATATATCATAAAACTACTCCTGCAATTTATTAAAATTTGTATGGTAGGTCATTAGTCCATTGTCGGTCCCATATGAGTTACAACCTTCAGTTCCCATTTGTTTCTCCTCCACAGGCACACAAATATACATTTACAAATACACAAATATACATTATTCACTTGCACAAATAATTAGGGGCATCAAAGATTTTATGAATTTGGAAAAGAAATAGTTGTTTGGATGGAAAACACTTCGTAACTGAGATCGAAAAACAATATTGTTATTCTCATCACAAGAATAACCTTTGTACCATTGATAATAATAATTATAGATATATCTTCTTAACTATATACGTAACATATCGTCCCCACAACCATGAATGTGCAAATTCCACATGGTTGGGAAATAATGGCGTTTTAAAGTTTATGATCTTACCATAATTCAGCTATTCTATTTTGATTATTTTGTTATGTATAGCAACGTGGTACTGAGCTCGTTGTCAGCTGATTTTTGTTCCTCCCACCCCCTCCCCCCCTCTTTCTGAAAATGCACATTTGTTTTTGATCCAACAACAAACTGAATAAGGAATCAGTTTCACTGTAGCAAACATATATCATAACTATTAATTTATTCAATTTTTTTTTTTTAAGTTTTTGGTAGTTTTCATACTACGGAAAGTTAAATTTTAATTTAAATCAAATTATAATTATTATTAACTACGGGAAACAGACAGTGAAAAATACACTCCTGTGCCGGGATAATTTATTAATAACGTGTAGAAAATATATTACAGATTCCACTTGCATTAGACTAACTGCAAACTTATTACATTTTTAATACAAAAAAACAAAATGTATATCATAAAAAAATTAAATTGATATAAAATTAAAAAATTGGAAAAAAAAAACAAAAAAAAACCTACAATTATATCAGAAATAAACTTTTGTTTTTCATCAAAAGAAATAAGATTATGATTATTTTATGTTCTACAGCTGTTCTATAGCATATTAAATGTCTAGCATGTGTAGAGCCGAGGGAGTTAATTATCGCGATGGTGCAATGTGAGTCCTGTAACAGATATATAGGAGGCCCGTGGTTCAAGTCCCGGTGCTGGGGTCTATTTTTCTCTGTATGTCTCCCGTAGTTAATGACAATTATAATTTGATTTAAAGTAAAATTTAATCTTTCCGTAGAATGAATACTACCTAAAACTTAAAAATTTGAATTTATAATTGATTGTACTAGGTACAGGTACTAATTTAAGTACTTTATAATTATAATTATAAGCGTTAATTCTCTGTCTAGTTCTATTGCCGTGAATATTTGGCTTGCTAGACTTGTAGAAAAGATTGAAAGCTTGGATTCGGGAATTTGTATCGGTAACGACAGAGAAAGATCATTCTCCAGTGTAGCTGAGTTGGTAAGAGCGCCTGTAACGGATATATAGAGGGCCCGTGGTTCAAGTCCCGGTGCTGGGGTCTATTTTTCTCTGTATGTCTCCCGTAGTTAATGATAATTATAATTTGATTTTAACGCGAGGGTGCTTTTTAAGTGAAAAAAAAGTGATTTTTACTCCCGAGGTACTTACAAGATTTTACCTCCAGAAGGGAGGTTGATGCTTCATTCAGAAGGGAGGTTGCTCCCTGTACGATATCATCGGGAATGTTTGAAAACAGTTCATCAAGGTCCACTAAGTTATCTTCCATCATCATTCCTTATTTATCTATTTTATGTAACTTTATATTTAAATAAAAACGAGCAAATTTAAAAAAGAACTAATAAATTTAAATAAAAACAACACAATTAATAGAACATTTACTCAAAACACCTTTATCTCAGAATTTAGCGTTTCCTAGGTCTACAACTGAGTGTTTAATTTTTTATAGGTTTAAGTATTATCGACAAAAGAAAGTACATAGCTTCCGTTGCCTTTGGTAAGCTCGGAAGCGAAATACATTGAACCCGAATAAATAAAATGTTACATTTTGGTCTGCCGGTATCACGTCGTATAGTCCAGTCAATGAAGGCCAAAATAAGGTAAAAGCTCCCAATTTTTTCGGATTGAATGGATTGTCCTGAAAATTGGCATACAAGCTCATCTGACCCCCCACTTCAAAAGTTATATTGTCTCGATGTGTGCTTTTTGCTATTTGGGGGGTGAAAACTACCCTTGTATGAAAAAAATGCGAAAATTTCGGATTTACGTATTTTAAAGATTCAATTCATGTTCAAATATGTTGGATAAAGTTCCTTTAAAGTTTTTTTATGAAATTTATTAAATTTAATTACTTTTATACCCTTAAATTTTTTTAGAAACTACCCCTTTATGCCCGAAAAATAGGAAAAAAAAGTTTTTAGCAGCTTAAAATGTTCTTTTGGTGCATTCACAATGTAATACATCTCTTTTGTTATTCATTAGAAAACTTACGACTAATTACTAATTACAAAGTTGTAATCCTTAAAAACTACCCCTTTATAATAAAATTATGATTGAAGGCTTGAGATGTTTGAATTTGGAATTTGTTTAATTTCAATTTTGGCTGTCAAGTCATTAATTTTAATACCGATTATTTTTCTCAAAAATCAAGACAACCACTTTATTTTGATTATAACTCCGTTAGTTTTTATGCTAACGACTTTTGCCAGAAGTCAATTTAAAGGGCTATTCAAGTACTTTAAAAATTATAATAGAAGTTTTCTTCGAAAAACCTTTAATTTTTCCGCTACTTGACGTGGAAAGTTTTGATTTTAACTATCTTCAAAGTCGACTTTAATAATAATAATAATAATAATAATAATGGCTTTATTTATTCATACATAGTTGTGACATAAATACACTGGAACAAAAAAGCCTCTACTTCAGGGCTTCTAAAGCCGTCAGAAGGAGGGTTACATTCATTTATCCAAGTACTATATTGTTTGGTTGTTCAGTTAATTGATTTATTCAATTAATTTTTTTTTTTTTTTTTTTTTTTTTTTTTTATTTTTTTATTTTTTTTTATTTTATTTTTTTTTTTTTTAGTCGTAGTTAAATTCCTTGGTGAGTATTGCCCTGTAACCACATATTTCTCTCAAATAGGAAGCGAATTGTGAGCACTCCTCCACAGTGTTGCACTCAAGCCTTTGGAGATATTCCTCTTTGGAAAAGTGTCCCTTACCAAAGAAGAACACTCGATACTCAGCGAGTACAGGACAGACAGCAACAAAGTGGAAGTTGTCTTCAACTGCATTTAAATTACAGAGAGAGCATCTGTAGTCTTCTCGTCCATGACAAAAATTTACTTTTAGAAGCTGACCCCTGGCTTTAAACATCCAACCTGCTATAAACCTATCCTCTATTTTGCCCAGATACTTGGGGGGTGGTTTGTTGTCGACTAGTTCAATATATAAGGGATGGAATTGTGAGTTTGTTGCGTTTTGAAAAGCTTTAAGTCTGTCTGTCACTTCTACCCTAGCTACAATTTTCATTAGTTGGCCTCTGAGTTCCTCCACTCTGAGGTCATTTAAATCCACATTTATGTTAATTCCCAAGTCATGCGCCAATTTTTCCCATTCTGCAAACCAAAATATTTTTCTTTTTATCACCTCTTTTGCTAAAAAATTTGTAAGTCTGCTATTATCTAGGCTAAGTGTTTTTATAATGTACTTAAAGTGCAGCTTTAGCACTTTAGCAAACCTTGAAGGCAGTCCCGATTCCAGTGCTATGACATAGTTGGGAGTGTTTGGAGGAAGCATGAACATTTTCTTCATAAAATATCTGCTTAGTTTTTCCACTTGCTCAACTCTTTGATAACCCCATACTTGAGCTCCATAAGTGAGTATTGGTTCAATGCCTGCTTCAAACACTCTCAGCTTCTGTTCATAGGGTATCTTCTGGTTGAAATAGGAACTCCACACACTATTAATAGCAAACTTGCCTGTTACGATTTTTTCATTAAAATGTTTTTTCAGCGAGACACTGTGAGACACGGTAACCCCTAGATATTTATAATTTTTCACTACTTCTATTTTTTCTTTTTTAAACCAGAATGTGTCTTTTCTTGTAACCTTTCCTTTGTTACCACTAATCATGACTTTTGATTTGGCTAAGTTAACCGTTAGGTTCCATGTGTCGCAATATCTCTCTAGTTCTTTAATCATTTTCTTAAATGTAACAATATCAGGAGCCATCAAAATCAAATCATCTGCGTAAAGTAAAACTTTGATGTTCATGTTCCCAATCCAGATGCCCCCTGGCAACGCACTCTCAAGATCATTTACAAATAGTGAAAAAATCAATGGTGATAATAAACAGCCTTGCCTTAGCCCGACTCTTCAAAGTCGACTTCAACTTCAGGGAGTCATAACTCGGGTTCTATACTACCTAAAAAAAAAAAAATAAAATAAAAAGCAATCGCTTTATTATTTAATTACCTTCATTTTTGACAATGACCTTTTTTTGATAAAACTTTTAGTTTTTGAGATATTAGCAAAACATCGCTCAAAAACATACATTTTTTGAGATAAAAAAGAGCATGTTTAGGCGCCAATATCTCAAAAAGTATTGGCTGTACAAAAAATTGTTATAGAACATTTATTGTTTAGAATTTGTCCCTGTATCGAATCTTGAAGTTATTTTTTATTAATAAAATTCCACCCCCGAGAAGGGGTGGCATTCTCCCCTAGGGTAAAAGCACACATCGGCACTATATAACTTTTGATTCTTGGGCTAGTCCCTAGCTGCAGTTCAAATTTCACATCCATCCATCTCATCAGAAAAAATTGGAGCCAAAATGCTTCTGCTTGATTGACTGGACTAGTCGTCAGTTTCATTTAATCTTCAAGATGATCTACCGCTGACGCTCCTATTCAGCAAAAAATATTAGATCTACGTTCTCCTCTTAAAAAGCAACATGTTTTTGTTGCACAAGAGATTGGGACGGATAACTACCGATAGTATATTACCGAATCGTGGTTAATGCAAGACTCCTTGAGCGACCGGATTAGACTGAGCCCAGACCAACAGGCCTGAGATGCGGGTAAAACCTACAACCATCACTGCCTCGAGTGTACTCGTTAACTCTACCTCCTATAAAAAATAATAAATAACAAGTGTTTATTACAAGTGTTTGAGGTGAGTATTGTTTATTGTTTGTTTACGTCCCGGTTGACCAAAGTATTCTATGATTCTACACCACTTGACATTGTTTTTTGGGGGTTTTGGAGCCCTTAGTAAGGGGAAGGGAGCCGCACCACTGTGTAATGGATTCTTGTTACTTGTATATTTTATTGGAACTGTATATATTATGCAGGACGCAGCTGGAATGTACCCGGAGTAGTGCGGGGGTACCTGTACCGGCGCGGCGTTATCGTGGAGTGCGGAGTGGTGGGTCAACCTATACTCTCGACAACTATCAGGAGGGCGGGGGTATTGGCGACGCCCTTTTAAACTCGGTTCTCACTCTCACATGGTCCTAATCACCTGCAGGACGGGGCTAACCCTCGTATATGCCCACTGAACTGGAGTCGGACGGTAAAGAAGCGAGCCGGTTCAGACACTCTGCACTTTGTACCGTATTTTCCCCCAGATTACGGGGAAATGATTTTGTAGAATGCCAACATCAATAAGTGATTTTTTCACAATTTTTAATTATTACAAGTTGTAACAATAAAAAAAGATGTAATAACAGATATTAGATACAAACCATTTTGGGAGATGAAGTCGGGACAGGAGTGTTGTGCTAACCCAGGGTCACCTGCTCTCCACCTGAAACAACACACCGTCATTAGTCACTACAATACATTACAATACACTACAATACACTACAGTGCACTACAGTACACTGCACTCCGTCTAGGGCTCTTCCAAATTCTTTATTCATTCAGAGATGCACTCGTAGGTTTTCCACTATCGGAATCCGGGAGGTCCGAACCGGAAAATGTTTGAGAATGTAGGCTCTAAAAAAACGTTTTTAATGCATTGTGCATTCTGAAGGTAAACTTTACCATAGAGCCCCAAGGCATGATAGTGATGAAGTAACAAAACTAAATCTACTGTAGGGAAATAATCAGTGGCGTAACTATGGGCACGCACGGGCCCGCATCGCGGGCGGGCCCCCAAATCCATTGTACCAATGTCGATGGGGGCCCCCTTTAGAGCATAATAAAATCTAACTACCCTGGAATCACACTTCTATACCATTGCCAAGGGTGCCCAATTTTGCGTACTGAACGCAAATTCTTTTTTTTTTAGATCCATTATCTTTGGCGATGGGCCCCAAAAAGTTCTTTCGGGGGGGGGGGGGGGGGGCAATTCCCTAGCTACGCCACTGGAAATAATCCTGTTTAATAACACCATAATTAGTTTAACTTTCTCATAGTTGCATTTTGGAAAACTGCTCGAAAAATGATTCATGACAAAAATACAATTTACGTAATTTAATGTAAGCAAGTTATTTCGTTAAGATTCTATTCACTTTCAGAATTAAGAAACAAAGTTTAGATGAATATTTTTAGTTACCGAACCGATTCTTATTTTTTTCTTTGTTTTGTCGAATTATATCGAATCACAACATTGTTAATGGTGATAATGTCTCTAACAAAGTTAGATGAGGGATCGTGAATGAGCTAAATGTACAACGAAATGTACCAAGACTTGTTTTAATAAGTTTTTATAACACTGTATATGAATTTAGCAAAATTTAATCCCTCTACACTCTACAATTGTACGAGTAAAATACAATAGTTTTATTACAGAGTACCACTACAAATCCCAAAACGAGAAATTGATAAATCTATATATCAATTTATTTTGTATGCTACATGAACAATTTATATTCAAACAACGAAATTACATTGAAATATCAAGTAAAACGTAAAAATCATACTAGACGTTCCATAATATTTTTTTTTTCAAAGTTTTTACAACGATTTTCCCCCTCATGTTTCATCCACTGAAGCAGTGCCGGAGCGGCACCAGCACACCCCTGTTGACATCTTAAGTTAAACAGGAAAGAAGGAAAACAGAGACTTTGCTCGGCATTCAGGTTTTCTTATCCGGTTAAACAAGCATCGATAACTTTGTGCAAATATCGGAGTTAACACGTGAGAACCAACATCCAGTCCATACAGTCAGTCTGTCCATCCACTCAGGCAACCTCCTCTTTACTCGTTCCTTCCACACCACAGAATATAGTTTTCCACAATTTATATATTTTTTGTTAATTATGTAAATTAAGAAAAAACAAGTAAGGCGCGCTTCACGTAGGTACGTGGGGCGATAATCGCCGGTTTCTGTACGATTAAATTAAAATTATTAAGTGAAATATAATTGCACTAATTTTAATAGTAATGTTCTTTTTCTACTCTTCAAGACCTTTAAATTGATGTACAACAAGTCATAGTCACTAAGAACTTTTTTTAGTCGCCTGCAAAATTGGCCGCCATCTTGAAAATATTAAGTGTGAAAAATCCAAAATGTGTCCAGTTGTCTCAAATGCCGAGATGCACCTGTGTGCCGAATTTCATGTTCCTAGTTATAGTAGTTTATGAATTGAAACAAGCAACGGACAGACAGACAGACAGAGCCGTTATATAAGGTTTCTTTTTGTACTTTGTACAGAAACCTAAAAGGAATATAATAGGAGAGAGATAAACAACCTAAATGTAAAGTCATGTTGATAAGCGGTGCGCGGGCTGATCGTCGATATCCGCTTCCATATCTTCATTTGGAACGTAACGTTTGGAACGCAGTATCCGCTCGTTCATTTCTCACCCTTATTGGACGGAATTTCCCGCGAGTGACAGATACTTGGATACTGCAATGTAATAGACATAAAAGAGTCGACTTGTTATTTATACGGCGGACCCGAGTCAGCTTTATGTGGGAATCGTCGCATTATCTTTACTCGTGGTAAAAAACTGCAGCGCTAAGACCTTTCCTTTCAGTTGGTCTCAAGGACGAAATATCCACAACAAAGAAATAACACACAAGCAACAAAGAACATCCGATAAGAGATTACATTATGCGCCCAGTGCACTCGGTCCAGCTACTTTCAACCGTTTTAGTTTTATTTATTTACTTTGACGTATCGTTGTACATACACAATCTGAAATGAAATTCTCCAACCGGTCTCCACCCGTTTTGATTTGATACACTTCAAGTACTTCCATTGGTCGGCAGAACTTGTTACTGGCCGACAGTACTTGTTACTGGCCGACAGTACTTGTTACTGGCCGACAGTACTTGTTACTGGCCGACAGTACTTGTTACTGGCCGGCAGTACTTGTTATTGGCCGGCAGTACTTGTTACTGGCCGGCAGTACTTGTTATTGGCCGGCAGTACTTGTTACTGGCCGGCAGTACTTGTTACTAGCCGAAATGTGGCTGGTTGAATTCGATGAAACAAAGGTTAAATTCAATTTAATGTTGTAGAATAAAAACATTTTAGTTTAATTTATTACATTCTTTTCTTACAGACAATGATTTTGCAATGACTGCTGAAAACATCGGTTGGTTTGTGGCCGACGAGTTATTGTAATCAAAGAAATAAAACTATTGCTTTAATAGTACCATCAGCCTATAAGAACAATGGTTTAGCGAATTCCTCGCTATTCTGATATTTTTTTTCTTATATGCATATGCATAGTAGTATGAAGCAAGGGCGGATCAAGGGGGGGGGGGGCTGCTTAAACTACAAACATTTTCCCGGGGGAGGACCCCCTCAAAGAGAGTCCAGCCCCCCTTTAAAATTTGCTGGATCCGCCCTTGGTATGAAGACGTAATAATTAAAAATTAGCTATTGCAAAGGGGAGAGGCCAAGTTTAACATGCTAGAGATGAGGCCCAAACATCATCCTGGGAAGCGTAAATCTGTCCGATCCTGTTAACAGTAACTAAACAGTTTGTTTAAAGTCCATCTAAAACGAGGACCCTTATACATTCTTACACTAGTCTGTCTCTGTCTGCAACTGATCTCCGCAACTACCCAACACAAAAATAAATGTGAAACTTACGTTATGTCTTATAACGCAATCAAATTATTGGGAAACCCCATTAAATCATCCCATAAAAACTAGGGGTTGAAATTTTCTTTTACCGGTAATGCGTCATGTGGGGTCTTTAATAGAGGAGAAAGCCATGAGTACAAGTATCAACCTAATAATTTTTGAGTGTTTTAACCTGATAGCTTTCAAGGGGGGGGGGGGGGGGGGCGCATTTATGAGGTTCCACCAGGGGCGCAAAATGTCTAGTTACGGCCCTGTTGAAAACTAAGACGAGCGATGCAGGTGTACTTGGCTTGACATTTAGTTTTGTATGACAGTTGCTCGACGTTCTTGCTTAGTAAGACATTTGTCAACGTCGTGTAGTCAATCATTTATCAATCGATTTTCGAAAGAATTTTCCAATTCGGCTTGCTTCAGGTCGTTTAACGGTGATCGATCAAAGTAAATAAAATCGGAAACAGGGGGAAAATGCAAGAAAAGTAAGGGAACGGGGCATTACGGGGACAAGGATTCGGTGCGAGACAATGTCAAGTGGACCAAGCCTTGATTGATTATTATTAATTAGGGCATTGTGAAGTGGCTCCCCCCGCAGCCTGTGTAGTATTCACTGATATCACAGCTTGATAACAAACTCATCTGTATTATCCCTTCGTCACTCTCTTATCACCTCCTGTCACACTTGCACCTCCCTCCACAGACCTGGCTCACATCACTAGTAATAACTCTATCACATAGTTTCTCTATCAGCTCACTTAATAATTGTAACATTCTGCCACATTTCTTCATGGAAATGTTAATGATGGCTACATACAATGTGCCACACTAGTGTGTTGCTTTAGTGATCATGATAACATTCTGCTACATTCCTTCATCCGTGCTCCGGGTGTAAATACAATGTGCCACACCAGTGTGTTCCTCCTGTACTCATGATTTAACATTTGTTTATTTCTGGTGGGTTTACAAAGAAAACCATTGTTCATAAAAACTTCAGCTTGTTCTTAAGCCACTAAAACGCGCTGTATTCTCAATTCTTTTATTAAACTTTAAAAATTACTAAAACTAAACCACTCTTAGAAAAGTATTATTTAGAAACATGGGTCGGAATTTAAAACAAAGTGAAAAATGATTCATTTCGGTTTGTACTCCGAACTAATAGTTTATTTTATTTTTCAAAAATAAACAATTAACTTACAGCGACAAATAACAGTTGACGTCGAATTGCAGTTATAATGAAATACGACGGAAGACCGAGATAACGGCGTCAATAAGCCAAAGTAAATAATTACTCAGGTCGTTGCCGATATCAGCTTGTTCCACATGCTTGTCCAGTATTTATATGAATCGAAATTATAGAGCACAAGTAGATATCGATACATTTAATCATATTTTCTTTATTAAACATTTTTCTGATGTTTCTTTCTATTATAGTGTAAATATTATAATTATTGATTACTTACGATATTAAACGAAAAACTATTTTGGATTTTCTTATGTGGGCTTATAATTTAATTTTGAAGTACTCATAATTAGCCAAAAATAAAGTAAAATTTAATATTTACACGTTGTTGGTTTTTAATTGCGAAGGACATTTCTAAACGGTGTATTGGGATTCGGTGAAACATAGCGCTGGTTTACTCCAGACCGTTTTTAAAGTTTCCAACAAATCCAACACCCTTTATAAAAGAATGGATGAAAGCATTTGATTTTCAGTAGTTAAGGAAGAAGCACGAGTTCAAGAGAAACACTTACTAGAAAACCCGCAAACATACAAAATGTTGCTATTCAGCGCTGCTTGCTGGCACCAGTGGCGATCCTAGGGGGGGCAGGGGGGGCTATAGCCCCCCCTGGGAGAAAATTAGCCCCCCCTGGAATAAAATTAGCCCCCTCAAAAGAAAATTAGCCCACCATTAAAAATTTTTTTAAGAAATATTTTTTTTTATTATTATTATTTTTAGCCTAAGAAGTAGTATCCGAAGTACTGAGTAGCCTCCGAGCCGAAGGCGAGGACAGGCTATGAATAAACGAGGCAGAAATGTTTCCTTTGCTGCCTTGTTGCTGTTGCATACAATATTTTATCTACGGGCGGCAGAAAAATGAAACTGCTAAAATACTATCTTTTAACATACTTAATTAATATGTATCATATTAATAAGATGACATAAGTATGTTGATAAAGAAATCAAATATGAAGCTTGGGAATAATATCAATTGTGAATAATAAACTGAAGCTATAACAACAAAATACAAAACACACGTTCATAACATACATAACTTCGGAATGAATAATGTACGCAATATAAAATATTTATTTATATTTTTACTAACAAATTACTAAAAGTATTAAAGATATATTCTTCTGCTTAAAAGAAAAGAAGTAACTAGGATAAATCAAGAAAAGTAGCTAGTCTAATCTAGAATCTAGAATGACTTCAACAATAATTAATGTTGGATGTTTACATGAAGCTGCAGTGTGGCCAGTGACTCCGCTATTTTTTTTTAATTACAGATCTACTATTCATTGAACTTATTTAACAGAATTAACAAATATAAACAAATTATTTAAATATTAAAACGTTTATATATTAAATTTTACTTATTCAACTATAATTATACAATGCTATAAGATGGAGATAATAGTATAAACTGAGAAATAATTCATGGTTATACCTTATGGTGGGGCGATGAAAATTTCAGAAAAAATGTGATTTATCATGTCGTTACTACCGAAAAAAAAACATTGTGATCCCTTGGAGGATCGAACCAGGTACCCTTGAGGTCAGAGAAAAAAATATATAACGGTAAAAATTAATTATGTAACAGGTATGCTTAATCATCTACAAAACCCTAAAAATTACTTGGACGCAAGTGCAAGTACTTCCCCGTGATTTTTTAACTTAATTTTTTATTATTTAGGGAAAATTATGGAAGGTTATGGTTAGTTTAGGTTAAGGTTAGAATTTTTTGACCTTCTATCATTGCCACATTAAACGTGACACTTTGCGTATATAAAAAAAATATAAAAATAAATAAATAAATAAAATATAATTCTGATTTTATCGAGATGCTACAACCGGAATCGTTTTAGTACAGAGATACTGTAAAAAAGACAAATTCTGTAAAAAGGAACAGTTAAAAAAATAAGTAAATCGGACAGTACGAAATATAGGTGGGCCAAATAGTGCAGTTGCAGTTTTACCAATGGTGTCCGAAAACTTAATCTAAAGTTTAAACTTTATCCAAATTTTTGCTAGGGCCCCCCTTTCGTCGGGGGGCTACAATAGCTCGACCACCTTCCCAAAATTCAATGTCCCATTTTGGACTAAACTTTATATTATGGCCACCCTAAGAAAAAATGTTTTCCACAACTATTGAATAAATGTCAAATTTTATTATAGATGTGAAGTAATATTGCATAATTGCTATTACCTGATCTATTTAATCTACTATGATTAGGTGCACATCTTTTATTATTTTACAATTACTATTTTTAAGTTTGTATTGAAATTTCTTCGTTGGTCAGAGCACTGTAACGGAAATATAGAGGCCCATGGTTAGAGTCCAGGTGCTGGGGTCTATTTTTCTCTGTCTATTTCCAATTGTTAATAATAATTATAATTTGATTTATTTAAAAATTAAAATTCTTTTAAAAATACTTGTGCATACTTTTGTGCCAACGAAATTAGTTTAATTTATTTTATGAAAAAGAATTAAAATCAAATTTCACCTCAAAGAAGCATAAAAACGCTGTTTTGAGTGGTCATATTTTATAAATTTTCCTTCCAATAATGCACTGCTGTCGACGTCCATGTTAATTTTAACATTTATGTTATCTATAAATATTATATTGTTTCTGACAATTTATACACTTTTAATTAACCTATACAGTTTTTAAACCAATCCTTTTGTTATCCTCATGTTAAAATTATTATTATTTAAAGACCAATACTTTTTTCTGTGATGATATATCATAGGAGACTGTTTAAATAAGCCTCCAGCTATACTTACAATAGAACTTCCCAGTCCCAGTTCAGTGGCAATTATAACATTCTTGAATGAATTTAATTGTTTAGCCTCACGAAAAAATTGCATAGAATTGCCTCGGGGAAGGACTACAATAACATATAACATACAAATGAGTTCTTCCTGGTATATTAAAATGTATACTACACCCGCAAAACATGGGGGGCTTTAGCCCCCCCAGAACTTTCAACCCAGGATCGCCACTGGCTGGCACACACACACGCACACTTAGTATACATATATGTACATCCAGGCGCCTTCCCACACATCAACATTAATCCGGCGTTTATCGACTCAAGTTAAAGTACAACGGAATCTTGTCAGAACCTTTGTATCCATAGAATCAATCGACTTTATAGCGAAAAGTTGAACTTGGTCAAACTTTATCGTTCAAGTGATGAGTCATCCGCTATTTGCTTTCAAGTTAAAACTTATCTCGAAACGTGGCGACTTATTAACTATCGAGCTCGCGTTCAACTGGTCACGCCACGTGCACGTGATTGTAAACATATCGAATAGCTTCGAAATAATACTAGCACATAAAAACTAATTGTTTTACTATACATCCTCTTTGATCGCTTGAGTCATCAAGTAAATTTGTCAATTGAGAAAATATATTAAATAATATTTTAAAAATTGTCTGCAAATTAGGGAGGACCAAATAGGTCCTCGCGTCCTGTTTCGAAAAATTTAATGATTTTATGCTTTTAAAACCCATTATTATCCAATTTTTCCATTTTCCCCCCGTTTTTTAAATCTGTCAAAATTGTTTTGATTTTTAACATCTATTAAAATCTCAATTTAGCAAAATTTAAAGAGCACAGAGGGTTGAAATTAATCTGGGCCTACCTGGGGGCTACTTACGAAGAACCGTTTAAATTGAATAAAAATCAGATTTGTCCTTCTGAAAATATAGGTGCGTAAATAAATGTAGGTTTGTGCGCATGTATAAGTGAAACAAATGAGGGCAGAAGGTTGAAACTTATACGGGACCGACAACGGGCTCATTATGACCTACCATCCAAATTTCAATAAAATCAGGCGTGGAGTTTTTAAGATATGTCGGTTCGCCAAAATTGAGTGACAGACCGACAGACAGACGCGGAACCAAAAATGTTCCCTGATGTCTGAAACCGATATCTGTCTTGGAATTTTTAAAATCGGAGACTTAAAAGTTTTTCGTTCTTCAGAACGATCACATAGCTTCCGTTACCTTCGGTAAGCTCGGAAGCAAAATGTACTTAATTTTTTATTTTATTAATTAATAACCTCAAGTCCACAAAAGAAAAACTTCAATTAATTAATAACAGTTAATTTATATTAATTTAATTTTTAATGGGTTAAATGATGTTATTGTATCGGTCCAAATGCAAGTTTCAGCTCTTAATTAGCCCTCCAAAGGTTTTGACGACAGACGGCAGACAGCGGAAACAACATCAAGTTAATACATAAGAATTCTAATCGGTCGGTTTCCGTGGAAATTGGTCGACAGAAACTGATTCGTCATATTCAAGTTTTACCCATCAGCTGTGATGAGTTAATAAGACTTGATGGGTGAGAACCGCACAGTTAGTGGGCGTGGCCAATGTCAAATTCCATAATATTGTAGTAAATATTATAGTACATTTATTTTGAGTATGACTATTTACTGTGATAGGTGCTGCAACCAAACACCAGGGGTCACAACTCACACTCAAGTACCGTTTCTTTGTTTACTTAAGTGTTGAAGAGGGTCCGGGGGGGGGGGGGGGGAGAGACATGAAAACTCCATTTCAAGTATCACGATGTTTTGTTATCTCCATCAGATTTCAATGGAAAAAAATGATATGCGTATTTATAGTTTACTTTGTTTGGCTTCTCACTACCGAGGCGAACTGTTTCAACATGTGCCAACAATTCAACTTGAATATCTCAACAGACTCACAGCAGACAAACCTTGCGCTCCTCAATCAATCCCATACTTAAAACAATACTCAACTGTTACACACAGGGGTTTCCCTCGTAAAACAATACGGCCAAGTCAAGTATCACTTGTCTATCACTAAGTATAACTTGTCGTTTTGAAGTATTGTCATGCCCGTAAAGTTCCATTTTGATGTATATCCACGTTTCAATGTCCCCTGAGTCCAAAAAAATGTTGTTATAAATGTGTGACAGAACTCTGTCCAGACCCGTGGATCCTTAACTAACGGATCGATTTCGACGAAATGAAGCGACATGTTCAGTAAAATCTTACCCCGAGCTGAAATTCAGAATTTAATTTTAGCATTCAATTTGGAGCCGCGACATAGAACTCTGTAAAACGAGAAAAAATATTTCGCGAAGACGGGGGAAATACTTTTTACCCCGATCGACACGATCTGTTTAAATAAGAATCTAACAGTATAGAATAGAAGTGTTTCCCAAAGGGACAAAATCTAGTTTGTTGAACAAATATTAGGAGAGTAATTATTTTTAAGCTAAATTTCGATTAAATGTTCAATAATAATAGTTTCAAGAGCCACTAAAACCCGAAACTACTTAGAAATGAAAAACACAGGACCAAATAATTTTTTTTTTTTTTTTTTGGTTGTAGTTTTAGTCCCGTTCAACAGCTCATTAGGTCATTACAGGACGGGGGTTATTATTGTTATTATTATTTGTTGGTTATTATTGTTGTTATTATTATTGTTGGTTATTATTGTTTGTCATTACAGGACCAAATAATTATCTGCTCGTATATGAGAACGTTTAGTGATAGATTAATTTATTATTTTACGATAATCTTGGAAAATCAATTGGAAGTGGCTGAATCAAGAATTTATCGGCATCGATATATAAATAGGGAACGGGGGCAGAATAGTTGCGGCTCAACAGAGTCCCCATCATTTCCACAACTTTCAAATTTATTCTTTACTTGTCATCTTTCTGAACAATAGTTACCACAATTTAAATTGTTTGATAAAAACGGTCGAAACGGCTTCGGAAATACATTTGTGTGAGGCGCGATACTTTCACATCTCAAACGGCCGAACCGACTCAACTGTTTGGTTTAATAGATTTTATTTGAATCGTCGTCATAAGGTAACAGCTTAAAAAATTTAAAATCAAATGAAAGAGTTATATTTTATACGGTGTTATGAAGCGCTACATTCTAAACAGGAGGAACACACGACCGACATGTTACGAGAGGAAAGTTTGGCTACAACACTGGCAGGCTCGGTTTGTCCGGTCCGTGGGCAGTATCCAAAAACACTTGCTTTTAATTCTATTCCGATTTTATTTTCCCACTACAAAACGGATTATAAAGGATAAAATGAATCGAAACGGAAACACCAACAGATCCCTTGCGGATAAAGAGACACAGGAACTTAGCAGCAGTCGTAATGGAATCTACCTGACTCGCTGTAAAGCGGATAAAGAGACACAGGAACTTAGCAGCAGTGGTAATGGAATCTACCAGACTCGCTGTAAAGCGGATAAAGAGACACAGGAACTTAGCGGCAGTCGTAATGGAATCTACCAGACTCGCTGTAAAGCGGATAAAGAGACACAGGTACTTAGCAGCAGTCGTAATGGAATCTACCAGACTCGCTGTACAGCGTCTCACGTCTTCCATCTTGTTTTATTAGCCAGGTAAACAGTAAATAAAAGTGAAACACTAGATTGGGATAGGAGTTAATAATGTTTCTCGATAATGTGGGGGGAGCAAACAAAGGAAACGGTTTGTTTTTAACATCTGTTGTCACAGACCTCGACAAGCAAACATTATAATCACCTTCAAATCAGCTGTTAAACCAACACTATAGTAATCCGACAAATCAAAATGTCCGCACTACTCACTTCCGATTCTACAAGACTGTGATGGCTTTCATGTCTTGTTTAGGGGGCGGCAAACACATTCCGCCAATGTTAACATTTTCAATATTGCGTGAGGAATTATAACGGCTACTACAAGAGACATAAGGTTTGTTCCAACAGCCAATTCGAGGACGGTTCTAGAACCAGTTCAGGATTTTTTAATGCGCATGCGTCTATGAGGACTGGTTCAGAACTGATTCAAAAAGAGGAGCCTGTTGGAACGATTTAAGAACTCTTTCAGAACTGCAACCTTCATGTTACCTCTCTTTAACTTGTTTTTATTTTCCTCTTCGTATCTCTCCACTTGTTTTGTTTATGTTCACTCAGAAATGGATTACGTGAACATATTCTATTGTTAAACTCAACAAAGTTTATAAGAATGCACATTAGAGCAAATAGTTTTTAAAATTACAAATTTATCACACTGTCATTTCTGAATGATTATATTTCGCTCTCACATTTGGGATTCTCAGGCTCGTAACAATCCTGTCTTTTAGTTTCAGTTGCCTATTAAAAATTTGTTTGTATAAATTGTAATTTTTTTAAACATTAACATATCATATAAAAAGTACCGGTGTGGAAATTCTACACATGACTTCCATGAAATGTTGTGGAGTCAATACGCGATCAAGAGAGAACTCAGTATTTACACCCATTTTCATGGAAGTAAAAACATTAAAATGCCAATATCTCCAAAACCACTTGTGCCTTGTGCCCAAAAAGTATAGGTACAATCTACCAAATAGGACACGTAATAATAATATATACCCCAAATAAAGTCTACTGAAGTTATCGTCGACAGACCGATTTCGTGCTTAAGTGACTACAGCTCCGAAACGTCGTGAGCTACGATGTTCGGGTTTGTCGCCATCAGTTTTTCCGACAAAAGTTGTAAATAATGTCGCAAACCGCATCTCAATACGATATCTTAAAGCGATATGTTATTAAAGGTTTAGTTACATACGAATACGTACATACAGACGTATATGAAACAGATTTTAATGATATCCCCGGGTTCGTAAGACCCCTCCATCACAGAGATCTCGGAATCAAGTTTCGGATGATAAAATGTGAATTTTATCTTGGCTTGTTAAAAATAAACCCTTATATAAGAAAAGGTCAACCACACATTAAGAAATATTTACAAATAAAGGGTTCAAAACTACAAAAAAGAAAATTATAAGAACAATTTATCTGTTTGTTTTTTTTCTTGTCTGTAAATCATCGGCGGATGTACAGACAAAAAGATCGTAGGTAATTCTTATAAACGACTCAAAGTCGCTATGAGAAATTTTAATTATCATGAGGAATAAATAAAATATAAATTATATTTTATTATTCCAATATACTATCATGATAAAAAATAATACGTAAAGAAGAAAGAAAGAAGTAGTATAAATATTAACTGAGGAGAGAGAAACAAAACACGCTAGGAAACAGAAGATATCAAGAAAAGAAACGAAAACAAATGTTAGGTTATAGTTGAACAGTAGTAGTAGTGTAACCTACACGCCTCCGTATATTAGTATTAGTAGTTCTGGTCGAGCTCCTGCTTCAGTCCGGGAACTGTTTTCACGGTTCTAGGACTGTCCCAGAACCGTTCGACTTTCTGTTGGAACACGGGACTAAAAGTTCCAGAACCGTCCGAGAAGCGTGTAGGAACGGTCTTTCGATACTGCGCATGCTCCCGGCAGTTCTAGAACCGTCCGAGGCTCTGTTGGAACAAACCTACTGTGTCAGCTTAATCGAATTACACACGTTGTAAATTTCACTTACTCAAATATTTCTCAACAATTAATTCTTGTGAATATAATCAGCTCTACTTTTATACACTTATATATATCCAGGGTGACCCAGTTTTAATGGGACAAAAAAGAAATCCTGATTCTATGGCCCAAGATGAACAGAGAAAAGGTATGCATACCTTATGCAATTCTCAATAGTTTCCGAGATATTTCGATATATCGATACATTGTTGTTTTCTCAAATAAAATGCGTAATAACTCAAAAACAAAAAAGTTGTAGAGTTGCGGTTTTCACCATTAGAAAGAGCATTAAATTTGCATTAAAACTAGTGATGCGGTGCATAAAGAACTCGCACAGATTGAGGTCTTACGAGTACATCACCCTTACTATGTTCTCAATATTGCTACCAGGATAATTTTTCGGTGAAAACCTAACATATTCTTATTCAACCTGAAAACAGGTTTAAAATCATTTTACGAAAAACAGCAATAAGAATAAGCTTACTTTTTAACACCCTCATCTCGGTCACATTTGTTGAAAACTTTGCTACTCATAAAGCCTTTTAAAACAATGTATGGTATATCATTCTGACTACAATCTTCCTCTTTAATCGTCATATTATAGGACCGAGATGATGTGAGCCGAATTAAATTTCGTATAAATTCGCAAGTTCTCAGGAGCTAAAATGTTTTCCATTCATCCGTACATAATCCATATTTAATAAAGTCATTGCAGGCTCACCACGCTCACCAGTTGTTACCTATATAATCTTTATTTAATAATATTAATGCAGGGTCGCTACGCTCGCCTGGTTATACCACATTTCTATATAATATTTATTTAATAAAAATATTGCGGGTTCGCTGCGCTCGCCTGTTTATATAGCATTTTTACATTATCTTTATTTAATAAAAATTATTGCAGGCTCGCTGCGCTCGCCTGGTTATACAACATTTGTACGTAATATTTATTTAATAATATAAATGCAGGCTCGCTACGCTCGCCGGTTTATACAACATTTCACATAATCATAATTTAATAACGTTAATGCAGGCTCACTACGCTCGCCTGTTATAAAAGTAATATTAATGCAGGCTCGCTACGCTCGCCTGTTATAAAAGTATTTCTGCATAATCCTTATAATTTTAAAAGGATAAAAATTTTAATAATATTATTGCAGGCTCGCTACGCTCGCCTGTTATAAAAGCATTTCTGCATAGTCTTTATTTAGTAATATTATTGCAGGCTCGCTGCGCTCGCCTGTTTATACAGTATTTCTACATAATCTTTATTTAATAATATTATTGCAGGCTCGCTGCGCTCGCCTGTTATAAAAGTAATATTAATGCAGGCTCGCTACGCTCGCCTGTTTATACAGCATTTCTACATAATCTTTATTTAATAATATTAATGCAGGCTCGCTACGCTCGCCTGTTGTAAAAGCATTACTGCATAATCTTTATTTAATAATATTAATGCAGGCTCGCTACGCTCGCCTGTTATAAAAGCATTTCTGCATAATCTTTATTTAATAATATTATTGCAGGCTCGCGGCGCTCACCTTTTTATACAGTATTAGTACATAATCTGTAGCCTTTAAAATTCCTTTAAACAATTTATAACATGTTATGCAGATATGTAAAACTTTTTTTTGTTTTCTTTATATTGGCCGCCATTTTAAAAATATTATGTGTGAAATTTGAATAGTTGGATATTCCTTTTCTAGACTTCAAGAGCTTTAAATTGATGTATAACATGTCATACTGACTAAAAACTGTTTGTTTAGTCGTCCGCCATATTGACCGCCATCTTGAAAATATTAAGTGTAAAATTTTATTAGTTACATATTATTATCCTCCTCTTAAAGGCCTTTAAAACGATGTATAACACATTATGCTAGATATAACTTTTTATTTTAGTCGTCCGCCATATTGGCCGCCATCTTGAAAATATGAACTGAGAAATTTTATTAGTTACCTATTCTTTTTTATCTCTTAAAGACCTTTAAAACTATGTATAACACATTATGCTGGCTAAAACTTTTTTTTATAGTCGTCCGCCATATTGGCCGCCATCTTGAAAATATTAAATGTGAAAATTTATTTGTTACATATTCTTTTCCTCCTCTTAAAGATCTTTAAAACGATGTATAACACATTATGCTGACTAAAACTTTCTTTTTTTGTCGTCCGCCATATTGGCCGCCATCTTGAAAATATTAAATGTGAAAATTTATTTGTTACATATTCTTTTCCTCCTCTTAAAGATCTTTAAAACGATGTATAACACATTATGCTGACTAAAACTTTCTTTTTTTGTCGTCCGCCATATTGGGCGCCATCTTGAAAATATTGAGTGAGGAATTTGCAAAAACTATACACTTCTCACAAATGCTGAGATGCATATATGTGCCAAATTTCGTTGAAATTTATCAATTTTTACTCCAGTTATCGTTAGACAAACAAACACACAAACAAACACACAAACAAACACACAAACTTTTCAAATCCCAAGTCTCTGTAATGAAGAACTCACTGCGCTCGTTCAATTACTTACAATATATCCCACGTATTACATTTAAATAGGCACTTACACTTATTTAAAATGCAAAATTAGAGTAGTGTAAAAAATTGAGTTATATCGAAAATCACCATAACTTTGTTAATACCATGGTCCATGGTCGCCATAGAAGTCTGAAGAGCTTAAAAACTGACCCAGTTCATTACCTTTAAAACGGTATAACATAACCCATACTTGGTTTAAACATTCACTAAAATATGCTTTAAAAACATTAATAAGGAACCTAAAATTTGTAAT
Source organism: Gerris lacustris (assembly GCA_951217055.1). Classification (NCBI taxonomy): domain Eukaryota; kingdom Metazoa; phylum Arthropoda; class Insecta; order Hemiptera; family Gerridae; genus Gerris; species Gerris lacustris. The sequence goes on along the minus strand of OX578279.1, from coordinate 532,552 downwards.
ACAAATGTAAACAAAACATTTCTTAGAATAGATTAACTTTGCATTTTAAGAAGTGTTTTGTTTACATTTGGACAATATTAACTAATTAATGCTATATTTTAGCTACCTTATTGAAGTTTTTAAGCATACTTCAGTGAAAGTTTAAAGAAAGTATAGATTCTGTTATATCGTTTTAGAGGCAATGAAATGGGTCAGTTTTTAAGCTTTTCAGACTTCAATGATGACAATGGTATCAATACAAAGTTATAGTGGTTTTCAATATCACTCAATTTTTTACTCTACTCTAATGTTACATTGCAAATGAGTGTAAGTTCATTGTTAAATGTAATACGTGGGATATATTGTAAGTAATTTTAATGCAAATTGCAAATTTAATGCTCTTTCAAATGGTTAAAACCGTAACTCTACAACTTTTTTTGTTTTTGAGTTATTACTCATTTTATTTGAAAAAATAATGTATCGAAAAGGGGGGGGGGGGGGGGGGGGGGCACGTGCCCCCCCCCCCCAAAGCCAGACCTAAAATTTAAGTATACAATACCGCACCACATGTTAAAGTAATAGTGTTGTGATAGTAAAAAAAAAATAAATAAATAAATTAAGTAATTATATACCTAGTTTAGCCCGACATATTTTTTTGGCGTTTAAAAAGACGTGCCCCCCCCCCTCCTCCAATGCCATAGACTTAAAATTTAAGTATGCTAATAAGTAAGTATTTTAAATAAGTCAGTATCACTTAATAAATAAGTAATAATCTATCTAAAAAAGTGTCGTCTATTGAACTTGGAAAAATCTGCATAAAATTACGACTGCGCATAGTCAGAACTCTTTAGTGGGCGAATTTCTTTCTGACTATTATCCATTGTTTATTTTAAATGAAAGGTTACAATATAAAATTTTTAAATCAAGTTTTTAATTAAATTTTTCTTGTTTTAAGGGTTTTTATTTTAATCTAAAGTTTTACTTTAATATATTAATTAAATTTAATTAAAATAGTTAGTAGCAGTCATTAGAATAGTTTTTAATTATCGAATCATTTAATATTAATGAATTTGGAAACGGGTTCAATTGTAGAATAAGATTTTAAAAATTGCAGATACCCGACCTTTCGCAAGGAAGACTATTTTTTGTGCTTATTGACTGGACTATTATAATATACTCTACTATGTTTATTGAACGAGCGCAGTGAGTTCTTCATTACAGAGACTTGGGATTTGAAAAGTTTGTGTGTTTGTTTGTTTGTGTGTTTGTTTGTTTGTGTGTTTGTTTGTCTAACGATAACTGGAGTAAAAATTGATAAATTTCAACGAAATTTGGCACATATATGCATCTCAGCATTTGTGAGAAGTGTATAGTTTTTGGAAATTCCTCACTCAATATTTTCAAGATGGCGCCCAATATGGCGGACGACAAAAAAAGAAAGTTTTAGTCAGCATAATGTGTTATACATCGTTTTAAAGATCTTTAAGAGGAGGAAAAGAATATGTAACTAATAAATTTTCACATTTAATATTTTCAAGATGGTGGCCAATATGGCGGACGACTATAAAAAAACGTTTTAGCCAGCATAATGTGTTATACATGGTTTTAAAGGTCTTTAAGAGATGAAAAAGAATATGTAACTAATAAAATTTCTCAGTTCATATTTTCAAGATGGCGGCCAATATGGCCGACGACTAAAATAAAAAGTTATATCTAGCATAATGTGTTATACATCGTTTTAAAGGCCTTTAAGAGGAGGATAAGAATATGTAACTAATAAAATTTTACACTTAATATTTTCAAGATGGCGGTCAATATGGCGGACGACTAAACAAACAGTTTTTAGTCAGTATGACATGTTATACATCAATTTAAAGCTCTTGAAGTCTAGAAAAGGAATATCCAACTATTCAAATTTCACACATAATATTTTTAAAATGGCGGCCAATATAAAGAAAACAAAAAAAGTTTTACATATCTGCATAACATGTTATAAATCGTTTAAAGGAATTTTAAAGGCTACAGATTATGTACTAATACTGATGTATAAAAAGGCGAGCGCCGCGAGCCTGCAATAATATTATTAAATAAAGATTATGCAGAAATGCTTTTATAACAGGCGAGCGTAGCGAGCCTGCATTAATATTATTAAATAAAGATTATGCAGAAATGCTTTTATAACAGGCGAGCGCAGCGAGCCTGCAATAATATTATTAAATAAAGATTATGCAGAAATGCTTTTATAACAGGCGAGCGTAGCGAGCCTGCATTAATATTATTAAATAAAGATTATGCAGAAATGCTTTTATAACAGGCGAGCGTAGCGAGCCTGCATTAATATTATTAAATAAAGATTATGCAGTAATGCTTTTATAACAGGCGAGCGTAGCGAGCCTGCATTAACATTATTAAATAAAGATTATGCAGTAATGCTTTTATAACAGGCGAGCGTAGCGAGCCTGCATTAACATTATTAAATAAAGATTATGTAGAAATGCTGTATAAACAGGCGAGCGTAGCGAGCCTGTATTAATATTACTTTTATAACAGGCGAGCGTAGTGAGCCTGCGATCATTTTATTATATAAAATATTTACTACAAATGTATGCTGTATGAACAGGCGAGCGCAGCGAGCCTGCAATAATATTATTAAATAAAGATTACGTAGAAATACTGTATAAACAGGCGAGCGTAGCGAGCCTGCATTAATATTATTTTTATAACAGGCGAGCGCAGCGAGCCTGCAATATTATTAATAAATAAAGATTATGTAGAAATACTGTATAAACAGGCGAGCGTAGCGAGCCTGCATTAATATTACTTTTATAACAGGCGAGCGTAGTAAGCCTGCAATAATATTATTAAATAAAGATTATGTAGAAATGCTGTATAAACAGGCGAGCGCAGCGAGCATGCAATAATATTACTAAATAAAGACTATGCAGAAATGCTTTTATAACAGGCGAGCGTAGCGAGCCTGCATTTATATTACTTTTATAACAGGCGAGCGTAGTGAGCCTGCAATCATTTTATTAAATAAAATATTTACTACAAATGCATGCTATATAAGCAGGCGAGCGAAGCGAGCCTGCATTAACGTTATTAAATTAAGATTATGTGAAATGTTGTATAAACCGGCGAGCGTAGCGAGCCTGCATTTATATTATTAAATAAATATTACGTACAAATGTTGTATAACCAGGCGAGCGCAGCGAGCCTGCAATAATTTTTATTAAATAAAGATAATGTAAAAATGCTATATAAACAGGCGAGCGCAGCGAACCCGCAATATTTTTATTAAATAAATATTATATAGAAATGCGGTATAAATTGGCGAGCGTAGCGAGCATGTATAACTATTATTAAATAAATATTACTTACAAACGCTTTATAACCAGGCGAGCGTAGCGAGCCTGCATTAATATTATTAAATAAAGATGATATAGGTAACAACTGGTGAGCGTGGTGAGCCGGCAATGACTTTATTAAATATGGATTATGTACGGATGAATGGAAAACATTTTAGCTCCTGAGAACTTGCGAATTTATACGAAATTTAATTCGGCTCACATCATCTCGGTCCTATAATATGACGATTAAAGAGGAAGATTGTAGTCAGAATGATATACCATACATTGTTTTAAAAGGCTTTATGAGTAGCAAAGTTTTCAACAAATGTGACCGAGATGAGGGTGTTAAAAAGTAAGCTTATTCTTATTGCTGTTTTTCGTAAAATGATTTTAAACCTGTTTTCAGGTTGAATAAGAATATGTTAGGTTTTCACCGAAAAATTATCCTGGTAGCAATATTGAGAACATAGTATGGGTGATGTACTCGTAAGACCTCAATCTATGCGAGTTTTTTATGCACCGCATCACTAGTTTTTAACCTAATACTATCAGCTAATTTCTGTTAAACTCAAAACATTTGGCGTACGTATTTTTTTATTTTTTTGTTAATTCACATTACTAAAATATTTTTAAAATGTACCAATTTATTTTTCTGGCTACTAAAATAAAACATTAATCTATTATATAATGTACAACTTTTAATAATAAAATATTATTAGTATGTATATAATGTTGTTTAAATAAAATACCCCGGTCTTCAAGTCCCGTTCATAAAAAACTTAAATTTATTTGTATAAAATAACATTTTAGATGCTCTTTGAATAGGCTAAAAAGACGTTTTCAAGTAACGTAAACTATAAAACTTTTCCCGGGGGAGGACCCCCGGACCCCCCTAAAAGAGAGCCCAGCCCCCCCCTTAAAATTGGCTGGATCCGCCCTTGATATGAAGTAATTTAAGAACAAAGAAAACCAGACTAGTTAATTGTCTGTGATTATGCTAAGCCCACATTACATCCCCCCCCCCCCTTATTTTTTTTTAATCTGTGCCCCTCCCAAAAATAAATCCTGGGTGCGCCACTGTTGAGTTGTATTTTTTGCCGAATTAATTATTTCTGGAGGAGTATTATTCTCTACATTTTCGTCAAAGCCACTTGATTCATTCATTGTTTTTCACTAAAAACTCGATATAAACAGTTACTTTAATAAAAGAATAGCAAATTAGTTTTGTTAAATGTAAACAAACTCGCTAATTGTGCGTAAAGCTGAAGAATTCCTCTTCTTTACCACGCTAGCGTGGTAAAGAAGAGGAATTATTCAGAACTATGAGACGCGCATGCGCAATGAATACAACTACGTAAATAACCACTTTCTACGCATCTAAACAGAGATATAATGTTTATATTTCGTATCAATCGTAGATAAAATAGTTTACACGCACCAAGTTCTCCACGCCGACATTAACAAACGCCGTCACCGTCAACCACATTAAATATAATAAACAAAAAATGGGACACGGGCGTCTCACAACTTTTCTTCACTAAATGATTTCAAAATGGCGGCAGATAGTAAGTATACATGGAGAAATGATTTATCTTATAGAAAGTTATAATTGGTGCGAATTTTAGATCAACCGACGAAATAGTTCCGGAAAATTATTTAGCGTTAAAGTTTGTAACTTGGAAAGTCAATATTTTCTTAGTGAGGCAGATATCAAAACGAAACTCGGTGCGAAGGTTTGTCTTATCGAGGTATAATAACTGCTAAGTTTAGCGCAATCGGGAATGCTTCCGTTTTGTTTTTAAGAATGTTTGATGACCCTGCAAAATTGGTTAACGACGTCACAAATTTATAAGTTTCAGGAGGCACAACTACATGTAAGGACTGGTTGTTGGTACCGAGTTCCAACTCTCCAGCTTTAATACTGTGGGAGATATGTGACACAGACAGACAGACACACAGACAGACAGACAGGCATCCGACTAAAAACCACTCGAATGATTTTAAAAACAGATGGTTCCGTTGAAATCTCGGTTTCAGATGTTTCGGGTGATAACAATACTTTTCCTATATCAGTTTCTCGGAGAAGGAAAGGAAAAGTAAAAAACATATCTCGGTTAAAAATTATCAACATTTATTTTTTACCACGATAAATATTTCTAGGACTGCGACACACGTTCTTCGATAAATCTGTCAATTTAAAATTATTAAAACAAAGAGATTATTTTCTTACATAAGACATAGTTTAGTTAGTTAATACGCCGGGCAAGTGTGACGTCACTTACGTAAAAAAAGTGTGTGTTGTTACGTTGGCTAAGCTGCCCTGGCTCATAACAATGAATATACAAAAAAGTTTGATCAGTGCTATTTTATTTTATTATCATTTTTTGATCAATTTTATTAATTTAAGAATAAAAATTGTCTCAATGCTTAGAATTTGGGTGCAACCATAGAGCCTTAAAAGATAAATGTCTCTTTTACCGCAATACAAATCCATTTTCTGTGTGACGTAACATAATCTGTAAGTAAGTTATCTTTTACATCTTATTTGAGTTATTTGTGAGAATTATTTGTTTTATCATCTATAATTCATACATTTATTGGCTTATTAATAATGTTACTGATATATGATAAGGTTAAAAACAGTTAAAAAAGCTTTTAATAGAATAAAAAGAGTAGCGTCATTAAACGTATTGGCAATCTAATAGGGGGCACACTGTATATAATAGAGGGGAAGGGACATATATATATATATATATATATATATATATATATATATATATATATATATATATATATATATATATATATATATATATATATATATATATATATATATATATATATATTGAATTGGAGAAAAGGATAAATAAATAATGGGTTTTGAGTTGAGACGGGACAAGACGAATGGTTGTGATTGAGTCCAGTAGAAGGCCTTCACCTTGGTGCCGCCGTGCAGGTCCGTTACCTTACTGCACTTGACAGCCATTACCCCGGGTACCGGCCCCCCCCCCCTTCACTTTGACACTGTCACAACGTAACAAGTCCGCACTAACACGTCTATTCCTTACTTTAAAGCATAAATATATTACGGCTTGTTTCATAAACCGATTCCACAAAAGAGTCGATAAATAATTCACTTGTGAAATCGGAATGTAGAATGCGTACAGTTGAAGATATAAGGATGACAATATGTTTGCATTGGACACGGCATTCCAACGTAATACCCCCGCGTGCTTTTCTCGAGTGGATGTACTTGTAAGTGCAAGTACGACGTTGAAATAGTCGTCATTTACGCACCAAGGGAGGAAAGTAAGAGATTGTGATTGCACCCTGAACCATGAAGTCCAAGTCAGCCGCAGTGTTAACTCCCTCAAGGCGGACCCGAGGGAGTTAATTATCGCTCGAGTACAATTGATTTTTACTCACGAGGTACGTACAAGATTTTATCTACAGAAGGGAGAAAAAAAAATTGAATAAGACTTTTAATAATGGAGATAGAAAAAAAGTTTCCCGTAAAATTTTATTATTTTTGTGCATATAAATACCTCGGTTGCCTAATAGGGGATAATAGCTCGGTAGAAGATATTTAAGGCGTCTAATCGCACTATTCAACCATTCAAACAGTGATCCCTAATTTACAAAACCGATATACGATTCCTTCTGAAATCGACTTGAAGGGTAAAATAAAAAAATCACAGGGAAGTACTTGCGTCCAAGCATGGGCGCCCATATGAATTTTTGTAGGGGGGGGCCACCACCACCAGCGAGGGGGAGTGAGGCACCTCCAGTGGATGGGGGGGACCACCTTTGGAGGGGGGAACCACCAGTGGAGGGGGGAACCACCGGTGGAGAGGGGGCACCACCGGGGGAGGGGAACTACAACGGGGGGGGGGGGGGGGGGTACTAGGTTTTTTTGGCCTCCCATTTTTTTAATTTTTAAATTTTGTAGATTTTAGCCTATGAAAAATGTGTTTTGAGGCCCTAAAAATAAACCGAACTTCCTGTTCAGTTTGGTAGGTCAAAATATATTCTTAAAATATCATTTGAATTTTTAAAATTTAATTAAGTGGAGTTTGATTCTTTACCACTGAGCAAGGACGGATACAGCTATAGTATGCATAAAGTTATTTTAAAAATTAGATAGTGCCAAATGTTAAAAGAAAAATATTTATTTTGTGTATCTATATAGGACAAATTGACAATTTTAATCCAATTTATATCGGTGTAAAAGACGTTAACTACATTTTTTTTATTTTTTCGATGTTGTTCGGACCAGTTAGGGTGGTGTGATACTAAGTTTGCAGCTTCAAAAAACCTGTGCCAGCTGCGTTATACGTGAAAAACTGAAGAAAATTTAGACTTTTTTCAGTTTTTGCCATACAACTCGTAAACTATGTTTTTTAGGGTCCGTAGGCAATACCAAGGACCCTTATATTTTCCTGCGTGTGTCTGTCCGTTCGTCCTCTCGCCTGCTCTCACGGCTACACTTTTCGTCCGATCACTTTGAAATTTGGCATGTATGTGTCTTGTACCTGCCCACATATTTTAAAAATATAAATAAAATATTAAAAAAAAAAAAAAAAATAGGGTAAAAAAACTTAAGGGTTAAATTTTGTATTTTTTTTTTCGATATCGTAAGGGGTATTATATGAAAAGGTACGTCGAGTTGATTACAAAAATATATAATTCTTTGGTTATAACTTTGATAGGGCGAGCGTAGGCGAGTTTAAAGCGGGTGTGAAACGTGTCCCCCCCCCTTCTATCTCGCTTATGTGAAGTGCAAAAAACTTGAAATAATTCCTGAACATTCCTCGACCAAAAGTAAAGATACCACTTTTTGGAAATTTCGAAAAAAATATTATTTTATTTTTTATTGACAAAATACGGTTTTTTTTTATAATTATGGTCTTTTCGATGTATTTATATGGTTTTAGTCCGGTTCAGTGGCAAAAAAAATACTTTATCAGAAGTTTGTTTATGTGATTTGAGAATATCAGACCCATAGGATAGTTCAAAGTATGCTTTTTAGCATTTTAAAAAACATAGTATAAAAAGGGTACTACTTAAACAATACAGTGAGGCCTACGGACCCTCGGTGTGTGCTGACTAGCTCACACTTGACCTGTTTATTTCGATATTAATTTGTTATATTATTTTTAAAGTGCAGTAAATTTGTGTGCGCCCAACTGTAGCTCTTCACATATAATACATTCCGAGATATGGCACGTCAAAAAAAAAAAAAATAAATAAATAAATACAAGGTTTGCTCTCGTTCGGGTCGAATATCGGATATCACCGCTGACTACGAGAAACATTGTAGGAAATGAAGCTGTAGTAAATTTAATTGGCTTTTGTACAAGCACAAAACGAAGCCCGAAGACAAAATAGTTCTGTTGCAAACGTAAAAGAACAGAAAACGGACAAATTGTTTAGTATAAGAAATGAGCCTAAACCACTTCCAATAACAAGTTGTGATCATTTGACATTAATCACTGGCTCTTATTGAAGTGCACAACAGCCGTTTGGCGTGGATTCATTCTCCATATTTTAAAAGTTGTGGATTTCTAAGCAGTCTGACACGGAATTGAATTGCTCAACAAAGAGGAGATGCTTTCAATTATTGAAGAACATTTTTAATAAGAAATTTTATACATTAAATAATTCTATGCATTTTTTTTTTCATCAAATGGTTTTTGTTCATTTCTTAAAAAATACAATTTTTTGTTTCTTTTACGATTGCAACAGAACTATTTTATCTGCAGGTTTCATTTTGTGCTTGCATAAGAGCCAATTAAATTTACTACAGCTCCATTTCTTATGATTTTTTTCGTAGGTGAGAGGTTTTATGCCAACATAAGCCCGAAACGAGAGTAATAATATAATGTAAATTTTTTTGGGAATATAGACAATTTTTAAAGTGCCATATCTCGGAAACTATTGGACGTACAGAGTTGCCGATGAACTTGAAGCCAATTAAATTTACTACAACTTCATTCTTACTTCTCTCGTAGGTTAACAGTTTTATGCCTATATTCGCCCCAAATTGAGAGCAATACTTAAAACTTACATTTTGTGAAAAAAAAAATCCAATTTTTAGTGTCATATCTCGGAAACTATTAGACGTACAGAGTTGTGCATAAATTGTTGTAAATGTATTGCACTGTAACAATAGTAAGAAAAAATAACATCGCAAACGACACACAGTTTACAAGGTATATTACATAGGAAGAACTGAAAAGATTTTTTCAGTTTTTCATGCGTTTTTCACGCAGCTAGCACAATTTTTTGTAGCTGCAAATTTCAGATCACAGTAGCCTAACTGGTCCGAACACAAGGGCGGATCCAGTCAATTTTGTAAGGGGTTGGACATTCTTTTAGGGGGGTCCGGGGGCTCTCCCCTGGGAAAATGTTTGTAGCTTACATTACTTAAAAACGTATTTTTAGACTATTCCAAGAGCATCTAAAGTAAAATAAATTGGTACTCATTAAAAATATTTTAGTTACGTGTATTAACAAAAAAATTAAGTACGCCAAATGTTTTGAGTTCAATAGAAATTAGCTAATAGTATTAGGGTTAAAAATAAAAATAATAGGGTATTTATGAGTTAAGTCAATAAGTAAAAAAAATATAGTCTTCCTTGCAAAAGGTCGGGTATCTAAAATTTTTGGATATGTTGTTAGGGCCAATACCAAAAGTAAAATTCCAAGGAAGGAGGGAGGGGCTGCAGCCCCCCCCCCCCCCCCCCCCCCTCTTCCTTATGTCTAATCCTATTTTAATCTATTCTTATGTTTCTGTTGTTGCAACAGAACTATTGGGCCTACAGACTTCATTTTGTACTTAAGAGGAAATTAGTAAATTAAATTTACTACAACTTCTTTCCTTGTGCGGTTTTATACCGATATTCGGGCCGAAACGAGAGCAATACTAAAAAATTTAATTTTTTGGAAAAACTGACAATTTTTAACTGGTCACAACTAGGAAAATATTAGAGATGTGCATAGCTGCAGTTTGGCTTATGCTGTTGCAAATTTACTGTACTTTAAAAATAGTAACTCTAATAATGTCAAAAAACACATATAGTTTACGAGTTATATGACAACAATTTAAAGAAGTCTGACTATTTTCAGTTTTTCACGTATTCGAAGCTACAAACTTAGGATCACACTACCCTAACTGGTCCGAACAACATATATAAAAAAATTCTGAACTACATTATTATTAATGTCTAATTTGAGTGGCCTAATGTATAATAAAAGAAATCGGTAACCACTGAAAATACTTTTAAAAAAAAATTATATGAAGCAGTAGAAACTAACCTACATAAATAAAAAAATTTAGTGTACGTTATACCAATACGTAAATCTCTTTCTTGAAAGCTAAACACCTGACTTGACTACAGTAATCAGCGGCTAGGTCTGGGAAGGGGGTACATTCTAAGTCAGTAAAGATAGGGGGGGGGGGGTTATTCAGGTGGTAACAAGATAAGGGAACACTTATTCAATAAAGCAGCTGCCCCCCCCCTCCACCAAAAGAATGTGCAACTAATAAAAAAAAAAACTCCGCGCCCAAGTAACAACTGTTTTAGAACGTATCCGTTAGAAAATGTTATGCTCATGCTTACTGCAGTACAATATCTTACTGTAAGTCATGGGCGTCGTCTGCGGTTAATTATTGAGAGTGGGATTAATGGGAGGGGGGTCCGGGGGTCTTCCCCCGGAAAATTTTGAAAATATGACCTCTCAAAAAGCGCTTTTATGCATTTCTGAGGTAAAATTGAATATGAGGTGAATGTGAAAATATGTATTAAAAAAAAAATACGGCGGTATTTCTATTTTACTATTATTTTTATTTACTCTATTGGGTCTGGGGGGAGGGGGCTCGTTCCCCCTGTGCCCCCCCCTGGATACGCCACTGACGGTAATATAATTTTTTTCCTCTTTTCCTGAGAGCCAGGGGGGGGGGGGGCATGGCCCCCCCCTGCCCATAGGTATGGGCGCCCATGCGTCCAAGTACTTTTTAGGGTTTTGTAGAAGATTTAGCATGCCCGTTATGTAATTATGATTTTATTCTTCGATCTCAAGGGTCCGGGTTCGATCCCCCGGGGGTTCACAATGTTTTTCATCGGTAATAATGACTAGAAAAATCATTTTTTCAAACCATTTCCATCGCTTCACCATAAGGTATAACCATGAATTATTTCGAAATTTTAGGACCACCCGTTATATAGTGGTTGGGGAGGGGGGAAATTTTTGGGGGTATATTTTGACTTAAAAAATTAATAAAGAATGAAAAATTTAAAAAAAAAAACAAATATATATTTGAATCCTACTCTTCACCAGCATTCATATGATACCCAACTCAAAATTTTAAAAAAATAATATTTTTGGCGCACTTCAAATTTTCGCGCCCAAAATTGTCAATTTTTTAAAATTTGGGATGAACTCCCGGAATTTTCATCGCCCCACAATAAGGCATTAGCATGAATTATTTCGAAATTTTAGAACCAGCCGAAGTATAGTGGTTGGGGGGGGGGGGAATTTTTTTTGGGTATATTTTGATTTTTTTACCCAATAAGGAATGCAAAATTTACAAAAGCTTATATATATTTGAGTCCTACTCTTAAGCAGCTTTCATTTGATACCCCACTCAAAAATTAAAAAAAAATATAGATTTTTGAGTTTACAACATTTTTGCGAATTGCGCATGCGCATATTTAATTTTGAACTTCTGTATATTTTTCCTGTGGTTGGGTCAAAAAGTTACACCAGTATTTCAAATTTCAGCTCTTTAGCTTAAACGGTTCGGGCCCTATGAACCAAAGAGCGACGGACAGACGGACACATCACCCTCGGCATAAGGGTTTTGAGAAGAATTTACAAAACCCTAAAAAGAAAGATCTCAGAGGAATATTAAAGATTACGTTCGGGGGCTAGCCAAGATAAAGTGTAGCGACGACAGAAACTCGGGATATAACCCTTATAACGGTTCCATTACAGGGAGCGTACAGGCTACAGGAGCCCATCAACAACTAACAGTATAGTTCTATTTTCTGGAGAAAGCAGTTAGTTAGTTAGTTAGTTAGTTGGAGTCAGAAGATGCTGGTAGGAAATGGCAGCGAAACATGGCATCAAGTGAAGCGACACAGTATATTCACTAAGTTATAACCTGTCTCGGTAAACCATAACATACCGACTTGTTATAACTGCGACGTTGTCTCGCTGCAGATATCTTGATACGAGTATATCCGCTTCTTAGCACCTTGATTGACGCTCACTCTACTCGTGTATTGAAACCCGGCGTTCTCGATCGGGTACCCGAAAGCATTGCGGGACGGCATAGTAATTCTCGCGATATTAATATGTTGGATATTTTGTGTCGGGACGACTGATACACCCGGAGGGGGGGTCAGGGTGGCTCCACTTTGTATCGAAAACAGGAGTTTCACTGTTAGCATTAATACATTTAGCTAAAACAAGAGGAAATTAGTGAAGAAGTGAATTGCGATGTGGATTTAGTCTCGACATGTGTGACAAATGAACGGAAAGGTATTTAGTAGTGGATTGAAATAATTCTGAGCGTACTGAGGAATCAAGCCGACAAGCTACCGTAGAAAACAACTGTTACTGAGGGCGAGCAGCTCGACCCAACCAAGTTTGTAATGTGATTGACTCTTAACGACCCGACCGCGAGTAGAAAGCAATCCCTGCAGACTCTAGACAGCCGCCGTACTAACGTCTCAGTCTGTCAAGGACTTCTCTCCTTAGACACCGTGCTAAACCATAATCGACATTACATTCAAAACCTACACCAGCTCGCACCTTTCACTTATGTTGGACGCACCGCGTCACCTTCCACCTCACTTGTTCAGCCGTTTTTTTTTTGTGTTTTGCGCAATCCGACGTAAATATTTTTCTCTTCAACGACACGGAATGATAACATGACCGAGTTTCGACTTTCCCTTAAGAAACACACTAGTAACGTTCGGATGTCGCAAACGTTAATTCCCAACAAAAACCTAACCGGGAAGAAAGGGCCAAGTTTCAGACACTTCCAGAAAAGTGAGGCTATCAAAGTAGAGATCTCTACAAGGTGGCCAAGCCTGCACTTGCTTTAGTCCGTAACCTCACTTCACTCCTATTTTTATTAGCGAAAATGATCTTTTATTTTTATTCCATTGCATTGCCCTTGCCCAGTTTCCGAATAAAACAGACGTATTTAGATATCGCTACTATGGTATAGGCTGACATTTTAGGGAGGGGGTCTGGAACTTTTTCTTATCTTCTAAGTTATCTCCTTCCCGTCACCCATAACTCCTATGGGAGTACACATAAAACTGATGTTTTGTGCCTCATTCAGAAACTGGGCAATTGTTAGCAATACTAAAAATGAAAGAGCAGTGTTAGTCATAAAATTAAGAGGGAAGTGAAGTTGTGGTCTAAACAAAGAGCAGACTCGGCCTCACTTTAGGTATCACTACATTGATAAGCCACTTGCTCGGGAGCTTGGCATTTTTTTAAGGTTAGGTTATTGTTGGGGATATGATTCCTTTTTGCTGGCTTCAGCATCGTCTTGGTTTTTTACGAGGCACGGGAAGGAACAAGGCTACTGTATTTTCCCATATCTGCATTAAACCGACGAAAAATAACACGGGTATAGATTATTATAAAAAGATATTATTATTATTATTAGGATTATTCTTATGATATTACATATTACATGAAGTCAAGGTACACTGGCAAGCATGCAGGAACTTGTCCTGGCACACTGCCGTGAGATAGAAAGACGGAACGATGTTTTCCATCATCTCATAGTGGTTATAATGGTTAATATATTTTGTAGTATATTGGACGTGGAACTTTAGGGCAGGAAGGCGGATGTCTAACCGTTTCCTGCTGTTTGTTTGCAAATCGAGGGAGTCTAGTTAGGACGTTACTCGACGAGGCTTTAACTGTGTACGAGAGACTTATGTTCGGTGTATGTTTAAAACATACACTAAATCTTTTTGGAATCCCGGATCTTTGTTAATCGTTTATAGAATGGTTTACAGTAAATAAGCGGTTGTGGCCCAGTTTCTAAAAGGTCTTGCGAGCAGCCACATAACCTCCTAACTGCAACAGTATTAAAAAAAAAATATACCAAACCCTCACGACCGTCAATTTCATCTCGTTCATGCTAAATAAAAAAAAAATTCTTGGAACAAATTGGTTTTTTGGGGAAACTAAAGCTCTAAGTAATAATTAAGGTTGGGGCTGTGAGAGACTGACGAGTTATCTGCAGCTCATCATTTCTAAAATGAAACTTATCCTTGCTTTATATATTATAAAACAAACAAGCTTACAGACTCCTGAACCAGTCGACTCGACGTGTTTAATAATCCTCACATTCATTCATTACTTAGCAATGCAAACAAACAACCGAGTCGTACAAGGTTGAGCAGAGAGAGTCGCAACATTAATCCATCTCAACAGAATAATGAAAAACGGAAAACCTCTCCACAAAACAATAACTATTTTATGAAACTAGTTTTCAGGCTCTCGGGCGTCATCAGTGCACAATAACATATAGATATCTACATTAGTACAGTATAAAAAACCAGCAATGTATGTTCAATAAAAATTTAAAAATAAAATTAGAGGTAAAAAATAAAAATAATGAGTACATGTAAACGTAGAGAAAAATTAAATAAACAGAATGGAATAATACGATTATAAAAAGTGATAAGATAAATACAATTAAAATTAATTAATCAATTAATGCAAAAAAATAAAAAATTATAGAATAAATTTACAAGTATATAAAAATAAGCAAAAGCAAGGAAATAGATAGCTTTAAAAGAGTCTTAAAATAGTTAAAAACAATAAAATTAAGGTAAAAGGTAAAGGAAAAACCCGTTATTGAGTCACATGAGATGCAAAAAATGGACAGGGGGCGAGGGGGGGGGGGGGGGGGGGGGTATTACTAAGCGTGTCTAGCAGACCCGCTCTCTAACTCTTAGTAGGGGACAAGTTCTCCCCCATTCACCAGGTTTTTCCGAATCTCCAAGCTTTCGAGGAATTAAGTTTGGGGCCCTTAGTTGTAAGATGTAGCAACGCCACTTGGAGTTGTCCATATTGGGCCCAGTGTCCTGGAGACACTGACCCTGGTCTGGAAGTGACGCCCGCTTTGGCCGACATAGGACGAAGAGCGAATACCAAACTTCAACAAGTAGACCCCGCTACGATCCAAATATTTACCTTGTCCTTAGGGCGAGAAAATATACTTCTAAGAGAACCAGAGGATTTTAGCGCGGCCGCCACTTCGTGTTTTCTTTAGAAGGCGTAGACTTTCTCCGAGTACTCACCTACATAGGGCATTGTGCACCAACATTTGGATTGAGGCACTGACTTTGGTTCAGTTCGGATAATTGCAAGAACTCTTCTACAGTTCTTCTTCCGGATAAGTTTGTCTAAAAAGATAAGGATATAGCCGTTGGAGAACGCTATTTCAGCTATAGTAGCTTTTTCCCTGCTGTAAGCTGAAGGCGAAAGAGGGACATCTGACAATCAATCCACCAGTGAGTGGAAAGCAGCCATTTTTTGGGGCCAGGGAGGCCGTGATGAAGAGGATATAACAGAGTCCGTATATTTGTTGGCTTTCTGAAAATGTCAAAAGAAGGTGTGTTATCTGGCCGGGTTATAGATAGATCCTGGCAATTCAAAGTCTTGTTAACTTCAACTTCACAGGTAAACGTAATCTTCAGATAACAATGATTGTTGAGATGTGAGAGGAAGTAATGAAGTTCGTCCCTAAAGCCTTACCACATCCAAATACATCGTCTACATATCGTTTCCATGCATGTATATAATTGATGTACGGGTTATGAACGTCGAGTACGGACTCTCTACCGAAATAGTGCATACAAACTTCAGCACGGCAATTGGGGAAGCCATGGCTAAACCTTCAGATGCTAAATAAAAGTTTTCTTCGAACTTGAAAGTAGTTTTGAGTCAGTACCAGCTCTAAGAGATGCATATATTCAGAGTTTATGACATTATTGCAAGATTCTTTGTCCAAGATACGTTTGATTAGTTTCACCTTCAAGTAACAGGTGAAATGCAAGTAAAGAAGGCTCTGAGCAGTCAAAACAGCTGCCTCGCAGCTCTCCGACTCAGTCTTACTGCTCAGGCTTCAAACGTATGCACTCGGTTTATGAAAACCGTCGAGTGTTAAGTATCGGCTATTAACGGTCCAACGGCTTGAGAGTTAACAAAAGAGCGGCCGAGTCGTTGGCAAAACCGTCAATTGTCATTGTCATACTGACTTTTACTGGTTCGGCATATGAATAAGAGAGGGGGGGGGGGGGGGCTGCCAGGTGGGCCCAGAACAGAGCCTCGTCCAACTACCTCCGGATCTGCTACGCGTACCTACTTGTTCAGCACAAACATTATCATAACATACTCAAGTCTAAAACCGACAGTTCAGCCTAGTTACCCGAGTTGTTGCTAGTTTACCAGTTTAAATAAAATTAACCATTAAAAACTTATCAGGAAAAGTAATTTGAAAGTGTTATCTTTATTTCGACCTTGGCGTCGTTTTTTTTAACGAGCATTTATTTTCTTATCATTTTGTTGTTTCAAGAAATCTGGTCGTTTTACGGAGAATTTATGATTCTCCATATCTCAGTGAATACATTTAAAATTTGCACAGAAAATCTTTCTGTTTGTGAAAACCTCATTTAATATTCTTGTAGTAACAAGGATTATTAGTCGGTTAAGATTTTATTTTGCGGTTTGTAATGATAAACGTAATCTTTTTTTTAAAACAACATCAAGACAAAAATAAACTCTGTAATCACAAATTTAATTGAAATATATTCCTCAGTTAAAACGACATTTCACATTGTCACTCTGTAAGCAGAAGTAGGTGTGATTTTGAATCGGGCTTCAAGTTTACGGTCCGGATAGATGGTTTGTTCTCTCCACAAGAATGTGCTCCATTTTAAACGTGATAACGACCCACAATCTGATTTCGTGACGACAGCTCAAGCAAAACTCGGTGACGTCGGACAAATCTGTAGCCCAACCAGAAATATAAATGGGCACTTCTGTAGATTGTTACTCCCCATATAAAGAAAACAGAGGGGAGTAACAATCTAAAGAAGGTGTACGTAATGTTCTTCTTTAGACTGTTACTCCCCTTATAAAAACACAAGTGTGACATTCCTTTATCCCCAAGTACATTGGACTAAACATAGCTTTGTCTAATAGTTATTTACTCAAAGTCATTTATATTTTAAAAAAACAGGGGAGTAACAATGCAGTTCCACCCGACTACCGACCGGCACTACGACCGGTTCCACTCTCGGCAACTCCCCGGTCCGACTCTCGGCAACTCCCCGGTCCGAATCTCGGCAACTCCCCGGTCCGACTCTCGGCAACTCCCCGATCCCAACCATGTAACTTAATATTATTGTTATCGCACTATCACTGATGCAATACATATAGTTTGCGCACGTATATTTTAATACCTTTATCAAGATAGATAAAACGAGAGTAATTTTAACGTTAGAAATGAGTCCATGGTATCTTGGGTCTGTTGTTGGAACGCTTCCTAGTCTGACCGTATAATGGCTGGTTCGCCGACAAGGCTGCAACTGAAACGTCGCCCGGTCGAAGAGTTTTACGGTACTAGATCAGTTGTATAGGAAACATCGAGAGTGTGATGTGAAGAAGAGTTAAGCGGCGTCGAGATGCCAACTCGAGCAGCGACGACTCGGCTCACATCGCGTCGTCCTTTACATCGTGTGAGCTGACTTGCGCTTGAGAAGCCGGAGAGTCAAGTCCGATTATAGGTTGCACTTACCTCTGCAATTAAAGTCTGAATTAGTTGCATTGGAAGCGAGGTCAGTCTTGTTATTACCTTGGTATAAACACGTCAGGGGTGCCACTGCTGCACCCTCTCCGCTCCCGTACATTACCTCTATCCGACCCGGTTAATATTTATAAGGTGGAGTGTTACGATCGAAGGACAAGGACTGATTATTTTGAGTACAGAGAACAGTTACAGAGAGCGGTATCTAGAAAACAATAATTATCGTGCCGTCTGACCCATGATTTTATTTACGAGCACAATATATCATTTTAACATACTCCTCCGGTTCGTCTAGAACTAAATCATTTTATAAGATATTAAAATGTCGGTTTCCATATTTTCATATGTCGGGTTCCAAATTCCATATTTTCTTCACGTTCGGCTAAAAAAAAGAAAGTTTTCTGTCGTCTCCGGTCAAAAAGTCGTCGGTGCCGACGACCAACTTTTTATTAACGACAGAGGAACGAGTAACAACAAATCAAAAATGAACACGGGGTTGCACCCCCCGGATAATCCCCCGGATATTTACCTCGTTTATTTATAATAAAAATAGGGAGACATATTTTTTCTAGAATGGCCCTGTTTCTCACTAACAAGTTTAATTTACAAACAGGTCATTTACACCATTTTTAAAAACTGCTCTTATTTTCCACTTTTTGGGGGGGGGGGGGGGGGTTCTGTATTCTTCACCTAAATTGTTTCCATGTGCAAAATTTGGAAAAGATTGAAAGACGGGAAGTGGTTCAAAATTGGGGTAATAGATGTGCGATGAAACTTACAAAGCAAAGTAATATAAGACCAGTAATAATAATAAAAATGGTAAATATGTATACATGTGTGGAGGGTTGTTTTTTTTTTAAACCTATCTGGTTTACGTTTAGCCCAACAAGATAGGCTAGTATAGTTTTTTCAAGATTTACATTAAGTCAGAAATATGGCCTGTACAACAAATCCTGCAGTGAAATGAGATAGTGTAGATATTTCATATCAACACAGTAAGCTTGGCATTGTCCTATCTCATCAGGTTTAATTTGACTTAACATATGCATTAGGGCCGTACTGCTGAAAACTCCCGCATCAATAGAACTACACCAGCAAGTGTATATTAGTCATTTTCAAGTGTAGGTAGACTTACCAAACGAAGCGAGTTTTACACGCGTCGCCATCGGGGTAAACATTCCCTTAAAGGCTACTCTGCAAATCTCCACCCTGCTTTACCGACATAGCATCGGGTTACCTCACTTTAACAGAATCCTAAAATTCGGCAGAGATAGTATCGAGAAATCGATCCCACATCCGGCAAAGTCGGGACGTCAAACCTGACGGAGCTTACTCTTACCAAGTTAAAGACATGGTTAGCCATCGGTACAAGACATAGACACATCGCAGTACTGGTCGGGCACTGGTACTGCTACTGGTACTGGTACTGGTACTGGTACTGGAAGCATGGCACGTACTTGGCCCAGTAGTACCCGGCTAGTATACGTCTACAAAGACACCATGTACACAACGCTCTCTCCCCTGACGCCCAAACTAGATACTTTAATATCAATTCCACCGCAATATAATATTTTATCAGTTTAAAAACAAAAACCAAGTTTTGGTTGGTGGCAACGTAAGTAAAGTAATTTCGTTGTTTATTATTTGTTGGTAAATCGAAGCCGAAATTCCGAAGAAGTTTACTTTTATTTCGAGGTGAATAGTACTAAATCGTGCATGAAATATTTGTAAAACATTTCTAGTTATTGTGAAATTGGAAGTGCCCGAGGAAGTGGACTCGGCCGCTTATCAGTACCACGTGTCAATCAAGTCCTCGCTAAGTAACTTACTCCTCTTACTCGTATTAACATTACAACACATTTAATTGCAGTAATAAAACAAATCCATAAACTTACTTTTAGCCTCAAAAATGAAATCTCACCAAAACCAAAACTAAACTCAACTGTGCAGATGTGTTAGCGTAGAGACCTGGCCGACCCTGACGTCACGCATAACCCTAGCTCACCTCTTCTAACGTCCACAAATAAATTTACCCAATTTTATTAGCAGAGGCTAACCGAAACCAAGACAGAGGTGAGAACCCTAACAAAAACCAAGACAGAGGCGAGAAGCCTAAATAAAACCAAGACAGAGGTGAGAACCCTAACAAAAACCAAGACACAGGTGAGAACCCTAACAAAAACCAAGACAGAGGTGAGAACCCTAACAAAAACCAAGACACAGGTGAGAACCCTAACAAAAACCAAGACAGAGGTGAGAACCCTAACAAAAACCAAGACACAGGTGAGAACCCTAACAAAAACCAAGACAGAGGTGAGAACCCTAACAAAAACCAAGACAGAGGCGAGAAGCCTAAATAAAACCAAGACAGAGGCGAGAAGCCTAAATAAAACCAAGACAGAGGCGATGCGTATTTCTTCGACAAGGAAAAGAAAAGTGCTGCAAACAATGCAAGTATCTCATCTTCGAATGTAACAGTTTATCTAAATTAAACTTTAATTATCTTTATTAAACTTTCCTATAAATATAACTACTAAGCAAAACATTTAATAAAAATCACACGGAAGTACTTGCGTCCAAGTACTTTTTAGGGTTTTGTAGATGATTAAGCATAACCGTTATGAAATAATGTTTTTTTTTTCTTCGATCTCAAGGGTCCGGGTTCGATCCCCCAGGGGGTCACAATGTTTTTCATCAGCAATAACGACTAGATAAATTACATTTTTTCAGAAAATTTTCATCGCTCCACCATAAGGTATAGCCATGAATTATTTTGAAATTTTAGTACCAGCCGTTATATAGTGTTGGGGGGGGGGAATGTTTTTTGGGGTATATTTTGACTTATAAAACCAATAAAGAATGAAAAATTTAAAAAAGCAAATATATATTTGTATCCTACACTTCAGCAGCTTTCACTTGATACCCCACTCAAAATTTAAAAAAAAAAAATTTTGGGCGCACTTCAAATTTTCGCGCACAAAATTGGTAATAGTTAAAAACTAGAAATGAACTCCCGGAAATATCATCGCCCCATAATAAGGAATAAGCATGAATTATTTCGAAATTGTAGGACCAGCCGTTATATAGTGGTTGGGGGGGGGGATTTTTTTTGGGTATATTTTGATTTTTTTACCCAATAAGGAATGAAAAATTTAAAAAAGCATATATATATTTGTGTCCTAATCTTTAGCAGCTTTCATTAGATACCCCACTCAAAAATTAAAAAAAATATAAATTTTTGAGTTTACCACATTTTTGCGAATTGCGCATGCGCATATTAAATTTTTAACTTCTGTATATTTTTCATGTGGTTGGGTAAAAAAGTTACACCAGTGTTTCAAATTTCATCACTTTAGCTTAAACGGTTCGGGCCCTATGAACCAAAGAGCGACGGACGGACGGACACATCACCCTCGGCATAAGGGTTTTGAGAAGAATCTACAAAACCCTAAAAACCAGTAATGTTCTTTAGATTGCAGCATATAAAATTGGATGAATACTTTGAAAGATGTAGGTGTTAACGAAAACAAACCTTTGTGCACACGTGCACACGTGCACACGTGCAAGAGAAACTAAGGGACGCAGAAGGTTACATGGAACCGACAGTGGACTCAGTATTACCTCCGTCCGAATTCATTCAAATCGGACGAGTAGTGTCAGAGATGTCCAACGACTCACAGTCACGAGACCGAAAATGTTGCCTCATGTCTGAAACGGATTTCCGTCTTGGAATTTTACAATTTGGAAACTATGACGCTTCGGAAGCTGTAGAGTGGAAAAGAGGTGAAATTTGAAGTGACTTTGTGTCGTTACACAGAAATGTTTAGTCAGTTGAAAGTTATGTATCGGCCTGGTTTTCCTCAATGATAACGACAAGGAAGGTAATGATTAGTAATGACTATCACGATATTGTGCAAGGGTATGGTTGTATATCATGTTTAGAATGGTTCAAGTTTTCCTCAACTTCACAACTTGGTGTGAGGTTGTGGTGCAAGTAGGGGAGAGTGGGGCATGTTGTCACAAATTTAACAATTTATTTTTTTTAATTTTTTCTATTCGATACATTTTCAATTTCTAAGTACCATTGTTTATTTTAAACTTTCAGCTACATGTGGCACAAGTTTCACTTATCTAGCATTAGTAGAAGTATTTTTATTTTATTTTTTTAAAGTTAAAGTTTTTTGTGACAACATGCCCCATCAAGGGGCAGGTTGTCACTTGGAATGGGGTAAGTTGTCACAAGATATAAATTAATTATCACCACTTTGATTTAACAAAATTTAAATACCTTAAGCTACAAGATTTGGCTAGTTAATATAATAATAATTATTATTTATGGGTTATCAGTCTTGTACAGGCAAAATATTTTTCTTATAGGAATCATTTATGTTAATTTTACTGCAGTACCAATGCTAGGTTCTGTAATTTATTAAAAATGCTTCCGCTGCGTAACGAGTGGAGCAGCCTCTAAATTTTAGAACCCTAACCGCCTTCATGAGCATGAAGCATGAGCACACCTGGAGCATACCGTCCTCTAGTGGTTTTTGCCTTGTAATTGCTCACCATTTTGCCTAGAACAGAACAGCTTTGCTAAAATCGTTATTTCGTACCTGTACCTAGCACCTAGCTAAGAGTACGGTAAGGGAATCAATCAGCTACCTCGGTAAGGGAATCAACACTGCGTTTTTAAGTATAAGGGTGGAGAGGGTCTGTTAAAAAATAAAAAAAAATAAAAATTATTTAATAATTAATAATAAATTTAAAAATAAAAAAAAAAATAAAAAAATAAAAAAAAAATAAAAAAAAATAAATAATTTATTTATGTATTAAATAAATTAATACATAATACATTTTTATTTAATGTATTAAAAATAAAACGGGAAAAGTGTATCATTTGTTTGATTTTTTATCAATAGTTAGCATATTTGTTTAACTTATTTTAACTGGCCATCCTTTTTTTTTCTTTATCCACTTTCCTTATTAATTCCTCTTCACTTTCCATTTCAATTTAAATACAGAAGAATACTCTTATGTAAATATATAGCATTGGGGCAAGTAGTCACAAAAGGTATTGGATGTGACTACTTGCCCCTTTTACTTTGTGACAACTAGCCCCAATGCGCCATTTTTAATTATAGTGAAATATTTTGTTCCTGCCGCAATAATATTGATTTAACGGTTTAGAAAAACAATGCCAAAACTACTACGTAATAATAATCATCGAATATAGCACCCTAGAAAAAAAATACAAAACAGAAAACATCATTTAAAAACAAAAAAAAGCAGTGAGTGACTTGCCTAAAAAGTTTATGTTCGATAGATGATAGACGGTTTGCTACAGTGACACCATTTTTCGTAAAGTTTGTCTACATAATGAAGCTTATCTTCAGTAGCCGCGCGAGCTTTCCCTTATCACTCTAACCCCTTAAAATTGACCCTGTGACAACCTGCCCCTGTGACTTTTTGCCCCACTCTCCCCTACGGCCACACTCCCGCATACTAACATATCACAGCAATGTTATCAGGTAGCCGTTACTTTTTATAACGGGCCGTTATTTATATTGGGGGGGGGGGGGGCACAGGGGGGGGGGGACTGCTTTGTTGAATAAGTAGTTCCCTTTTCTTGTTTCCACTACGGACCCCCCCCCCCCCCCCCCCAATCTAAACTGACTTAGAATGTGCCCCCTCCAGACCTAGCGGCTGGATACGCCACTGTGTCTATGTCTCTCTGTCGTTCAACATTTTGCCAACCACCATATGTTAAATGGGAGACATAAACAATATTGGTTCTTGAGGATGATGTAGCTTATCTTATCATATATCTGTTACCGTCGGTAAGCTGACTTATTTTAGAAAAGTCTGGCACGTAGCTCCCTCGCGTCATATTAGTGCGGCACGTAGCTCCCTCGCGTCATATTTCGTATACTTTTAATAACTTTATGCTTTTACAACCTATTTTTGTCAAATTTATTTCATTTTTCTCCCGTTTTTTAAATCAATGTCAATTATTTTTTTATTTTTACTTTTCCTCACTACCTATAGAAGGAAAATTATTGTTTTCACAAAACATTTTTTTTTTTGAGTCAGCAAAAATTTAAAAAATCGTAATAAATCGAAAATGGTCCTGATCGAGTTGAAATTTGGCACGAATGCCTCTCTGTATGACAAACAAGCCTACCAAATTTCATTTTGATATTGGCTGTTATTTTGAAGTTATCAACTTTTGAATTTTTAAACTTTGACGATTAATAATACCGAAAGTATAAATAGATTTTTGACATATAGCACATCGTTGGAACCGGAAATAATTAAGAAACAAATGCAAAAAAAAATCGATGAAATTCCATTAATTTGTTTAAAAGTTATAAGCGAATATAATTATTTATTAGTGCGATAATTTTGATGACGTCAAAGTTTGTTTACATCTGTCAAAATACCGGCAAACTTCAAATAATTAAATAAAATATAGCTATTAAATAATTTCAAGATAAAAAGAACTTTTTATATACTACGTTTTTAAATTTTCGGTTGAATCGTATGTAATGTTGATAATATAATTGTTATTGTTATATAATATATAATGTTAGTGAAAAAAAATAGTTCCGAATTTATTTACTTCACATAAATGACAACCATCCAGAGAGCTGATCTTAAACCTACAAAAGGATACATCTTTGTACAACGGATCACCCCAACACCAAATCTAAGCGTGCCATCGATATATTTGAAATAATATAATCGATATTTCCTGTTTTGCTGTCATTCAATGTTTATCTATCACAAATTTGAGACTCGTCAAAATGAAGATTAAGTAAATATCAAGCCCAAGTCCTCTTATGAAATTACATCTCTAAATAGCCAGGGTGAAATAATTAATAATGATAACCCGGTAAAATTAGCTCAAGTCTTTAATAACTTCTTTGCAAACGTCGGAGCAAAAGTAGCTGAATCTGTTAAAAAAACATGTACGTGTAAAAACACGAATCCCACTAAAAACAAAATTCACATTAAAAATAATCACATAATGAAACTAAGGCCAGTTAGTGAAAATGAAATAACCAAGTATATCATGAATTTAAATAATGATAGTTCACCAGGACTAGATGGTTTGAAAGCCCAATACCTTAAGTCGAGTTGTCATCACTTAGCTAAACCACTAAAATACTTATTCGATAAATGCATTAAATATGGAACTTTCCCTGACAAATTTAAATTGGCTGTGATTACTCCTGTATATAAGGGTGAAGGTGAGAAGTCGGAACCAGGCAACTTCAGACCTATATCTGTGATATCTAATTTGGCAAAACTACTAGAGAAGTGCATCAAGCACAGACTTGATGAATTCTTAAAAGAAAATACATTACTTTCTGATAATCAGTTTGGGTTTCGCTCAAACAGAGGTACAGAGGATGCCGTATCGCTCCTAGTCAGTCACATTGTTAAGGCTTTAGATGAAAATAAAAAATGTTTAATACTATTTCTCGATGTCAAGAAAGCTTTCGATTCAATTAGTCATGAGGTCATACTGGAGAAATTTGAGAATATGGGAATTAGGGGAACAGTCTTGTCCTTGT
Source organism: Gerris lacustris (assembly GCA_951217055.1). Lineage (NCBI taxonomy): Eukaryota > Metazoa > Arthropoda > Insecta > Hemiptera > Gerridae > Gerris > Gerris lacustris. The sequence continues at coordinate 506,798 of OX578279.1, read as the reverse complement.
TCAGAAGTTATTTAACAAGTCGTAAGCAGATAGTTAAGGTAAACGGTGCGTACAGCGGGGAGAGGTACGTGCAATGTGGCTCGCCTCAGGGCACGTCCCTTTCACCCTCTATTTTTTCCTGCTACATTAACGGACTGCTTAGTAGTGACTTCGCTGACAGTGTGGTAGGTTTTGCTGATGATTGTGCTCTCTTTTATGAAGCTGATGACTGGGACTCAGTATTTAAAAAAGCAATTAAAGGAATAAGTGACACAAAAAAGTGGATGGATATCAACCTACTTGCACTTAATATAAGTAAAACAAAATATATAACTTTTTCTAATGATAGTAGGGGTCAACCCCCCTCCGATTATAAAATATTTGTCCACAATTGTGATTGTTACGGTAGTGACGAAAAGCATATAAACCATAAGAATTGTCCATGCAACATAACTGTGGAGAGATGTAGCAAAATAAAATATTTAGGAGTCACTATAGATCAACATTTAAGTTGGAAACATCACATAGAATCAGTAATTAAAAACCTAAGAAAACTAGTTTTTAGTTTTCGTATTCTAAAGAAAAGTTTGTAGCCTAGATATATTAAGAAATGTCTACTATGCTCTCGCGCAATCCATTATTTCTTACGGACTACTTACCTATGGAGCTGCAGCCCGAACACATCTATCTAAAGTAGAAATTTTACAAAAAAGAATAATTAAAATATGTCTTAATCAGCCCGTCCGATATGCTACAGATAAATGTTTTAAGGATTTCTCTGTTTTGCCAGTACAGCTCTTACATGAGAGGAGTGTGCTTCTTGACTACTATGGAAAAGATAAAGCATTCCTACAGCATGACTACTTGACTCGATCAAAAAGCTCTCACATCGTTATAACTCCCTATTGTAAAAAATCTAAATCACAGAACTATCCCAAATATCTTGGTCCGCTCTATTACAATAGACTGCCCATAGAAATGAAACAATTTCAATCATATGCAATATATAAAAATAAATTAAATGCATATTTCAAAACCAAAATATCTTAATATACATATATATCATATTATGTTGGAATACATAAACATTTAAATTATAATCGAATCAATAAATCAATAATAAATAATCATATCATAGTTGATACATCAATACTATATACCTCTGTTACTCTGACTTCTTTATCAGTATACAGCTGTTTAATTTAACCTTTAAACCCGCACACTTATAAAAAAGACAAATGAACTCAATAACGAATATCAAAATAAATAAAAAAAAATAAATAAAATAAAACCAACATACAAACTATAGTGTACACATACCTCACATCTTGCACTTTGCATATAATAACCAACAAAATAATTTAATTATGCCATACATTACTTATATAAACAATTGTTTAAATCTTGTATATTTATATAGTAATTGTTAATTTTTTACTATCTGTATTCATATGTATCTGTCTTTTTAACTTGCGGTTTTTCGATCTTAAATATACTAAAAAAAAAAAAAAAAAAAAAAAAAAAACTAAAGGCAGAGCCCTCGCTCTAGCATCTATTGCTATTGAGGGCTCTCACTTCAAATCTTAAAAAACCAGGAATATTTATGTAAAATTTGTCATTTATTTTTTGTATATTAATGTGCTAAAAGAACGAAGTGGAAATAAAGATATATTGTATTGTATTGTATTGTATATTGGATATGGCAAAACAAATAAAATAACTTGCGGATTTTTTCCGAACTAACTTTCCGCACAGCAAAATTAGCTGAAAACTAATTAAATTCTGCTGAAAGCTGAAAGATGGCTAAAAGTATTAAAATATTGCATTGTCATCGTGTTCTGAGCTATGCTAAAAGTTTCAAATGTCTAGCTATTCGGGAAGTTAGTTAGAAATCGATTGCCAGATTTGTACCGGACAAACAAACAAACAAACAAGATAGTAAGCTAATAAAATCGTAGTAAAAATAAGGTTTTTTTGAAGAATGATAAAGAAATCAGTTAGTTCAGAACGGTCACCCACCCAAGTACTGACCACGTCCAATGCTGCTCAGAGGCCACTCTAGTGGCCTCTGAAGTGAGGAAAAGTTCCGAGGTACCCCAAACCCAATTTTTTTAAAATTAATTAAAGTATCAATTTAGCAAAATTTAAAGAGCGCGGACCGGACAGTTGAAATTAATGTGGGGCTATGTGGCTACTTACGACAAACCATCCAAATTTAATAAAAATTCAGATGACTACTTTTTAGAATTAGGTTAAATAAATGTAGTTTGTGAACATGAGCAAGAGAAACAAAAGGGCGCACAAGGTTGCAACTTACATGCCACAAAAATGGCATAATTTTGACCACCCATTTAAATTTCATTAAAATCGGAAGAGTAGCTTTAGATGTTGGTTGGGACAAACAGACACGGAAACAAAAATATAATATATAATTATAACTCGGTAAGATTAGCTTGATATGCATCGAGTGCATGTTTGACAGCACTCTAACAAGTTTACACACTGACGCCGCAACATTCAGCTGTCTGGCTCCCGTCCACCCTACTCCCCATACACATACTTCTAATATATTAATATCTCCTCCTTCCTCCTCCATATTTACCTCTCACTCATTCTCTCTCTAATATATATATATATATATATATATATATATATATATATATATATATATATATATATATATATATATATATATATATATATATATATATATATATATATACATAACGATAAGGGACATAAGAAAACGGCACTAGACTCTACTTAGCAGCCCTCTGTTATTTGTAAGATTCAACCTCCCTAACAAATTCTTTAATTTACTCATCAAATTAATCATATCTGCTCTAAAGCAACAATATAAATGAATTTATATTGAATATTATATTCAGTTAAACAGATATAGAACTGGGTAAGGCAAAAGAGAAAATATGGTTGCAGGAAGAGCAAATATTTTAAAGTAATAAATATTTTTTCGTACGTTCTGATAATAATTGGATAAACAATTAAACTTAATGTTAGCTGTTGTTGTGTCTTTGTCTTCAATTCAACGAGTGGGGGGGGGGGGGGGGGGGGGGTCGACCATCAAGGAGAATCTATCAAGTGAGCATAGCAAAGGGGATAGGCCTTGGGGGTTTTTTGTAGTTTTTAATTGTGTTGTGTCTAATTTGAGATTTATGGGGTGAAAGGTGGGCGTGACACATCCTGTACGGAACTTTACGGCTAACGGTCGGTACGGTACTTGAATGCTTAATAGTGAAGCACGCAGTTCCATCTTATACTTCATCTGTACGAGTATAATCAAACACCCGGTATGAGAATAGTTGGTTGTATCCATATTGCACAGAGTGCAGCACTGCAGTTGTCTACAGTCTGCCCTCGTGCTTTCCACCCCGACTATATCAGTCAAATCAATATAGTTGTATCAAAGCAACAAATAAATGGGTCGGACAATTTGCTTCGGCACCTAGTCATACTGATAATGGATTTGAATCCCAATATATATATATATATATATATATATATATATATATATATATATATATATATATATATATATATATATATATATATATATATATATATATATATATATATATATATATATATATATATATATATATATATATATATATATATATATATATATATAACATTTGCTTTTCAATTTTCAGCTTATCACATTTATTTCCGTCGATATCGCATTTTTCCAGGGAGACGAATTATACAGTTATATTCGTATTTATATGCTGAACTAGCGTGTGCTTGTAGGATTAATGAATTTGGAAACAGGTTCAATTGTAGAATAAGATTTTAAAAATTGCAGATACCCGACCTTTCGCAAGGAAGACTATGTTTTGTACTTATTGACTGGATTATTATATACCCTACTATGTTTATTTTTTAACCTAATGCTATCAGCTAATTTCTGTTAAACTCAAAACATTTGGCGTACCTACGTTTTTTTTTTTTTTTTTGTTAATTCACAAAACTAAAATATTTTTAAAAGTACCAATTTATTTTTCTGGCTACTAAAATAAACATTAATCTATTATATAATGTACAACTTTTAATAATAAAATATTATTAGTATGTATATAATTTTGTTTAAACTAGGCATCGCGTGGCTCTATCATTGAAGCGAGCGTATAGTAATAAATATGTATTGAATATTGAAAAAAAAGATTATTGTGAATCATGATGAGTTGATAGATAATGGGTCTGGTAGTAGTGCAGCGGCTAGTAGTAAGGGAACCACCCCGCATTCTTACTATTCCACTAACCATACATCTCTATTTCAATATTTATAATTTGTATCTCTTTGCTACAAACAAACTACTGCATGTATCAAATTGAAATTTTGCATACCTGTTTCAATTGTGCATTAGATGGTGTATATGAAGTTTTATTAAAATCGTTTCGTTAGAACGTAAGATATCGGTAAAAAGGTTGTTTTCTCTATTATAAACGTTTAGGTCCGCTTTAATAGTTTTAGCGATCTTTATTAAGTCATAGCGGTGTCGCTGTTGCTTTTAGTTAAAAATGTTATTTGAAAAAAATGTTCGTCTCATCGAATAGATGATGATAGAATCTTTTCCCGTCCTGAAATTCCAATTTAATTTTTGTACCTCTCGTTTACGCGAGCGTTGCGAGCGAACTCATGGACGGATCACGCTGTCCAACGAACTTAGCCTGAGTATTAGTAAGAGGAACATGTATACCAAATTTCAACTAAATCGGTCAACTTTTACTCAAGTTATCGTCACACGCGTAAACGTTACTGACAGACAGACAGACAGACAGACAGACAGACAGACAGACAGACAGACAGACAGACAGACACGGAGCATATTTCGTTGAATGTAGGAAGCTCGCTACGCTCGCTTCAATAAAATACCCCGGTCTTCATGACCCTTCATAAAAAATTTAAATTTATTTGTATATAATAACATTTTAGATGCTCTTAGAATAGGCTAAAAAGACGTTTTAAAGTAACGTAAACTATAAAAATTTTCCCGGGGGAGGACCCCCGGCCCCCCTTAAAAGAGAGCCCAGCCCCCCTTAAAAATTGGCTGGATCCGAAGTAATTTAAGAACAAAGAAAACCAGACTGGTTAATGGTCAGTGATTATGCTAAGCCCACATTACACCCCCCCCCCCCCCCCTTATTTTTTTTAATCTGTGCCCCTCCAAAAATAAATCCTGGGTGCGCCACTGCCTGTCTGTATGTTTATTTGTGGCAGAGGATTCTTATTCCGTAATAACTAAATATACTTGCAACCCTCGGACTTAGTCAAGTCATAAACTTAACCTTGTTCCAAAACAACCCAGATCGACTTCCAAATGATGTCTTCTCTCAGCTACTTAGTTGTATTATAAGTTGTTAACGAATTTCTCCACTTTTTCCAATTCGACGGGATCTCGGACTCGGCGTGGGACGGTGCCAAAATGTCAACTTACATTGTCTAATTCGACGATGCTTTCAGAAACGCCGTAGGACGCGACGGTGCCAAAATGTCGCTAAATAATCCAAGACATTATTGTTTTCAATTTGAATTGTTTGACTTGTTTGTTTAATGTCTCGCTTCTCTTGCTCAAGGGTTATACATTGTAATTCGGTCGGAGTAGTTACCACGTCTTTCTGTCATTTCGCTAATTGCACCCACTGTGCAAACACGCTTCACTCGATCGAATAATACAAAGTCGTGCGACTATACAACACTGTAACTAGTTGCGTGTTACTATACGACATTGTTACTAGATGCGCGTTACTATACGGCATTGTAACTAGATGCGCGTTACTATACGACATTGTAACTAGTCGCGTGATACTGAACGACCCTGTAACAAGTCGTGCGTTATAACGACTGCAACTAATGGCGTGGGACTTTACGAGACTATAACTAGTGGCAAGTTACTGGACCGAGAGTTGGGTCTGAAGGAAGCACTCGGAGGCCGGACCGTGTGCAAGTAAACACCCCGAGAGTTGCTTATAACTTGCTGTGGCAGTTGTTTGTTGAAGAGAAAGATCCGAGCTGAGTTGAGGCAGGTTAGACTGAGTCATGTCAAGGAGTGGAGTGAGAGAGTGACAAGGTGAGTTGTGTCACGGAGTGGAGTGAGAGAGTGACAAGGTGAGTTGTGTCACGGAGTGGAGTGAGAGAGTGACAAGGTGAGTTGTGTCACGGAGTGGAGTGAGAGTGTGACAAGGTGAGTCGTGTCACGGAGTGGAGTGAGAGAGTGACAAGGTCCCATTGTCTTGACATCAGACAGGCTGTCAGGATACCACGTGGTCCTTTCTTCTGCCTCTATGTCCATGATAATAGACCGACCCAGGCTTCTTAAGCATCCAGTTTTCCTCCGCACATAATAATTCCCTCAACTTGCTATCAATCTCTTTCCTCGAGGTCTTCATTGCTAAATATTTCTTTCGTACAAGTTTTTTATCCCCGCTTATATGTTTGAGGTCGTAAGTTTTATTTTGTCTGTTGTTAAAATAAGTTCTGGAAATTATCCATGTGATTCTCGTTGCAACTGTCAGTTCGTCGGCCAAATAGTCGTGTCACTACAACTTTTTATGAGTATATTTTTTATTATGATTTGTAATTATTTCTTACTAGGTTCAGATAATATCTTTGGAAGGTTGCCGTTGCAGTTGTTATCCGTCGGGTTGATTTTTATTTGGGTTACAAAGTATGTACATTGAAGGTTTGGGATACAAGGTATGCACGTACATAGTAAGTTGGTAATGAAAGCGTAGCTGTTTCCTGTATTTCGTTCTCAATAGTTTTTTCGCAGTGTTGTTATATTACGACTCGTTAAGACGTTTCCCAGTATGTTGTTAACGTTGTTATCGGTGGGACGGTTGTTGTTGTTGGTACAAGGTTGTGCACACCCGGCTGCAGCCTCTTCGTTCTTCAAGTGTTTTCCATCCAGTTAAGCCCTGTATTTGTAAGGTGGTCAACAGCTGGCTTTTTCTCCAGTTCTACTTTTAGCGGTTCTTCGACCGTTCCTTCTCAATCCTCGATAACTTTTAAGACAAAACTAACTACCGAGTTTGAATTCGTCGAGGATCCGTCTTAGTAGAGCCCTGAATACAAAGTAAACAGTGCTAAGTAAGCCCCTTTTACTATAACTCGGCTTATAGATGACAAGAAAAAATTTGCCTTTTCTTTACTTATTGTTTACCGATTATTTAATTAGTGTTAAGATGCTAATTAGGAAACACCGAGAGCAAGGAATTAGTGAAATCACGCCACTGTAGCCGCTGCCCCGCTAATCGACCGACATCTCCCACCTACGTCACATCCCAATACTTCCACAGTACAATTATCACACCCTATAAATAGACATTTCCTAACCGGTTTCCATCGATATCAATTTGCACTTTAAATAATTACTAAGACGAGGTTCAGTCCAACACGGTAAGCTTCCAACTTCACCGATCCTACTGTCGACTTCGAAAGCCAAGAAAAACCAGTTTCGTCGTACTTAACACAGTCTACTCTGACCGTCGCCTAAACTTGAATTCGAGTAGACGAAACTGTCGATTCGTCGCGATTAGCTTTGCTCGGTTAGCTGAAGGAACGTTATACGACTTGTATATTTTACAGCACAATACCCTGTAGTCCTTGTTATATCCAGTGTTCAGTCGCACAACGCTTCAGCTTACTAAGTTAATTGTTGCGGATACTCGTATAGAGCATACAACACTAAACTTGATCAGTAGGCTGTTAGATCACTGTAACAAATATACGCTGTTTATAAAACACACCACATTCCATAACTAGTTAGTGAGGGATTGTGGTCAAATTTTAGGTTAACTGTGGATTGCAGAAGACCACTCGCTGGCCGCTCCAGTGTCGGACGTCCTACACCCGTACAGACAGACATGCGACTTGACCAACACTACCAAACTACACAGTGGTCAAACCGATGGTGCCCACATATTGTTTGCTCGTTTATATTCGGAGTGCATCTTCTCACCCTACCGAGACTATCTCTACACATCTTGTAGGCTCCACTCTACAATACGATTTATATCGTCACTCCAATCTTGTGCAATTATCGTTTGCAGTAAACTGGCCGACTACACTCGTCGAGTTTAATTTAACACAGTTAGAACCCTGACTGTGAGTAACACAGTTAGAACCCTGACTGTGAGTAACACAGTTAGAACCCTGACTGTGAGTAACACAGTTAGAACCCTGACTGTGAGTAACACAGTTAGAACCCTGACTGTGAGTAACACAGTTAGAACCCTGACTGTGAGTAACACAGTTAGAACCCTGACTGTGAGTAACACAGTTAGAACCCTGACTGTGAGTAACACAGTTAGAACCCTGACTGTGAGTAACACAGTTAGAACCCTGACTGTGAGTAACACAGTTAGAACCCTGACTGTGAGTAACACAGTTAGAACCCTGACTGTGAGTAACACAGTTAGAACCCTGACTGTGAGTAACACAGTTAAAACCCTGACTGTGAGTAACACAGTTAGAACCCTGACTGTGAGTAACACAGTTAAAATAAACAACAGCGGTAGATGGGTACGGTGAAGCAAGCCGAGTGTTTACTTTGAGACAGGATGCGTCCAGGTATCTGAGATAGGGCGGTTAGGTAGTGCTCGATGGAGTGCCGTGTAGTATTTACAGAGATGCGCCACTACCTTACAGAGATGCGCCACTACTTTACAGAGATGCGCCACTACCTCCTGAGTCAGTAACGACTTGACTGACGTGAGTTCCTCTGCGAACTCATTCCGACATCAACTGGTCCGAAACAAACATTTCTAACGACATTTTTCGAAGTCGACACTTTATCAAATGGCCCTACATAAGTAACATTCAAAATGACGATGCTCAGAAGTAATTTAGAAGCGAGTCGTGCACTCTGTCGCTAATACTTTCCATCTAATCGCCAGACGAAACTATCCATTTAAAAAATTTAATAGTCGAATGACAATTAGTACGATAAATATTTGTAATCAGGGCGGCTATTATAAGTCGATTAATTTGGAAACGTAAGCACCTTAGATGCGGCCGGTTTAATTAAACGGTGAATCGAGTTTAGGCTCGAGGAGACGACATTAAATGCTGTCTGTTGTAGTTTGAAGTCGATATCTCGATATCGAATCTTTGGAAATGCTTCCGGTAACGGGAGCGAAACGTATAATAATCCTTGGAAACCGTCCCTCTATACGGTTGCGTTAGATATTCCGAGAGACTGGTTAATGATTGTACAACGCTCTAATAGCAATAGAGACACACAACACGAGTGAGGGGATCCGCAAAACGAATGTTAGGAGAGAAACGTGTCGACTAGGGCCCGGTCGAGCCTCGTGTGCTTAATTACATCATTTCCTTGTCTTGTTGAAACAGTTAGTCTTTTACAAATCAGACACGATAAGTCGATTGCTTAGATTTGAGATAATTATACAGTTTGTCCGTCGATATTGCATTTGAACAAAATACTAATTATACGATTGTAAATTAACAATGTACTTTATAATAAATATTGTTAATATAATGTTAATTCCTGTTAAAATATAATAAGTAAAACACGTTGGTCCACATGACTACTCGTCATGTCGAGTCATTGCAACTACACCTCAGCAATGCACGTAATTATTATGATGTCGGAGTGTGGAGGAATGAAACATGCCACCGGGATCGTCTGATCACCAGCAAGATCAAACCGACTTGTTGACGAATCGTCTGATCACCGGCAAGATCAAACCGACCTGTTGACGTATCGTCTGATCGCCGGCAAGATCAAACCGACTTGTTGACGAATCGTCTGATAACCGGCAAGATCAAACCGACTTGTTGACGACTCGTCTGATCACCGGCAAGATCACTAGAAATCTCCAAATTATAAATAAATCGTTCTACCCTACTCGGGCCGAATACTCTCGTCCAGTCTCGCCCGAGTGCGTACAATGTACACTCTTGTCTGGTTCGTCCGTTCCAAACATAGCGGCAAGAGAGAGCGACCCTGCACACTCTCACTCACGACCTGGGTCTGGCCGGCGAAGGAGAGTCGACCTGATAACGTTCAGTAGTAAACAGCGAGGTTTACATCGCTAGAACGGACCGAGTCTTATCTCTCGTATCGCTATCCAATCAAACCGATTATACACAAGAGCTGAATAAATGTATAAATCAAAATATTTACTGGGAGGTCGGTGTCGAGGCCATGAATGCGTAGCATCGATAACACTGATAAGGTTGGGGAGGTGAATAGAGTGTTATCACTACGGTAGCCCAACAACAAACAACAGCAACACATGTTGAGTTGAACCTCGTCTACTAGTTATTATTGTGCGGGTTTCTGTCGGTATTTCAATACCAGATGTAGCCAACAGATGTTATCGTAGGCTCGACATTGCTCCGTCACCCACATCCCACACGTACATAGTTTTCATAATAAACAATTTAGACGTGAGTTAGAGCATTGACCGCTAATTTATCGGCATTCCAATTTAAAGGTATGAACATGACCTGTAGGTGTAGGTTGGAACGCATTTAGTAAATCACAAAGACAAACAGACAAAACAAGGAGAAACAGACGAAACAAGGAGAAACAGACAAAACAAGGAGAAACAGACAAAACAAGGAGAAACAGACTAAACAAGGAGAAACAGACGAAACAAGGAGAAACAGACAAAACAAGGAGAAACAGACGAAACAAGGAGAAACAGACAAAACAAGGAGAAACAGACCAGCTGTGCCCGAGTCCTTGATCTTTCGTCTCATCAGGTTTTCGTACCTCGCCTGGGTATTTAAAAATAAATTAGTTTTGGAGGATGAGAATAGCGGCGCCTCCGTGTACGTGAACTGTCCGTCTGTCCGTCTGTTTAGTTCAGCTCGGTTTCTTGTTTTTGTTCTCATTGTGTCACGTGACACATGAGTTTAGAGACCGAAGCTTTTGTCACCGATACATCGTATTTTCTAAATAATTCACCTGTATTTATAATAGAACAATACATTCTTTTTAAAAAAAGGAGTAAAAATAAAATGGCTAAAGAGCAAATAAGAATTTAAAATTCAAATGCAGGCGGGATTCGACCTCGAGAAGCTCATCTCTGTTATTTGTTGGAAATAAATAGCTGAAGGTATTTTTAAAAAACCCCGAACAAAGAAAACTGCTTGGAAGGTAACTGAAGTCGTGGGAGGTTGCATAGCGACGTCACACTTGCTTCGCTCTGTTTCCTTCGCACGCTCGCTCCCATATCGAGCAAAACTTGCTCACGTAGATATTCTTACTGGATTTAAATCCCACAATATCTCATTAAATTGATATATTTTTAGACGTAATTAAAAAGCTTTCAGATTAACTCGGAAACTGGACTTTTCCCGGAAAAACTATATTTATCGTTAGATCCGTATTTAATGGACGAAATATTTTTATTTCTTATCAAAATCGTAGGAACATTTTTCGAAAAATATTTTTTTTTCAAGATATTTCATAGTAGTTATGTTTTTTTTTTTTGGGGGGGGGGGGGGGGGGGGGGGAGGGGATAGCAGCCCATAATTTGGAGCTAAAATTAATCAAAATCTTAAAATCTTTTTATATTATCACAACACATTCTCACACACAAGGGGGCCTCACCACAAACGATTTTTTTACTTTCTCGTATAAAGAAAAAGTATTGTGATGACGCGAAAATTCCATTTTGAAATGTTGATGGATTTACACATTTAAGGTCCCCTGATTCCAAAAAAGTGGTTTTTAAAAAATGTCTGTCTGTCGTCTGTGCAAACGCCTGGAGGCTAAACTGCTGTGCCGATTTGGACGAAATTTGGCATCCCTACATGTTCATAAAAATCATACCCCGAGGCGAAATCGAGAAATTAATTTTAAAAAACTCTGAATAAACGATAAAAAAATTATTTCTGGAAAACGGTTCTGACGGGTTTGATAACAAAATTCTAAAATTAGTCCATTTAAATGCGAATCTAACGATATAAGCCGTTTTCACAGAAAAAATCTAGTTCCTGAGAAAATAGCTTAAAACACGAACGGGCTCTCTCCGTTCGCTTCCCCGCCCAGGAGAAGTTATTTTTTTGATATATTTTAATAAAATACATACGAAAACTATACGGAAAACACTGGGCTAAGTAATTATGAACTCGAGTATGATAAAGTTTGTCTGAGTTGTCTCGGACCGATTGTTTCTTTAGTTCTTCCATTAACTTGGGTAATGTGGGAAATTGGAAGGAAATGCTACTTACTGATAGAGAACGTGACACAAATCTTTGTTTTAAAGTAAAAATATTCAATCTTAGTCCCTGTAACAAAGGAAACATTGCGCAACTATATGAGAAAGTTTTGATAGATGGCATAGATTTGATATAGATCCAACATCAATATGTTTGAAATTGAACATATTAAGTCCTGAAAGTTCTTAGGGGAAGCTACGACCTTAATCTTGAAAAATAATTTGTTTTTTTTCACAGATATGTAGAAAAAGATTAGTTTTACATAAAATGTCATTTAGGTCACTAATTTTTTAAAAAAAAAATCTACGATAAAGGTCCAAATAATTTTTTTAATACCCAGGGAGCTTAAATTTTTGTTTTTTTTCTTTTTTAAGTACAAATTAAAATAAAATTGCTTATACAGTTTAATGATTGTTTTTGTAAACTATTAACAGGAACTTTGATTTTTCTTTTTATTAGAACAAGGTTGTGTAATAATTAAAATATGAAGCGTTAGTGGAGGCCATTATTAAATTCAAGACTCTTGTACCAGTTGCTGCTGGTTTGACATGACTCACCGTTTTTATTTAATCTTTTTATTTAACATTCTTCGCTTTTGCGGCCCTGATGATGGCCCTATAGTGGCTGAAAGCTGCTCTGAAAATAATAAACTTATTACACGCGGAGTGACTTTTTCTTTCTAAATTTAAGCTTATGTAAATCCTAAAATAATAATTTTATAGTAAATTTCCAAGAATACTAATGGTTTAACTTTCTGGGGTAAATCTCGAATACTTTAACTATTTTATGCTTTCACTACCTATTTTTTTAATTTATTTAATTTTCCCCCGTTTATAAAATCTCTCAAAATTATCTAGACTTTTTACATGAATTTAAGTATCAATTCAGCAAAATATAAACCGCGTAGACGGCTGAAATTAATCTGGGGCTATCTTCAGGTTACTTTCGATAAACTATAAAGGTTTCATAAAAATCAAACAACTTTTTTCAGTTATAGGTAACTGTTTTTATAGGCTGTTTTTTATAGGTAACTGTTTTTATAGGCTGTTTTTATAGGTAACTGTTTTTTCAGTTATAGGTAACTTTTAAAGTTATAGGTGTAACTGTAAATAAATCTATATTCGTGCGCATGTAGAAGAGAAATAATGAGCGCAGAAAGTTGAAACATATATGAGACCAAAATAGGCTAATTATGACCTACCTTCCAAATTTCATTAAAATCGGACACGTAGTTTTTAAAATAAGTTCTTTCGCAAAAATTGATATATAACTTAATATGCCCATAAAAATGTGTAACCTATTCGTCAGCAGCTTTCATTTGATACACCCACTCGAAAATTAAATAAAAGGTTGCCACATTATTGCGAAATACGCGAGCACATATTAAATCTTTATGCGCATACTTCTGTATTTTTCCTTTGTGTGGGTCAAAAAGTAGTGCCAGTGTTTTAAATTTCAACTTTTTACCCTAAACGGTTGGGGAGCGACGGACAGACAGACACATGACCCTCGGCATAAGGGTTTCGAGAAGGATTTACGGAAACCCTAGAAACGGGGGAAATTAAATAAATTTGACAAGAGTTGGTTGTAAAAGCATAAAATCATTCAAGTATAGGAAATAGTTGGCGAGGAAGCTATGTGCCACACTAATTGCCAGCCTCTTTTTGAACGAGCGCAGTGAGTTCTTCATTTCAGAGACTTGGCATTTGAAAAGTTTGTGTGTTTGCTTGTCCAACGATAACTGGCGTAAATATTGATCGATTTGAACGAAATTTGGCACACAGGTGCTTCTAACAATTTGTCATAACTGTATAGTTTTTGGAAATTCCACACTAAACATTTCCAAGATGGCGGCCAATATGGCGGACGACTAAAATAAAAATTTTTAGTCAGCATAATGTGTTAAACATCGTTTTAAAGGTCTTTAAGAGAAGGAAAAGAATATGTAACGCATTAAATTCCAAACTTCAGATTTCCAAGATGGCGGCCAATATGGCGGACGACTAAAATAAAAATATTTAGTCAGCATAATGTGTTATACATCGTTTTAAAGGTCTTCAAAAGAAGGAAAAGGATATGTAACGAATTAAATTCGACACTTCATATTTTCAAGATGGCGGCCAATATGTTTGGACGAAAAAACAAAAAATGTTAGTCCTTATAACATGTTATATATCAATTTAAATGTCTTGAAATGTAGAAGAGGACAATGTAACTATTAACATTTCACACTTGATATTTTGAAGATGGCGGCCGATATGGTAGACAACTAAAAAAAATATTATAATCAGCATGGCATGTTATACATCGTCTTAAAGGTCTTTAAAAGTAGGAAAAGCGTGAATAAGCTAGAAGGCTATCTGCGCTCGCCTGATGCTAGACAGCATTTACAAGGCTCGATAAGTTCGCCTGTTTATTCTACAAATTGATGTCTAGATGCATTTATTAAATAGGCTCGCTGTGATAGCCTGTAAAAACTTTAAAATAAAGATGTCTACAAATGCAAGGAAATATGATAAAGCCCAGCTGTCTACTGTCTAGGCAGCGAGCCTGCATATGTGTTGAATAAAGATCTTCAAAACAGCTGTATAAACAGGTGAGCGTAGCGAACCTGCAATAATTTTATTTAATAAATATTAACTAATAATGCAGTACCAACAGGCGAGCGTAGCGAGCCTGCAATAACATTATATAAGAAATTAACCAATAATGCAGTACAAACAGGCGAGCGTAGCGAGCCTGCAATAACTTTTTATATGAAATTAACAAATAATGCAGTACAAACAGGCGAGCGTAGCGAGCCTGCAATGACTTTTTTTAATAAATATTAACTAATAATGCAGTACAAACAGGCGAGCGCAGCGAGCCTGCAATTACTTTTTATAAGAAATTAATTAATAATGCAGTACAAACATGCGAGCGTAGCGAGCCTCCAATAACTTTATTTAATAAATATTAACTACCAATGCAGTAACAACAGGTGAGCCTAGCGAGCCTGCAATAACCTTATTAAATAAAGATTTGGTACAAAGGCTGCAAACAGGCGATTGTAGCGAGCCTTTAATAACTTTAATAATTAGTGATTATCTACAAATGCAAGGAAAATTTTTTCCTATCCAGAACTAGCGAGTTAGTACGAAATTCGTTTCACAACATCTGAGTATTTTTGACATTTTAAATTTAAGATTGCGGTCAATATTACAGACGACTTTAAATAATACGATTGTAGTCTGCGACATGTCATACATCGTTTTAAAGTTCTTGAAGAGTAGGAAATAAATATTAAATATGATCAAAAAAGTTTTGCAACAAATATGGCGTTGCAACAAAATAAGGGTGTTAAGAAGTAAGATCAAACTTATATGGCATATTACATAACATAATTTTAAAGCTATTTTCAGGTTAATTAAGAATATTTAATGTTTTAACCGAAATATTATCCTGGTAGTTATATTGAAGACATAGTACGGCTGATATAAGGACACAATTCTACGCGAGTTCTTTATGCAGCGCATCACTAGTTTCTAATTATTCGTAATTGTCATGACAACTGTTGGTGATTTATCAGAACATTTATATTGTTCTTTGCTCTTATTATGCGCACTGCCATTCAACTCGTACTTTAAAAATATTGTTAAGGTGTTTGTTTTTTAATTGAGAAAATATTAGTTAAAATTGTAATGAGACTCACGATTTCGATGGTTAGTGTCACCTCCGCTTGGTTAAACCTGAAACAACGTTAAGTAAACATTCAAATACAAATATCTACGTATTATTTATCATTTGTTAAGACACAGGTTTGATACAAATGTATTCGTCGACTCCGGTCTGAGTTAAACAACTCATCCAGTCCGCTCTGGTTTACATCAAGGCAGCATCCCCCCAACACTCCTAGTTGCGTGTTCAACCCTCGTCACCACCGTCATTTACGTAAATTGCTTTAGTTTAAATGCTGGTCGAGTTTGTCCTTTCTGGAAATATTTTTATTTCTAGAGCAGGATGACGGAGAGATGAGCCTCTAACGTTTATCCGTCGATAGCAGCGCGCCTCATCCCTCCAGCCATCCCATCCCAACCCCAACAGTTTCGATCGAGTGTAATAGTCTTGACCTCTGATAAGATAAGGCGGTAATCATTGTGTTTCTATAATCGTACCTTGTACGCATGCGATACGCAATTAAAAATGAATTTTCATTTTAAATGACCGATCGGGTTTTAAGTAAAAAATGAGAAAATTGAGGAAAAAGTTAAATTAGAGAATCTATTTAAACGTAACAAGAAATATAAATTTGAAGGCAAAGAAACACCGACAGACTGCGAAGAGTTGTTCCGCTAAACCGTTAAGTAACCAGGGGCAAGTTGCGCTGGCCGGGGGCAGGAACCCCACACTACCCCCACGTCGCTTCTTCACATCGAGATCTATATTTTATCTTGGACAAACTTTGGTAGCGCCACGATATAATCCACACCCGACAATAACCTGCAAAGCTCTTAAGGTTCGGGTGCAATAGAAGTCGGATACTTTATCTGACGATCTGTTGTCGGACGAAACAGAGCTGTTGGCGGAGCAAGTCGTAACGGAGGAATAGACAGGAGAAGGAAGTGGCAGACCCGAGGCGGAACTAGTGGCAGCGTCCAGCGCTGGACCGCGCGCCTATTGTTCCTCCGTCTCTCCTCTGCAAACTAAACTGATTTGTAACGATAAAGTCCGTTTTGATTTTACACCTCGTGGAGACGGGTTTTCTCCGGCAACTTTATACAGTTTGTTTAGCGTTTCATTCGGTGAACTTATCAGTGTACTAAAGCGTTCAGGGCTGTAACCGGCCAATCCCTCAACCGTCCTTCGCAACCTTTCAAAACCGGAAATTTCCTAAGAAATTACAAATAAAAGGTCATAAATAAATCTCGGACAGGTTTGAATTTTTTACTACTTTATTAACTGGATGAAGATACAAGATTCCGTCCGAACTTGATAAAGACACCACCTGGTTGCGAAAATCTTAGAAGTACCGAAGGTGATGTTAAAGTAAGTGCCGCCCGCGTCTTTACACCGAGTTTTTATACTGTTGTGATGTGGATATAACCGGTGCAGTCTTGATTACTATTAGAGCGACATGTGCAAACAAATATTTTCAATTTTCTGTTGATAATATATGTGGTTACCCCTCGGTTAATTATAATTGTCACGTTGTCTAACTAATATAATACGACTTATTTAAACTGAGAAGAGCTGCGTTTTAAATAACAACGAGGATTTAAAGTAAAAAACTTGTACGAGTATGTGTGAGTGTGCACAATAATGCAAAATGTTTTTTCTCGATTGACGATTGGTGATGTTGATAATGTTTACTTTCTCGGTAAAATTAAACAAACAAAAATGAATTGATCAGTCGATTAAAACTGAAGGGTTTCTCTCGAATTTGCTTACGACAGACGACTTATTTTTATCTGATACTTCGGCAAGGGCACCAACCTTACATATAATTTATCGGGTGTTGGTACGAAGTTACACGGGTATAACAGTCGGTTTGTGAAGTCATCTTGCATTGACTTGTGCCGATATTTAACCCGAATAGATTAAAAACCTTTAAACCCTCGACCTAATAATTCCCACGAAAATGGGAAGCACGCAATTAAATAGAATGAGTTAATACTGAGTCCGACTATCGACCTGGAGTCCGACTATCGACCCACTCAAACTGTTGCCGCATCCTCTCAAACCACCGTCTTGTAATCCGTCCACTTGCTCCAAGCTATCGATCCCATCACATGTATCGATACATCGCACGGCATCGTCAAGTGCTTCGAAAATAAATGTTCTGTAAATGCTCCCCCTGACGCAGCCTCCATAATTGTTGTCGTTGCTAGACGATTGGGTCGGAGAAACAAGCACGTGAGCAATTATAATACCCCACACGGAGAAGTCGCAACAGTGATGATGGTGCGTCGGTTGACGTCTTTAAACCCGTCTTGGTAAATTGAAGTTATTTTTGACAAATATATTTAGTTAGATATGGCTATACACGTGTAGCGGTGCTAGCGCGTTCACCACCCCGTTTACTTTATTCGCTCTATTTTTGAATTGCGACGTAATAGTGAAATGGACTGAGACGACACGAAGTAATCTAAGCGTAAACGAATCACGTCTAAAAGTGGAAGTGGCGGGGGTTAATGAAAACCACGCTGGTTGCGCTTTTCCAGAAAGGCTCGGGGAAATTTTCTAGTAATGAAATACCGTTTTTCTTTATGAGGGTTGCAGCAGCCCTCTTTTTACCTGGAAGCTCCCCTTGTGTTTTTATAACCGCCCCCGTGTGGTCGGAAGTGGTAGCCGCCTCCCACAATACGGTCAACCGTTGTAAAGAGTATCGAGTCCTGCCACAAGTTGGAAAGCATCAGTGGAATCCCAAGTGGCAGGGGAGCTTACTTTCAATATAGAGTTAAATCGCAGAATATATCGATCTCAAGTTTAATAAGAAAGTAGCGGCACTCTTTCTTACTTCACAAGGTAATTGGTTCTTGTCCAGAGCAAAACAAAGCCCCTGGAACTAAGGCAACATCTAACTGGTGACTCGAGGCAACATCTAACTGGTTACTCGAGGCAACATCTAACTGGTTACTCGAGGCAACATCTAACTGGTTACTCGAGGCAACATCTACCTGGTTACTCGAGGCAACATCTAACTGGTGACTCGAGGCAACATCTAACTGGTTACTCGAGGCAACATCTAACTGGTTACTCGAGGCAACATCTAACTGGTGACTCGAGGCAACATCTAACTGGTTACTCGAGGCAACATCTAACTGGTTACTCGAGGCAACATCTAACTGGTTACTCGAGGCAACATCTAACTGGTTACTCGAGGCAACATCTAACTGGTTACTCGAGGCAAGGTGGCAGCTTCTTATAACACTGCCACCCAACTCATTATAGAAAGAGCACTTGAAATAACAATCAAGCATTATTCTTTAACAATTAAAAAATATATTTAGATTTGTTCCGAGCAAATTTAACACGTCTGAACTTTGCTTCTGGAAAACTGTTGCTTCGATGTCAAATGTTGAAGTTAAATGTTTCATTTAAATAAGAATCTAAGCATGTAAGTTGTTGCCGGGAAACATCTAGTCTACGATACAACTCGTACTTGATTTTATCCTGTAGGAGTAGAGTAGCTACATAATTACTTGGTTTTTGGTTCTTACGTTGGTTTTCGTGATTACATATAATTATTATTGAACATTTTATTGAAATTTACCATAAAACAATTCGTCTCCAGGGGAGAATCGAGCCCCGGCTCTCGCCCTTAACAATTATAGCTGTTTCTTCAGGAACTAGATTTTTCCCGGGAAAAACTTACATGATTAGATCGATATTTAAAGGAAACCTTTTAAAATGTTTAATCGATATCGTAGCAACAGTTGGAGAAACGCCACCAAATGTACAGTTATGATTAATTTCACTATTTGGCCTCGGGGTTCCAGTTTATCAGAACACGTGCGTCAAATTCGATCTACATCAAATTTAAGTAGAAAAAATAAAAATCTGCGGTTTAGGTATAACGAGTCCGCAGAACATTTTTAACTATTTTTTTTAACTAGGTGGAGGTGGACCTTAAAACGAGAATATTCATCGAAATCTCAAAATCGAATTTCGGACCATCACAACATTTTGTATATTTACTGGATATAAGAGAAAGTAAAAATAAGCAGAAGCAACAAAAAAAAATTGGGAAATATGAATCTACAAATAAATAAATATATACAAAGTAGAATACATTTTATTCTAAAATGACGGTCTAATTATCTAGAAGTATCGTATCCTGCGTGACAAGCTCGGGTAATAAAACAGAACTAGGTCGAGCACTTGATTCCATTTAAAAGCGTTAAAGGTATAAAACAATTTAGTTGCATGTTACATAACGTGGGAACGAAATAAATATGGCGCTGATAAGATAAGGAACGATATGCTCGCTGGTCACTTTCAATAACAAGCTTAGACAACAAGTGAACAATAGACAACAAGTGTCTCCAGATTAGATACAGCCCTTCACAGTCTTATCTTAGCCTCCCACTCCACACACGTCTGACACTATGTCCCGATAATTGGCAATAAAAACAAAATTTGCCAGTTTTCCAAGTTATTAAGCCTTGGCACACAGCACGAAATGCCTCACAAATATTATCATTTTCGAGAAAAATATGTTTCGACTTGAGACAAAGCAAGTGAAATAAGGTCACTTCGGTGAAAACAGTGTCCATCCTGTCTATATATTTGACTGGATTCTGTGGCCTGTGTGCAGCCTGCAACCTGTGCGCAGCCTGCAACCTGTGCGCAGCCTGCAACCTGTGCGCAGCCTGCAACCTGTGTGCAGCCTGCAACCTGTGCGCGGCCTGCAACCTCAAGCTTTCCCATTGACTCTGAAACAGTGGGTCAGTGACGCCTCGCTCAGCACCAAGTTATTACAAGCACTCAGTTCAGGGCCTTAGAC
The DNA here is from genome assembly GCA_951217055.1 of Gerris lacustris. NCBI lineage: Eukaryota > Metazoa > Arthropoda > Insecta > Hemiptera > Gerridae > Gerris > Gerris lacustris. Next base: position 486,117 of record OX578279.1, on the reverse strand, counting down.
AATCAAAATCCATTTAACGGCTTTTATTTAATGGCTTTACAGCTGAAACAATATGTTTAATGGCCGTCATCTTGAAACTGCTGGGCCAAATAAACCGGAACACGAACTATTCGGAATTAAAAGGTCCGAGCGACATTTTTTTAAAAGTGTTTCCTACTTGTGGCCGTACGCTGTTTGGGTGCTCTATATTATAATAAATAAATAAATAAATAAAATTTAGACAATAAACAAAGTGACTACATGGAAAGAAAGACATAGTTGGCTCGGAGCCTTGGCGAGTGCTTTATTTGCGACATATTTATTATTCTGGTTGGTGTTAGTAGTGGTACGGTACACAAGAGTGGACCTGCTATGGTGTTAGTAATGAGAAAGGCACGTGCTGGGCACACTACGGACCGGTTTCTAAACTTTAATCTATCGTCAGATCACAGGTTGTTTGACAACCAATTCATTCATATTACCGTTATAATTCATTATTAATATCACCGTTCTAATTCATTAATATCACCGTTCTAATTCATTAATATCACCGTTCTAATTCATTAATATCACCGTTCTAATTCATTAATATCACCGTTCTAATTCATTAATATCACCGTTCTAATTCATTAATATCACCGTTCTAATTCATTAATATCACCGTTCTAATTCATTAATATCACCGTTCTAATTCATTAATATCACCGTTCTAATTCATTAATATCACCGTTCTAATTCATTAATATCACCGTTCTAATTCATTAATATCACCGTTCTAATTCATTAATATCACCGTTCTAATTCATTAATATCACCGTTCTAATTCATTAATATCACCGTTCTAATTCATTAATATCACCGTTCTAATTCATTAATATCACCGTTCTAATTCATTCATATTACCGTTATAATTCATTAATATCACCGTTCTAATTCATTAATATCACCGTTCTAATTCATTAATATCACCGTTCTAATTCATTAATATCACCGTTCTAATTCATTAATATCACCGTTCTAATTCATTAATATCACCGTTCTAATTCCTTAATATCACCGTTCTAATTCATTAATATCACCGTTCTAATTCATTAATATCACCGTTCTAATTCATTCATATTACCGTTATAATTCATTAATATCACCGTTCTAATTCATTCATATTACCGTTATAATTCATTAATATCACCGTTCTAATTCATTCATATTACCGTTATAATTCATTAATATCACCGTTCTAATTCATTATTAATATCACCGTTCTAATTCATTATTAATATCACCGTTCTAATTCATTAATATCACCGTTCTAATTCATTAATATCACCGTTCTAATTCATTAATATCACCGTTCTAATTCATTAATATCACCGTTCTAATTCATTAATATCACCGTTCTAATTCATTAATATCACCGTTCTAATTCATTAATATCACCGTTCTAATTCATTAATATCACCGTTCTAATTCATTAATATCACCGTTCTAATTCATTAATATCACCGTTCTAATTCATTAATATCACCGTTCTAATTCATTCATATTACCGTTATAATTCATTAATATCACCGTTCTAATTCATTAATATCACCGTTCTAATTCATTAATATCACCGTTCTAATTCATTAATATCACCGTTCTAATTCATTAATATCACCGTTCTAATTCATTAATATCACCGTTCTAATTCCTTAATATCACCGTTCTAATTCATTAATATCACCGTTCTAATTCATTAATATCACCGTTCTAATTCATTCATATTACCGTTATAATTCATTAATATCACCGTTCTAATTCATTCATATTACCGTTATAATTCATTAATATCACCGTTCTAATTCATTCATATTACCGTTATAATTCATTAATATCACCGTTCTAATTCATTATTAATATCACCGTTCTAATTCATTATTAATATCACCGTTCTAATTCATTATTAATATCACCGTTCTAATTCATTATTAATATCACCGTTCTAATTCATTAATATCACCGTTCTAATTCATTAATATCACCGTTCTAATTCATTAATATCACCGTTCTAATTCATTCATATTAGCGTTCTAATTCATTCATATTAGCTAGCGTTCTAATTCATTCATATTAGCGTTCTAATTCATTCATATTTGACTTCTAATTCATTCATATTAGCGTTCTAATTCATTCATATTTGCGTTCTAATTCATTAATATCACCGTTCTAATTCATTAATATCACCGTTCTAATTCATTAATATCACCGTTCTAATTCATTAATATCACCGTTCTAATTCATTAATATCACCGTTCTAATTCATTAATATCACCGTTCTAATTCATTCATATTAGCGTTCTAATTCATTCATATTTGCGTTCTAATTCATTCATATTAGCGTTCTAATTCATTCATATTAGCGTTCAAGTTTTATTAATTAGACTACCAAGGTTATATAAGTAGCGGTGGTAAGTTGAACTGTGTGTGTGTGAGGCGAGCTAAGGAAGCAGACAGCTGGGCTCGAGCAGACCGTCTTGCTTTCCACTCGCTTCATTTTCTAACAAATTATTTCTTTGTGCAATAAACAAACCAAACAAAATAAAAATTATATTCATATTTTAAACAAAATAAAAAATAGTTATTTATGCTCCTAGGGAGTAAAGTAAGCCATTATTCCCTGAGCGAAAAAGTTGGTTCTTGAGGTGAAGCCAAAGGAACCATGGTCCCTAAATCCCGAGGCGAAGCCGAGGGAATTATACTCTTTAATACCCGAGGCGCAGCCAAGGGAATAAGTCTAATTAGCTCCCGAGGCGCAGCCGAGGGAGATAATTATCGCGGGGGGAATAATGGCACTTTACTCACGAGGTGCATACAATATTTTATCTCCAGCAGAGAGAAAAAGTTATGATTTTGAATTAATTTAGAGGGACATGTAAGTCTTTTCATCCCTGAACTCAAAAAGTAGGGAGAAAAAGTAAAAGTAGACGAAAAAGTAAAGTAGGGCTAAAAAGTAAAGATTTCAACTTAATTATTTTATAAATAGTAGAAAATGAATGGCTAATGTAATGAAGTTGTTGAAATCAGTTTGGCCGCACTGCGCTTTTCGACCATGTTTATCTTTGTTTATAAGTTTATAACCTGCATCTAAATAACCTTCTATTTGAGTTTAATTCCAATTCTTATTTGTTTTTAATATTGAATCTCTTATATCTGCTATTAAAAGTGCTAATAATTGTTGTTATTTATTAAAATAATAAATAATAAACAGGTCAAGTGTGTGCGCTAGTCAGCACACAACGAGGGTCCGTAGGCCACAGCGCCACAGCCACACTATATAGTGTTTAACTGTAAAGTGTATAAACAGTGTTTTTTTGAAAATGCTAAAAAGCTTACTTTGAACCATTCTAAGGGTCTGATATTCTCAAAACTCACTCTGATAAAGTATTTTTTTGCCACTGAACCGGACTACAACCATATAAATACATCGAAAAGACCATAATTATAAAAAACGTATTTTGTCGATAAAAAATAATAGTTATTTATGCACCTAGGGAGTAAAGAAAGCCATTATTCCCTGAGCGAAAAAAGTTGGTTCTTGAGGCGAAGCCGAAGGAACCATAGACCCTAAATCCCGAGGCGCAGCCGAGGAAATAACTCTAATTAGCTCCCGAGGCGCAGCCGAGGGAGATAATTATCGCGAGGGGAATAATGGCACTTTACTCACGAGGTACATACAATATTTTATCTCCAGTAGGAAGACAATACACATTTTCGTCCATAGCTCAGTTTTTATTTATTATTTGAATAAATAGCAATAATTATTAGAACTTTGAATAGCAGATATAAGAGATTCAATATTAAAAACAAATAAGAATTGGAATTAAACTCAAATAGAAGGTTATTTAGATGCAGGTTATAATGTTGTAAACAAAGATAAACATGGTCAAAAAAGCGCAGTGCCGCCAACCTTATTTTGACAACTTTATTACATTAGCCATACATTTTCTACTATTTATAAAATAACTAGCTGGGTACCCGTGCTTCGCTACGGAGTGTTATAATAATTAGATAAGTTTATAAACAACCATACTGAAACATTATAAATTATTTTACTATGCAAGAATATCTAGATTCTACCTCTCCCACCTATTTCTATACCCCCTCCTCTTTGATAAGCAAATTTTTAAATATCCTAAATTCCCCCCCCCCCCCTTAAGTAAAATATGACAAAACAATACATAAAAACTATTACTCTACTCTTAAAGATCTTTTGCATCATCAATGGTATTCATTACTTGTACCATACCCCTGTGTACCAAATTTAAATTTCCAAAATTCATGTAGGCTGTCATTTTCCCCTTGCTTTGAAGGGAAAGGGAGTAAATATTCATCAAATTAGGATAAAACTGTAGATTTGTATAAAAGACATACCCTCATACAGACACTCTTCTTTTTTTTATAAGATATAGCTATATTTTTCCATTTTACCCCCTCCTAAATGAAAATACATATGACAGAACTGTACATAACAACAATTAATGTAATCTTAAAGAGCTTTTCAACGATATGCATCATAAAGGGTATTCAGTCCTTTGACCCCGTATTCATATTGTACCCTGTTCCCTGTGTACCAACATTTAAATTTCGAAAATTCATGTTGACACTGATTTTTTCTTCCTTTGAAGGTCAAGTGTCCATTTTTTGATCGAGATCAGACTAAAACTATGGATTGTATAAAGAACATACACACATACGTTGACTTTTAGATATATTTTTCCATTTACCCCCCTAAATGCACGTAAAAACAATTATTGTACTCTTAAAGAGCTTTTCAACAGTATGCATCATGAAGGGTTTTCAACTTTGACATTTGTACCCCGTACCCCTGTGTACCAAAACTTAAATCTCGAACATTCATGTAGACAGAGATCTTCCCCTTGCTTTGAAGGTCAAGTGAGCAAATTTTCATCGAGATCAAATTAAAACTGTTGATTTGTATAAAGAAAATAAACACACTCACACATACGTTGACTTATATAGATATACATTTCCATTTTACCCCCCTCCTAAATGAAAATATGACAAAAACGTACTTAACAACCATTAATGTACTTTTAAAGAGCTTTTCAACGATATGCATCATGAAGGGTATGCATTACTTTGACATTTGTACCCCGTACCTCTGTGTACCAAAATTTTAATTTCGGAAAATCATGTAGGCAGTGATCTTCACCTTGTTTGGAAGAAAAAGAGTGTAAAAATGCATCAATTTGGGATAAAACTGTAGATTTGTATAAAAGACATTCTCTCATATAGATACTCTTATTTCAGAAACAAATGACAAAAAAAGACTACTCTTAGAAGCCCTGAATATATCCAAAGAAAAAAACAACATTAATCACAAAAAAGATTGCAGGGAACTTAATAAATTTTATTCCGGGATCTTACAGCATATTAAATAAATGAATATAAAATAATCTTTAATCCAAAAAAGTTTTAAATGATAAATTACATAAATGACCGTAGTAATACCAAAATTCAAGCTTTTAACTACATATCACTGGTCACAATCATGTGATGTTTTGTCACTCTAGGCCAGCAAAACACCAATCTACACCTAATTACTCTGGATAAATTATTCAAATTAATCAAATTAGCAAAGACATGCCTTGAAAGGTTGTTTTGGTGAAAAATTAGGAATTTTAAATTAGTATTTTTAATAATAAGTGTTGACTTGTAACATATATTTGTACTCACAATCATAGGATATCTATGGAAGTTTAAGGAAACTTATCAAAACAGTAAGTACAAAATATTAATATCCAATAGAACCTGAATTATACTTAACATGAACCAACCTTATATCAGAGATTTATTATTTCAGATTGACAATAGCCACCTAGGTTAGAGAAAATTTAACTTAAAAAACTAAAGGATGAAATAGTAATCTTCTAGTCAGGTAGATATATAAGCATTTTTAATTATGTATTATGTTAAAAAATATAACGACTGTATAAGAGTTACTAACAATAAATATGGTTTTCAGCCTGAAGATGACCCAAAGAGGGGTCGAAATATCGCAAAAGTGAGCTTCTAATTTTTTCCTTTTAGACCCTACTTACCAATAAGAATCATTTAATAAGGAAACAACCCAAACTACTAACTTGATACTCTTATTCTTTTATTTATAGATATAGCTATATTTTCCATTTTACCCCCCTCCTAAATAAAAATATGACAAATCTATACATAACAACAATTACTGCACTCTTAAAGAGCTTTTCAACGATATTCATCACGAAGGGTATTCATTACTTTGACCCCGTATTCATTACTTGTTCCCCGTACCCCTGTGTACCAAAATTTGAATTTCGAAAATTCATGTAGACCTTGATTTTCCCCTTGCTTTGAAGATCAAGTGTGCAAATTTTCATCGAGATCGGACTCTAAAACTGTAGAGTTTTATAAAGAACAAATAAGATATAGCTATATTTTTCCATTTTACCCCCCTCCTAAATGAAAATATGACAAAAGTGTACATAACAACAATTACTGCACTCTTAAAGAGCTTTTCAACGATATGCATCACGAAGGGTATTCATTATTTTGACCCCGTATTCATTACTTGTACCCCGTACCCCTGTGTACCAAAATTTGAATTTCGAAAATTCATGTAGACCTTGATTTTCTCTTTGCTTTGAAGGTCAAGTGTGCAAATTTTCATCAAAATCGGGCTAAAACTGCACTGAGAAAAAAAAGAGGCCATTTTTGGGTTGCCGCAGCCCAAAAATATCGTTGCGGCCGGGACCACCAGAAGTTCGTTGCGATAACAAGTCGAGTTTAGTAGACCGTTAACAATAGACTTTTAGTAGCTGTAATTGTAATTTGTATTGTAGCGGTAACCAAGAAAGTTTGTAACTGTTATTAAATGAAAAAAATCTGTATTCGCTGCAACAATGTTTTTAGTTGCCGTCAACAGTCTGTGTAGTCACGGCAATTATTTTTATAGTTACTGCGACTACACTTTTTTTGCCAGAACATAAATTATAGTTGCTGTAACTACAAAATTTGTTAGCACTGCTGTGTAATTAATGACCCCAACAATATATATTTTACGCTAGCTACATTAATTAGTTTGCTCAACTATAACAATAGTTGCTGTGCCTATTTAACAGTTGCTGTAACTCCAAAATTTGTTGCCGCTACTGTATAACATAATGACTCCAACAATAAATGTAATTCCCCCAATTATGTATATAGTCACACCAAACATAACGTTTGTCATCCTCAACAATAATTATATTCCTCTCTACTACTCTTTTGGCTCCTGCATAGTTGCAGGAACCAAAAGAGTAGTTAAGGGAACTATCCATGGTGGGACCTGTAGTAGTACGCCCTCTCCGATTACAAAATATATTATTGTTTATTCAGTTAAGTATTTTAGGCCAAGCAATTTATTGAGAGCAAAATAATTTAGAATTTATTGGAAGCATTTTAGATTGCTTCCAATAATAATCTTTTTTAAATTTATAACTTTGTTTGCTTTTAATAAATTGCATAACCTGAGACACTCAACAGTATAAACAATCATCTATTTTGCAATCGGAGGGTGCATACTACTATAGGTCCCACCATGGATAGCTACCATGACATTTACAGGGAACTATACTAATACTAGTACCCTGAATTCATACTTACTCATTGAATGTGACTCTTTATTTCATTGCTTTACTGACTAAGTATTCAAAGCATAAAGCATGACATCGAACTTACTTAAAAGTTCAAACTTTTGTATTGAAACAAGTCAGTAAAGTAAAGAAAATTTATAAAACGTTGCAATAAAAGACAAATGATGCAAAATAATTAAGGATAGAATAATTTAGCCTGGACACCGTTTTAGTGTATAACATGTTTATTATAAAATATATACAAGAAAAATATATATTATACTTAATTACAATATAAAAGTAATTACTATATTTATTATTTTAAAAGTATTACTTTAAAATTATTAATTAAAATTATTAAAAAAATAGTAATTATTACTTTAAAAGTAATTACTGTATAAAATAACTAAATAAAATTATTACTAAATAATATATAATGACTACATTAAAATTACTGTATATTTTTTATATATGCATAAAAGAAAAAAAAGAAAAATATAATTACTTATTAATATTTGTTATTTCAGCAAGGTATTTTTTTTTTTTTTTTTAATTTATTTATCTTTAATAGTTTTAGAATATGCGACAAATTAATGATGCTAAATGTTTAAGGATAAAACAATTTAGCCTGGACACAGTTTTATAATACAAATTGTTTAAGCTTATTTATTAAAAATATATAAAAGAAAAGTAAACATTTAACTACTACAAAAAGTAATTACAATATAATTTTAAAATTATTAATTAAAATTATTATAAAAATAAAAGTATTGAAAAATTAACATCATTAAGAAATTATTCATTATTACTTTAAATTAATTACTGTATAAAATTACTGAATAAAATTATAACTAAATAATACATGGTGACTGCTTTAAAATTACTACATAATTTTTATACTCGTTTATAAAAGAAAAAAAAATAACATTATAATTAGATAACATAATAAATCATAATTAAATTAACACAATAATTAATTACATATAATTAAAACTAACATTATTTCAGTACCTAGGTACTCGTAACAAGTAATATGGAGTACCTGTACCTGGTAGTACTGTGTACTAGATAAACTAGAAACAACCACCCCTAGTTTACGGTACGGAGATAGGCAAGGAACTGACAATAATTCTAGTTGTCTCTGGCCAGCATGGTGTCGTAAAATGAAACTGCGCATGCTCGGAAGTGGTTCATGTAGTTACGGGTATCGTTTTTACTGTTACGGAAACTAAACTTAGGTATGGTGACTAGAACATTAGCTCCTCCGACTATCTTTATAGTTACAACACATAAATGACTGCAAATTTAGTTCCCGTTACTAAAATCACTTACGGTTACTATAAACTTTGTTAAAACACTATCCATAACTAAGTTTTTTTTAAATCGTTCGTCCTAACCAATAATATAAAAAGGGTACCTAGTTGCTTAGTTGCAGTTAATACATTTATAGTAAAGCGGATATGACTCTCAAAAATACTGCAAAACAGACTGCCAACTATAGTTTTACATCAAATTTGAGCTACTCAATTTCACTTTCCAAGCTTTTCAGTAACGAATTCGTATGTTAGATGCCATGAATAAATGAAATACTGCAAAACCGAGGCCTCTGACAACCGAGTTCTTTAATAGGGGCCCTGGAAACCTTAAACTATATATCTGAATAGCGAATAAATGTTATCCTCATGAAAATCAATGTTAAACACTTAATAGCAAAATTAAATCGTTTAAGAACAAAAAAAAAAAAAAACACAGGCGAATGGAGCGAACTAGAATTTCAGCACTTTATCAGACAGGGTGGTCCTGGTTCTAGGGAAAAATTCCAGCAAACGCCCCTAAAAACCTTAAAAAGATCTTAGGCCCAATCGCTCTATACGCACTGCGGTTCTTTGATCCAAACCAAACCCCCAATGTAAGTTCAGCTGAGGGAACAGGCATACTTTTTTGGAGGAGTTGGTTGGAAACTTGAAGGCGGGTAAAAAATTATGTCAATTTAAATTTCTACCTTTTAAAATTTAAGCTTTCAACAAGAATTTAAGAAACTTTATCTGAATAGCTAGTAAATGTTATCATCATTTAAACAAATAGCTACATTAAATCATTTAAGCTACAAAAAAACTTCAAGGCCGAGTGGAGCGAACTAGAATTTTAGAACTTTATTATACAGGGTGGTCCTAAAGTCTCCCCCCTTTAAATTTTGAACCATTTGACATAAATGAATGAAACCTGGCGTACTTTTCTAGTGAAAAGGCGTAAAACAGAGTAAGTCTTTTTTTGTGTGATTTACTTCATTTTGGTGGTATTGTTCACTTCGGGTGTTCCATCTAATATGAGCTATCGCAAAAATGAAAAAAAAAGTTAATAGTAAGACGTATTTGTAATGAACGTTTTGCATTCTAGGGATGAATGCAAGACATTTTACTTCTTTGAAGGTTTTTCTACAACCATAATTTTGTCGCCGATAAGCGCCCAAAGCTTCAAAGTAGGAATGTTTGAAGATGAATTTCCGCTAAAATATTGACCCTACAAATAAATTGCCAAGAGTAAAAATGTCTCATTTTTATCTAGAGAATACAAACCTTAAATTTGTTACAAACATTAAATTCTCCAAATTTGGCAATTTTTCTTATTTTTTTATGGTATCTAGCAGCAATAGTGATCCCAAAAAAATCTTAAATCCGTAGAAGAATTCACAAAACACATTCTACATTGGAATACTAAGTCCAATCACATGGAATATTTAATCCCTTATACTCTTTAGTTTAAATTAAAATATCTACAATTAATACGAGACATGGAAATACCCTAATCCTAGAACCAGATTAACAAAGTAGAAAAAAAGCTCTATTCCTTCGAGTAGCTCTTAACTGACGACTGAAATCTACACTAATATGTTATCTTAAACGCATCTTATTACACATTATACATTTATTTTTTATGGGTCTTTTAGTCTTTTGTTCAACATCTATCGATTAATGATTAGGTCAAAATTACATTATAAAACATACATGTTAATTTGAAAATGTTAATTTTTGTTAAACGTTAAATTGATTCGATTTTAATCATTAATCGAATCAAAGTTTGATTCCAACCGATGATGATAATCTAATGATTAGATTTAATTCTATTAGGAATAATCGATTACAAATTCTTCTCTGATAGGGGTATCGGCGCGGCCCGGTATGCTTGCACAAAAAGATAATGATTAAACATAAAAAATTGGGGTAATACTAATAATAATAAAATATTTTAATTTTATTATTAAACATTTAAAATACATATAAATATTTTCTGTGGATCTAAAGTAAAAAATGAATTTTATTCAAATAATGTAATAATATTTATTTTACAAGTCATGCGTTGTCAACTTAGTTCATGTAAAATCCAAATATATAGTTGGGGCAACTGTAATCACCAAAGTTAGTCTCAGATACTTCAGCCCTCAACTAATTCATTAGATGCGGTTACAACGTTAAGATTTTCAAGATTCACTTATTTACCGCAACTACAAATAAAACAAAAAATAGTAACAACAATTATAAATAAGTATCCACAACTAATTTATAATTGGGGATACTAAACCGGCGTAACTAAACCCTACTTATTGCAGTAACCACAAAAACAAATGAAAAATAATTGGCGCAAACCAAATGCAGTTGCTTCAATTGCATTTGACTTTGCGGTGACCAAATCTGCATTGACTATATTTAGTTTTTGCATTTTCATCCCACTTTTTTCTCAGTGTGTAGATTTGTATAAAGAACAAATACACACACACACACACACACATACGTTGACTTTTATATATATATAGATAGATTAAGTTGCAATCTTTACTTTTTTGCCCTACTTTACTTTTTCGCCCTACTTTTACTTTTTCACCCTACTTTTTGAGTCAGGGATGAAAAGACCTGTTTTAGTCCCTCTAAACTAATTCAAAATCATAACTTTTTTTCCCTACTGGAGATAAAATAATATTTGTTTCGAAATTTCAAAAAAGTGGTATCTTTACTTTTGGTAGAAGAATGTTCAGGAATTTTTTCAGATTTTTTGCACTAAACATAAGCTAGATAGAAGGGGGGACACGTTTCACACCCACTTCAAACTTGCCTACGCTCGCGCTCGCCCTATCAAAGTTATATCCAAAGAATTATATATTTTTGTAATCAGCTCGACGTACCCTTTCATATGATACCCCGTACGGTGTCAAAAAAGAAAAAACACTTTTAACCCTTAAGTTTTTTTACCCTAATTTTGTTGAAAAATATTTTTTTTAAGTCGCTATATTTTTAGGGTCCGTAGGCAAAACCAAGGTCCCTTATAGTTTCCTGCGTGTGTCTGTCCGTCCGTCCTGTCGCCTGCTCTCACGGCTACACCTTTCGTCCGATCACTTTGAAATTTGGCATGTATGTGTCTTGTACCTGCCCACATATTTTAAAAATATAGCGACTTAAAAAAAATTCAAAATAATTAGGGTAAAAACACTTAAGGGTTAAATTTTTTTTTTTTTTTCGACGCCGTGAGGGGTATCATATGAAAGGTTACGTCGAGTTGATTACAAAAATATATAATTCTTTGGTTATAACTTTGATAGGGCGAGTGTAGGCGAGTTTGAAGCGGGTGTGAAACGTGCCCCCCCCCCCCCTCTATCTCACTTATGTGAAGTGCAAAAAATCTGAAAAAATTCCTGAACATTCTTCGACCAAAAGTAAAGAGAGGTACCACTTTTTGGAAATTTCGAAAAAAATATTATTTTATTTTTTATTGACAAAATACGTTTTTTATAATTATGGTCTTTTCGATGTATTTATATGGTTGTAGTCCGGTTCAGTGGCAAAAAAAAACATTATCGGAAGTTTTTTTATGTGTTTTGAGAATATCAGATCCATAGGATAGTTCAAAGAAAGCTTTTTAGCATTTTAAAAAACACCATCAATAGGGTTCTACCTAAACTATACAGTGTGGCCTACGGACCCTCGCTGTGTGCTGACCAGCACACACTTGACCTGTTTATTATTTATTATTTTAATAAATAACAAATAACAATAATTATTAGCACTTTTAATAGCAGATACATAAGAGATTCAATATTAAAACAAATAAGTAATTTTAATTAAACTGAAATAGAAGGTTATTTAGATTATCAGGATATAAACAAAGATAAAAAGCAGTGCCGCCAACCTGATTTCAACAACTTCATTACATTAGCCATTATTTTTCTACGTATAAAATAATTAAGTTGCAATCTTTACTTTTTTGCCCTAATTTACTTTTTCTCCCTACTTTTTGAGTTCAGGGATGAAAAGAGTTACTTTAGTCCCTCTAAATTAATTCAAAATCATAAGTTTTCCTCCCTACTGGAGATCAAATATATTTATTTCACTCTCTTCTAGTTTTTCACAAAAAACAAGTCTTTTAATTAATAATTCGGTTAGATTTTCGTGTATATAATGGATAAGTTATGGAGTTGTATTTGATAGGAAGGAGGTATTGATGAGCTGGTAGTTGGCTCTGGTGCCACCCTGACACTGCGCTGCTCCAGTTCACCTTTATACAAACTATCCCATACAGTAATACCCCGACTTACGCTACTCCGTCTTACGTGAATCCGGAGTTACGCAACTTTCAAATCTTCCCCTTTCCGATTTTTTTAAAATCTTTCCCTACCGGAATGGCGGAATCTACGCCAGAGCCTGGTCAAATGGTCATGTGTTTGAAGAAGTTGTCTATCCTGCCAGACATATTTATATTTGTATATACAGTAGAGTCTCGCTAATCCGGGTTTGACGGGACCGGACCCAGTCCGGATTACCGAAAGTCCGGATTAAACGGAATCAGTTTTAAAATGTCTCTAAAACAAGTTTTAGTAGGGTAAAACTATTAAAATCGATGTTTTTATCGTAAAAATTACTTTTATTAGTCTCCAAAACATGCTTGTACAACGTAGGTCCACTATTTAAGTTAAGAGCTGTTCTGTCTCCAGTCCAAATATCAAATGAATTAAAATGAAATGACAATCTATTACGCAGGTGGCAGATATAGAAGGGACTTCCTGAGAAGAACTTCCTGTGTTCTGATATGAAATTCGAGGAACGATAATCATTTCACAAAAAGTTGAGACATTAGACATTGGCGGCGAAATTTCTTGGAACTGCGTTGAGCCGCCGCTATATGTTTCAAAACCTCTCCCCATCTCAGTCACATAAAATTGTATTTATTGGAATACACTACCTTTATATCTTCCGCCCCTTACATTTCTATGGAACTGAACTGAAACAGATTTATCGATGTTCTTACTTATTCCAAATTATTCTAAATCTGTTTATTTTTAACAAAAATACCGGGTATTCCTCGTGTTAGAACATTTGAATATACACCTGTAAACTATACTAGGAACTATTTTATACATTTTTAATAGACAATAAAAGTAAAAACTCCAATTATCTTAATTATTCATAAATCTGAACAGGCCCCTGGTTCCAATTTGTACATAGTTTTTGGCCCGTCCGGATTAAACGGATGTCCGGACTAGCGGGGTCCGGATAAGCGAGACTCTACTGTATATAAATATATATACAGGGTGACTGGCGATATATGTGAAAAAATGAAGTATGTTGTTCTACGCCACAGGGGCCACAAAAACAATTTTGGGCCCTTTTTTTCTCTGTCTGTCTCCCGTTGATATAATAATTATAATTTTTTTTTTTTTTTTAAAAAAAAACACTATATAAACCATGGGCCAAATCTTAACCGTTTTCCCGCAAGGTCAATTTTATGATTTTTTTGAGATCGCATACCTTTGGTTTTAGTATCGTTGTAAATCTGACAAAAATTTCCTAGAAGTGTCCTAAAAGTGTAATTTTAATTTTCATGCCCTCAAATCACATGAAATTTTTTTTTTTTAATAAAAAAATTTAAAAATCAATTTTTTGCGGTTCCATAACTTGGTAAAGAACCGAGCTTAAACTTTTCGGACTTCAGGAAAAACTTCCTTATTTACAAACGTTTCGATCAATATTAATATTATTACCCATTCATAAGCATAAGGCTAAATTTTGGTAAACTTGGCTGAAAGTAAAGAAGAATAGTACATTACGCGTCGAGTGCGGAAAGTAGCATTTTGCATGCGAGTGTGGAGTTTGCACCCGAGCGACAGCGAGGGTAGTAAAACCACACAAGCAATGCAAAATGCCGTTTTCGCACGAGTTGCGTACCGTACTTTATCTACGATTGTTAGATTTAACTAATAAATACAGAAAAAAATAAACTTGCTGTATGTAAGTTCGTATCCACTCTCTTGATGAAGATGGCATTAATTCTTGAGTTGTATTTTTTTGCCGAATTAATTATTTCTGGAGGAGTATTATTCTCCACATTTTCGTCAAAGTCACTTGATTCACTCATTGTTTTTCACTAAAAATTCTATATAAACAGTTACTTTAATAAAAGAACAGCAAATTAGTTTTGTTAAATGTAAAAAAACTCACTAACCGTGCGTAAAGCTGAAGAATTCCTCTTCTTTACCGCGCTAGCGTGGTAAAGAAGAGGAATTTTTCAGAACCATGAAACGCGCATGCGCAATGAATACAAGCACGTAAAGATTCACTTTGTACGCATCTAAACAGAGATACAATGTTTATATTTCGTATCAATCGTAGATAAACGTGTTTATTGTTGCTATTGTTGACATGTAGATGAGTATACTAAAGCAACCTTGCTTTTTGAAGTGAAACTTGTTTAGTTAGCATTACCAGATTCGTCTAAGTGAAATATTTGTGAAGTAAACTCAACGAAATTGCAAGTTTTTGTTTTAAGACTCGCCTGGGATTGATATTTTAATCCACTGCAGACTTAGGCCGGCAGTTGATTTACCTGTAAAAATCTTCCCTCTGGACGAGTCTCGAACCCCTGACCCCTGAATTAAGAGTCTCACGCACTAACCAAGGGAGTAGTTGATTTAATCTGTACACAGAATTCGTATATAAGGGTATTATTATATACATTTTAACAATTAATATATACAGTGTGTCCCAAGATAGAGTATCCGAGAGGAATAATTTTTATCTTTTTGGGTTTTCGAAAAAAAAGTCATTCTTAATAAAAACTTCTGCTTGTTCTTAAACCTCTAAAAATGATAACATTTTCTTGATTTTGTGTACAGGATATAAACTTATCATGATTAACTATAAATTTGCTAAATATTAAATATTTATTGCATTAAGCTCGCTCATCTAAACCTACGCGATACCCAGTTAATATGATATTATTTAAAATGCATTCAACAGGTGGTTGTTTACGATGTTCAACAAAATCAGTTTACGATGTTCATGAAAATCTTATTTTTATCAATATCTCGGAAATTAGATTTTTCCCGTGAAAATGGCCTTGTTAGATTCGTATTTAAGTAGACTACATTTTAGAATTTTTTAATCAAAATCGTCCGAACCGTTTTAAAGAAATAATATTTTCAAGTTTTATCATAGTTTTTGGGGGGTAGCGGCCCCAAAATTGGAGCTAAAATGGATTTCTCGATTTCGCCTTGGGGTATGATTTTTCAGAACATGTATGCCAAATTTCGTCAACATCGGCCCAGTAGTTTAGGCTGCACGCCTCTGCACAGACGACAGACAGACATTTTCTAAAAACCACTTTTTAGGGTTTCGTTAATAAAACCAAAAAAAGAAACCCTTATAGTTTCGTACAGGTGTCTGTCTGTCTGTCTGTCACTCTGTACGGTTCCAATAACTTTTGAATAAAAAGAGACAGAAACGTGAAACTTTCCAATATTAAAGATCGTTTTGACGCGCACACAGGAAAAATATAGCGAACTCAAAATTATCAGCTGTTCAAATGGCGAATAACTCACGTCATGCAAAAAAAAAAAAAAAAAATTAATTTTGAGTGGGGTATCAAATGAAAGGTATTGAAGAGTAGATTACAAAAATATATAACACTTGTGGAAAGAGTTTAATTTTCCACGCCATTTTATAAATAAATTGGTAAGGCGTGAAGTCTCACGTAAAAAGGGTTTCGTTGGTATTGTGAACACAAAATTAGGAGGGGGGGGGGGGAGAGAAAAGTTTTTTTTGACAAAATGGCGCCGAAAATTAAACACTATCCATAAGTGGTATATATATTTGTAATCTACTCTTCAATACCTTTCATTTGATACCTTACTCAAAATTCATAAAAAATATTTTTTTTCGAGTGACATGAATTATCCGCCATCTTGAATTTCCAGTAAATCAGATCAGATTGCTAATCTTATTTTTTCTATGGCCCAGCAGACCACACATTTTGCATATTTTTCTATATTTTTAGTAACAGTGGAAATACGATTTTAGGGGGGGGGACACGAAAAATTTCGAGGTTTTTTGACAAAATGGCGCCGAAAATTAAACACAACCCCTAAGTGGTATATATATTTGTAATCTACTCATCAATACCTTTCATTTGATACCCCACTCAAAATTTAAAAAAAATATTTTTTTTCGAGTAACGTGAATTATCCGCCATCTTGGATTTCCAGTAGATCAGATCA
Source organism: Gerris lacustris (assembly GCA_951217055.1). NCBI lineage: Eukaryota > Metazoa > Arthropoda > Insecta > Hemiptera > Gerridae > Gerris > Gerris lacustris. Next base: position 468,954 of record OX578279.1, on the reverse strand, counting down.
AATTGCTAATCTTATTTTTTCTATGGCCCAGCAGACCACACATTTTGCATATTTTTCTATATTTTTAGTAACAGCGGAAATACGATTTTAGGGGGGGGGACACGCAAAATTTCGAGGTTTTTTGACAAAATGGCGCCGAAAATTAATTACTATCCATAAGTGGTATATATATTTGTAATCTACTCATCAATACCTTTCATTTGATACCCCACTCAAAATTATAATAAAATATATTTTTTCGAGTGACATGAATTATCCGCCATCTTGGATTTCCAGTAAATCAGATCAAATTGCTAATCTTATTTTTTCTATGGCCCAGCAGACCACACATTTTGCATATTTTTCTATATTTTTAGTAACAGCGGAAATACGATTTTAGGGGGGGGGACACGCAAAATTTCGAGGTTTTTTGACAAAATGGCGCCGAAAATTAATTACTATCCATAAGTGGTATATATATTTGTAATCTACTCATCAATACCTTTCATTTGATACCCCACTCAAAATTATAATAAAATATATTTTTTCGAGTGACATGAATTATCCGCCATCTTGGATTTCCAGTAAATCAGATCAAATTGCTAATCTTATTTTTTCTATGGCCCAGCAGACCACACATTTTGCATATTTTTCTATATTTTTAGTAACAGCGGAAATACGATTTTAGGGGGGGGGACACGCAAAATTTCGAGGTTTTTTGACAAAATGGCGCCGAAAATTAATTACTATCCATAAGTGGTATATATATTTGTAATCTACTCATCAATACCTTTCATTTGATACCCCACTCAAAATTATAAAAAAATATTTTTTCTCGAGTGACATGAATTATCCGCCATCTTGGATTTCCAGTAGCTCAGATCAAATTGCTAATCTTATTTTTTCTATGGCCCAGCAGACCACACATTTTGCATATTTTTCTATATTTTTAGTAACAGCGGAAATACGATTTTAGGGGGGGGGACACGCAAAATTTCGATGTTTTTTGACAAAATGGCGCTGAAAATTAACCACTATCCCTAAGTGGTATATATATTTCTATTCTACTCTTCAATACCTTTCATTTGATACCCCACTCAAAATTTAAAAAAAAAAAAAAAATTTCGCGACGTGAATTATCCGCCATTTTGAATTTGAACAGCTGATAATATTGAGTTCGCTATATTTTTCCTGTGTGCGCGTCAAAACGATCTTTTATACTGGAAAGTTTCACGTTTTTATCTTTTTTGGTTCAAAAGTTATTGGAACCGTACAGAGTGACAGACGGACACAGGAACGATACTATAAGGGTTTCTTTTTTTTGGTTTTACCAACGAAACCCTAAAAAATATCAAAATATTGCGTGCCCCCCCCCCCCCCCCCCCCCCTAAAGCTATATTTCTACTGTTTCTAAAAATATGAAAAAGTATGCAAAATGTGCGTTCTGCATGGATCTGATTAACTGGGAATCCAAGGTGGCGGCTAATTGCTGTCACGGTGAAAGCGTTTAATTTACCCAGCGATTTTCTAAAAGCTCTTACTAAAAATATAAATAAATATGAAAAATGTGCAGTCTGATGGGCCAAAGAAAAAATAAGAATAGCAACTTGGTCAGATTAACTGGGAATCCAAGATGGCGGCTAATTGCTGTCACGGGGAAATTTTTTTTTTTTTAAATTTTGAGTTAGGTATCAAATGAAAGATATTGAAGAGTATAGATTACAAAAATATATAACACTTGTGGAAAGCGTTTAATTTTCTACGCTATTTTGTGAAAAAACATCAAATTTTTACTCCCCCCCCCCTTACTAATTTCATGTTTACAAACCAATGAAACCCTTTTTACGTGAGACTTCACGCACTATCAATTTATTTGGACTCAGGGGACCTCAAAACGTGTAAATCCATCAAAATCTCAAAATCGAATTTTTGCGCCATCACAATACTTTCTCTTTATATGAGAAAGTAAAAAACTGGAGGCTCTCGGATATATTTAAACGGAACCTATCGTGGTGTTTATGAAATACACTATAATGTCCGAGTTATACACGAATATATTATAAAAACTGGAAATATATTGTGACATGCGTAGGAGTAGTGTAGGGTTAGGATGTACCGGCGGTGTATTGCCCCCCCCCCCCCCCCCGTGTCGGGGTGGAGTAAATGGGAGATGAAAATAGTGCGTAGTACAAATCAGTGTTGAATTTCTCTAGATAAGCATTATTTTACTCGAGCACGTTGTAATGTTGACTGTTGGCAAAGTGACGTGTCGAGAGAACGGCAGCTCTGTGTCTAGGTACTCCAACTAGGCCGCTCTCCAGATCTATGTTTAGTCATTTTATTATGCAGCTTCCGATACTCGACCGCTCTAATTATACATGTTTGTTTTTAGAAAGAAGCGCGCCGGCTCACGCAGCAAGATTAATTTAAACGTTTGTACAGCGGACCATCTCTCACTCTCCACTCTGCTTTGCCTCACCTTGACCTTTTCAATTCCTTCTTATTGTTGCGAATTCATTATCAAAATGTCTTCCGCGTCCGTTTAAAGTGGACAACAATGCTTTTAGGGTTAGGAACGAGCCATGTTTCGATGCGATGTAGGAACTGAACCGTCGCGTAGTAGACAATATTCCGTCATTTGTAATCGCCTTAAAATAACTTACATGTAATCTAGATATCCAACTATACACCGCACTCAAATCAACAACCAAATTTTTAGAAATGTAGATATATATATATATATATATATATATATATATATATATATATAAAATCCAAATACCACTCACTCACTGACTGACACATCACGATATCTCTGAAACCACTGGACCTACGACCATGAAATTTTGTAGGTCCCCCCCTAGGTGCTCGCTAAGAAATATTTTACAAGACGATATCTCCGGAACCAATTGCACTAGAACCTTGAAATTTAGAAGTTAGCTTCCATATATAAAATTAGTAACTTTTGATAAATAGTTTACCAATCGGGCATATTGATTCAAGATGGCGGCCATACATATATAAAAATCAACATGTGTGCATGTTCTTTATACAAATCTACAGTTTTAGTCCGATCTCGATGAAAATTTGCACACTTGACCTTCAAAGCAAGGGGAAAATCACTGTCTACATGAATATTCAAAATTTTAATTTCGGTACACAGGGGTACGGGGTACAAATGTTAAAGTAATGAACATCCTTCATGATGCATATCGTTGAAAAGCTCTTTAAGAGGACAGTAATTGTAGTTATGTACAGTTTTATCATATTTTCACTTAGGAGGGGGGTATAATTAAAAAATATAGCTATATCTTATATAAAAAGAAGTCTGTCCGTATGAGGGTATGTCTTTTATTCTAATTTGATGAATATTTACACAATATTTCTTCAAAACAAGGTGAAGGTCACTGCCTACATGAGATTACGAAATTAAAATTTTGGTACACAGGGGTACGGGGTACAAGTGTTGAATACCCTTCATCTTCGTGATACCCTTCATGATACAAATCGTTGAAAAGCTGTTAAAGAGAAAAGTAATTGTTCTTAAGTACAGTTTTGTCTTATTTTCATTTAGAAGGGGGAGAGGTAAAATGGAAATGTATATCTATATCTATATAAGTATATAAAAGTCAACATATGTGTGTACATATGCATGTTCTTTTATACAAATCTACAGTTTTATTCCGATCTCGATGAAAATTTGCACACTTGACCTTCAAAGCAAGGGGAAGGTAACTGTTTACATGAATTTTCGAACTATAACTTTTGGTTCAAAGGGGTACGGGGTACAAGTATAATGAATACCCTTTATCTTCATGATGCATATCGTTTAAATGCTCTTTAAGAGTACTGTAATTGTTGTTATGTGTACAGTTTTGTCATATTTTCATTTAGGAGGGGGTAAATTTAGGATATTTGCCTTATCAAAGAGGTGGGGGATATAACTAGGAGGGATAGAATCTAGATATTCTCGCATAGTAAAATAATTTGTATGCTTTCCTGGTAGTTTATAAACTTATCAAATTTAAAAACACTCCGTAGCGAAGCACGGGTATCCAGCTAGTATATATGTATATATATATATATATATATATATATATATATATATATATATATATATATATATATATATATATATATATATATATATATATATATAAAACGATTAGGTAGTGGAAAAGGTTAAAGGTAGATAGGTATAATTTTAATTTGTGGTGTTGGGGTTGAGGCCGGTTGGCAGGTAGCCGTGAGTTGCCTCCGACACGCATTACCGGGGCCCAGAAAGTTTGGCTTCACCGACACAATTGAATATAATGTTTGTTCGGTGTTTTGCACTTACAAAATAAATTAGTAAAAGTACGTGAAAATAAATATGCGTATTTATTTTCTACTTCTACTGGAAGAGTTACAATTTTATGGAAACGTGTACCACAATTATTTTAGCAAAAAAGTAACAAATTTGAGTGTCGATATTTGATATAATAGATCATTTGAAATTATTTATGTTTAAGTTTACATTGTATGAGTGTAATAGGTTTTAAACAACAGACTGCGCATGCGCATACATTACAAGACGCTGCCGTGCTTTCTGTACATCACAGTTTTATACATTTAAACTACAGACGGCCGACTTCTTTCAAATCTTTGGACATTTTAAACAAATGAAAATTCCAATATTCAAGTCGTCAAATCCAAGAGGAAATTATTCATTTCCTTGCAGCGATTCTAACAGCTCTTCTTCATTATGGACCTTTTTTATACTAAGATATTATCACGGATAGCCAAAAGGCATAACGAAAAAAATACCAACTCGAAGTAATACCAAGTCGAATATTTAGCAACGTAACAATCATTAAAAACGAACGAGACCAACAGGAATTTAAATAAGAGATCATATCTTGAGATTTTGTAGCAATGCGCGATCATTTCAGCTTCTGGTTTTTATAACGAAATATTACATTTTCTTGAAAAACTGCTAAAAAAAATTAAGCAAATGACGAAGTCAAGTTTATGAGTGGAGCATACAGTGGAGTCTCAGTGGAGCATACAGTGGAGTCTCAGTGGAGCATACAGTGGAGTCTCAGTGGAGCATACAGTGGAGTCTCAGTGGAGCATACAGTGGAGTCTCAGTGGAGCATACAGTGGAGTCTCAGTGGAGCATACAGTGGAGTCTCAGTGGAGCATACAGTGGAGTCTCAGTGGAGCATACAGTGGAGTCTCAGTGGAGCATACAGTGGAGTCTCAGTGGAGCATACAGTGGAGTCTCAGTGGAGCATACAGTGGAGTCTCAGTGGAGCATACAGTGGAGTCTCAGTGGAGCATACAGTGGAGTCCAGGCTCTTCAAAAAGATCCGTTAGAGACATCTGTATTCTTTTATATATTTCTTGGTAGCGGCTTACGAGTATATCGTTTTTGTGGGATAGCGCCCCCAAATTTGGGGCTGAATTTCATTTCTCGATTTCACCTCGACCTCGGGGTGTGATTTGTCTGCACATGTAAGCCAAATTTGGCCTAAATCGGCCAAGCAGTTTAAGCTCCACGTCCACGAGTGTGCACAGACATTAGACAGACTTTATAAAAAATCGATCCGAGACAACTCGGACGCACTTTCTCACATTCGAGATCATAATTAATTAGCCCAGTGTTTTTCGTTTATTAGTTTTTTGAGTTTTCGTTATCATCAAAATAACTTCTCCTCGGCGGGGAATCGAACCCTGCCTCTCTCGGTCCGCGTTTAAAGCTATTTTCTCAGGAACTAGATTTTCCCCGGGAAACGGCTTCTTTCGTTACATTCATATTTAAATGGACTACATTTTAGAATTGTTAATCAAATTCGTCGGGAACCGTTTTCAAGAAATAATATTTTTTCAGTTTTTTTGGGGAGGGGGTAGCACCCCAAATTTTGGAGTGAAAGTTCATTCTTCAATTTCCCCTCGGGGTATGATTTTTGAAGATGTAGCCAAATTTTGTCAAAATCGGCCTTGTATAGTTTAGGCTCCTCGCGTCTGCACAGACGACAGACACACATTTTTTAAAAAACAATTTTTTGGATTCAGGGGACCTCAAAACGTGTAAATCCATTAAAGTCTCAAAATGGAATTGCCATCGCACAATATGTATGAGAAAGTAAACAGTTTTACGAGTAATGACGTGATCAAGTTATTTTGCTTGATGCTTCCTACAAAGTTAGTACGACTGTTTAGTGAGCGAGACATTCTATAATGACAAGTTAGAAGAGTGAAGATGTCAGGTGTAGGGGAACCTGCTCGAGTCAGTAATGACTATTGAGACATTTAGTAGAATGGTTTCCATTTATTTAATGCCGTATTATCAATTCGTGACAAAAACCGATAAAGCCAGAACAATACAAACATATTGACTCGTTTCGTCCTTCTACTACAAAACATCTTCTTACACGTTCCAAGCGTAACAAAGCACGCTCTGGATTATTCTTTATCCACCTCCGACCCATTAACCGTTTTCTGTTTATTTATTACGGCCTAGATTTTCTAGAAGCTAAACAATTATTTACCACTTTTTCCATGTGTAGCAATCTATTTTTTAAACTAAAAAGTACAGACAAATAACACGAATATAGAACCTAGATGGAGGTTGAAGCTCACACGTTGTGTCGGCGAAGATGAAAAATAAATAAATATTGCTGGGGCTTCGCGGCAGACGAATTGATTGCAAATATATTTGTTTATGACGAGGGGCGGTAAGAACCTTGAGGACACAGTAAACATCAAGTAAAACAACAATCCATTAGAACAACAAACAGAACGTCTGCAGACTAGAGCCGGCCCCGGTCCTCTTCATATCTTACTCTCGAACCACCAAACCACTCTTTAGTAGAGACGACCCTTATCGACTAAGTCTGTCAATCACTTCTCCATTGTAATATATGCTGTAGTGCTTCCACGATACACTTGTCATTGATACTGTCGGCTTTTAGGAAACTAGGAAATAAATGACAAATGTCAATATTAGAGGACGTGGCCTGAGTACGAGGGTTCTAGTCCGGTGGTGATGTCAGTCTGGGCAACTGTAAGTCGTGGTTTATTGTTTAGTTGAATGGCAACACTGGAATGTTTATTGAAAGTGAAGTGAGACGTGGTGCTCAGTCATAGGAAGGTTATATCGACCCCGTGCTACCTGTGTCTTTGTCCAGGGTAAAGCTCGTCAGCCCCTCGCTATTACCGACGCCAGCCAGACTCTTGTATTCCATGTTTACCTCCCATTTATAGAACTTGGGCTTCCACCGATAAAACTCACAGAAACCTTAAATTAGAAAAACACAGAGTGCTGTTTTCTCTCGGGCCGGGTTTTATAACCTACTTAGAACTGGGTTTCTCTTCTGTCCTCTGTGGGACCCAACCGACTCGACTCGGACCGGAAAACAAAACTTCCGCCGGTAAAAACACGTGGGATTCTCCTTGCTCGTTATTAATTTGTAACATTATACAGATATTAGAGGTAAACGAATGTTGCCCGTTCTGTACGAGGCTGATATAGTGTTACCGGAGACCTAAGTCGGGTTCGTCGACAGAACCGAGGAACATGGTACACCGTCTGCATGTCCCTCGCTCCCCCGAGGAATGAAGTAGGTGCGCTTGCGCAGTACAAAGTAACGAGTGTCTCCTAGACTCGGTATCGTGCGTCTAGTCTTTATTTCTTTTAAATTATCATTTGAAATGGGTTTATTTACAGACCTGACGACAAGGTAGACTCCTCCAGGTGAGCTAGGGTGATCGCTGTCAAGGGTGAGGCAGTTATCCGTCTTAAAATTCCGTCTTCGAGTTTCCTCAAAATATTTTTGTAATGTTACGACTATGTTTGCAAACGCCGAATTTAAGATCTATTCACAATTTGAGGTGTCCGAGAGGTACGAGTGACGCCAGACGCCACAACATCTGAGATGTATAAGTGAAGCCCGATCATCTCGCAATTTACAATTTTAATTAAAAGTTGTAATGCTCGGTGCTATTTAGCGGGACGTTTTGCTCTGTGTCGAGAAGAGGCGAGTCTTGTAATAAACAGGTTGTTGAAAACAAAATCGACCAAACGAGAAAGATTGAAAAACAACAAGTTTAAATACAGGGGGGAGGAGGTGAAAATTACACCTGATTAAGTGTCATTATCTCGGGCACAATTAACTGCTTGCCGGCGTCCACTTATAACGACCCCTCGACCAGCTCCCCCGTGTCTAAACAGCGCTATCACATCCTCGTACCTTCTCTCGGTACACTTGGCTCGGACAAGCTTCCTAAGTACGTATCATGGTAATTATTCGACTTTGTAATGTTTACCTGAGTGTAAACAACTTCACACCGAGTAGAGGAGTAGACGAGATCACGTCACTAGAAAAGTACCACGTGAGACGTCCTCAACCCAATCTCAAGTCAAACAGGAATAAAACTAAAAATCTAACTAAACCAGTGAGAAATGTACGTTTACATTATAACTAGATCGTTATAGCTAAGCTTTTATCTCAAGTATTTTGTTAATTAAATAAGGATTTTAGAAAGTTGTTTTTTAAATAGAGACACGTATATAAATGAGAGTTTGATGGCTGATATCTGTTGGCTAACTTAGGATAAGTAGTGAGGGCTCCGCACTTCCGCGCACAAATCACAATTAGACCCTTCTTTAGGACACAGGAGACTTACTTTCTCTGTATACAAATACTACTTAATATTACGTACATTTAAAAGTAAAACAGGCATACAGATCGAAAAAAAGTCATAGTCTACCTACAGCAACTTTTAGCAAGAATTTGAGGTGTAGAACCACTTGCATAGGACAGCACAAGGCGGAGAAACTTGCTTTATTCGAAGGTAAATAAAAACAGTCGGCCGATTAGTGTGGCACATAACTTCGATGATTATTAACTTCTGACAGCGCCGCAATTGAAAAATTTAGGTGGGGAGACGATGAGAGGTCAGGATGTTGAATTCTAGATGATCATGCTGACTAGGCAAACCAAGATGTCACTAATAGAGGGGCGTGGCACTAAGGCGAACTTCCTAGGGGACATATTTTTCCATCGCAAATGTTGGCCAATCTGAGTGTCAAAAGTGACAACTGAAGATTACGCGGATTCTGTAGAAGGGCTCGATATGTCTAATCGCCAGGATCGAACATATGGTTCGTCCTACCGGTCTGGTCTTACTTATAGTTCAATAGGGTGTTCCAAAAGTAGCGCCGAATTTCAAGTTTTCACTATGGTTTCCCGTGAAGGTTGGTAGCCATGGTTTTATCATTTTTGTTATCTATTATCATTCCGATTTGTGTTAACGACCAGTTCGTGGCTTAGTTTGTGTTGTTATGGAACAACTCTCTACAGAACACCAAATGTTTGGTCCTGCGACTTGACCCCACTCGATTTTTACTTGTGGGGGTTCATAAAGTCGAAGGTTTAAGCAAACAAACCTCAGACGATTGACCATTTGAAGCAGGAAATGAGGAGAGTCATTGCCAGCATCGATCCGGAGACCTGCCGGCGAGTGATCGAACATTTTAATGACCGGTTGATTCAGTGTAGGGCAAGTGTGGCTGGACCGAAGTGATTTTTCACACTTAAATCGGAGTTCATGTACGATTTTCAATAAAAAGTTTTCAAATTGAGCGGAAATTGAGTTTTTTATTGCAGTTTAAAATTCGGCGCTACTTTTGGAACACCCTATACTACATGAATAAATGTATCAATGATTTAATGTGCACAGAGGGTGGAAATTAATATGAGGTCATTTGTACTACTGTCGACAAACCATCCAAATTGCTAAAAAAATCTGATGATTACTTTAGAAGAATGGGAAGAACTAATGGGCGCAGAATGTTGGATATCATATGAGACCGACCTTACCGAGGTAACATAGGTTCCATGTGGTCGTCCTAAAGGGCAGACATTTTTTATGCCTCAGATTTCAATAATTTCAAGACAAAAATCTGTTTAGGTAGTTTTATTTTTTTGTCCCTTTTATATTAACTAATGGTGTAGATGTGGATCGTGAAGAGTAATAAAACGACGAGTGTTTAAAATTTAAGAATGGCTATATTTCGCCCCACTCCGGGGCATAGACGTGCAGGTAAACCAAGGTTTGATTACATGTTTCAAAATTAGTCAAATTCATCTATACAATTAGACTCGTCTTCAGACGTCAACTCTAAACTAACTGGTTTAAAAAAACATAACAAATTTGAACAACGTAACAATTAACAATTAAAACAATTAAAAACGATTAAAAACAAAAATGATCACATAGAAGCTTGAGGTAACATGGTTTTATTAGCCTTCACGACCCACATCTACACCTAAAATCCGTTTAGATACGAGGGAGCAGTTTTGGTTCCGTCTGTCGATCTGCCACTCAATATATCTTCAACACTACTCGTCTGATATTAATAAAACTTGGACGGTAGGTCATAATTAGCCCCATATAAGTTTCAATCATCTGCGCCAATTCGTTTCTCTTCCACATTCGCACGAACATACAATTATATAAACCTATATCTTCAAAAGTGCTCATCTGATTTTTATGAAATTTGGATGGTTTGCCGAAAATAGTCAGATTGTCTTACAATAATGTCTACTGATTGCGCTCTTTAAATTTCGCTAAATTAATACTTCAATTCATGTAAAAATCTAATTTTGGCAGATTAAACAAAATCCCGTCAAGTACTTGCCAGTAAGGGTTTCTTCGATCATAAAAATTCATATTTCACACATTATTATTTTTTTTTTCTTTTTACTAAAAATATGTAGTACCTACAAAATATTGTACTTAGGGAGAGCAAGGTGTGCATTGTGCATATTATCCTTTAGCATCTTAGGTATTTGCTTCATTTGGGGGTAAAATGGTCGCCATTTTGGAAACCCGATATCTATTTGTGATCTACATTTCAATACTACTCGAAATTGTACCCACTTAACAATTACAAAAAATAAAAATGTCGCGAGCAAATTGTAATTGCTCGCTATCGAAGAAATTTTGTGTTGTGAAGTTCGCAACATTTTTACTGTTTTTGGGCAAAAAAGTTTTATACTAAATTTCAAATCTCAGATACGATCCAAGATTGGGCTGATGGACGGACCAACTACCAGAAGCATCAAATCGATAAAAACCATTGAAGTATGCGAAATAGGAGTATAGGAATATTTATAAAATATTTAATCTCAACGGGTTCGGGTGAAATCAAAAAATAAATTTCCGTTCTTGCGAAAAAACAGTTAAACAATGGAGGCATATATTTACTTTTTATTGTAAGAGCAAATGGATAAAATCAGAGAAGGAAAAGTCAAAGAGACAAATTGTGAGGAAATAGGTCAAGATTGGTTCTAAGTGGAGTTGTGGGGCAAGTAAGACGGATGGTGAGTGAGGCGAGTGAGTCTTGCCCCCGGCAGCAGGCGGAGCCACCGTCCACTCAGGTGTTTACCCCAGGGTAGAAGGGATGACGCAATGCTGGGCGGCTGATGCAAGCCTCCCCTCCATGTCAAGTCCCTGCTTCGTGTCTAACCTTACCCAATACTCTTCCACACAATGGCCTCACCAAGTCCCCCTAAGTTCCGCACAACTAACAGGGCTTAAACAACTCCCTTACTATTCATTCAAAACAGAAATACAACTAGGTGCGAGGCCTCTGACTCTTACTTTGTCAAACTGTCCAGTTTATCCACTTGTGTAGTTGTTTACAGGAAATCATCATTATCTAGGAAATTAGATGTTTCCCGGAGAGGTGGCTAATATTGTCTGTTTGTTGTTGGTAATTACACTTGTTGCATGTTGTGCAAATATATTTAGCGAGTCCCCTACTAATAGTCAGTGCGATGTGTTTCTGGCTCGACTGGACCACGTCGCCTACTAATAGTCAGTGCGATGTGTTTCTGGCTCGACTGGACCACGTCGCGTACACTCGAGGCATTCATTTACAACCAAACTTTATAAAACGCTCGCCTGTTCCATCCCCGAATTAATTTAACTGTCGACACGATTCAAAATACCGGGTTCACTTCTCGGCCGACACGATCGTGAAATGAAAACCAAGACGATCACATCATCGCGTTCAAGTAAATATTAAACTCGTCGACGTGATCCGTCATAAACAAACGACACATTGACTAATGAACACACACATACACACACGACACACTGACACATCTCTTCACTTATCATTTTAATTGCTCTCATTATTAAATCTCAATCGACTGAAAATATATAAATGACGCTTAAAATTGGTTCGTAGTTATCGAGACTGGATATTTAAATGCCGGAGAACCGATCCGGTCGTCTCGGGGCGTCACTGGAAATCAACATAACACCGTAATAACTGTTATTAATCACTGTTTACTCGTTCCGGAAGAATATTTAACGCTATCTCAATATCATTAAAATATTTCAAAAACATTTAGTGCCACATTTATAGTTTTGTTATTATTCGTGCATGTTTGAACATCGCGTCATTTATACATAAATTATTATTATTCCGGACGGTTATTGCATTTGCCACTTTTCAAACGCGTTTAGCTCTGTCAAATCAAATATATCGATCGATAACAAAATCGTCGAAGCAAAGAAATGATCCTTTTACATTCCTCAGGACTCTATTTTTATCCGGCTGAATAATATCGAATTTTCGATGTGAAAATACTTATGCCGCTAAAACACATTGTTGTAAAGTGTGTTGCGCGAGAGGATGTAAAGAAACCCCTTCACAAGGTAAATATTAATCTAGACGGCTCGGTCACCGCGGACTCTTATCTCGTTCAAAACTCAACCTTCTAAGTAGAAAGCGCGAGTTGGGACGTGTTGTTACTGGTGAGCGAGAGAGTGTGGAGAGTGGTTGTACCGAGGGACACGGGTGCGTTGCTCGACTTGGATGCCGTAAACTAAATACAGCATAATCTATCCAATGCAAAATCGGCCGCACGAAATATTTTGAAAGTTTTAAGAATGTTTGGATTTCAAGTTAAATTAGCCAAAAGTAAGGTAAACGAGCAGCAACGTGACGTGAACGGAGTCAACAGCGACGGGATGCGCCTCGTGTCGGCCTCCAAAACAGAACGACATTCTCGTCTATAATAACTCACCTAAACAATGACCTCTTACCAAAACAATGATTCAATAAACTGTCTAGCACATTGCACAGTAATTTGTCTTTTTAAACAATGTCGAAATCCGAAATCTTTTACAATTTATCGATGAGGTCCGCAAGTCTACTAGAAATAATAAATTTATTCCCAAAAATAAAGATGAAAACATCGGCTGTTCTGTCAGCAGATTTTTTACGAAGAGACAACAAACAATGTCGATATTATTTCAACACCGTTTCTTTTAATAATAATTATAAATAATTGTTTTAGTAACAGTTGTTTACTGAGCGTAAGTCCTTCATTTACCATTTGTAAACAAATAGAAATAACACGTCGACCTTGACGCCCGTGGCCGTTCAATACTCTCCGAGCCGATAATTTGATACAGATATAGGTACAGCCGTCATCTCTAGGGAAAAGTCGTTACTTGGAATTTGTAAAACTTATCTATCAAACTTTAGTTAAGTCAAACTTGAATTTGAACTTCGTAGTTTCAGTGCGCGTACGCACAGCGCAGTGCACAGCCGAAACAATTTTTTTTTTAGGGTTTCGTCGGTAGAACCAATAAAAGAAACCCTTATAGTTTCGTTCGTGTGTCTGTATGTCTGTCTGCCACTCTATATACGCTTCACGCTTCCAATAACTTTTGAATAAAAATATCAAACATGAAGCTTTGCAGTATTTAAGATTTTTCTGACGCGTACACGGGAAACAAAGCAAAATCAAAATTATCAGCCGTTCAAATCCAAATTCCTGGATAATTCAAGTCACTCGATTTTTTTATTTTTTTATAAATTTTGAGTGGAGCATCAAATGCAAGGTATTAAAGAGTAGATAACATTCAAGAATAGCAATTTTATCTGGTTAACTGGCCCTAGGAAAATTGATTTTTTCCAGTTTTCACGTTAATTGTGCATTTCACTTACGAGCTTGTATATACGAAGGTAACAGAAGCTATGTGATCGTTCTAAAGAACGATTTTTTTATGTTTTCTATTTCAAAAATTCCAAGACAGAAATCCGATCAGACATCAGGGAACACTTTACTATAAAAGTTTCATACAAATCAGATAAGTACTTTTGAAGCTGTATAGGTGCAAATAAATGTATGTTTGCGCATGTGGGAGGGGAAACAAATAATTGCAGAAGGTTGAAATGAAACTTATATGGGACCAACAATGGGCTCATTATACCTACTATCCAAATTTCATTAAATTTGAACATGCAGTTTGCAGTTTGAAAGCCCCCCATGTTTTGTGAGTTTAGTATAAATTTAAATGTACCAGGAAGCATGGCATTTGTATATTATAAGTCCTTACCATCCCAGTGGTGGCTATCCTATGCAATTTGTTCGTTCAGGAGGATCTGAGGATCTTGATTAGAAGGTACCACTGAATTTCACATCACTACACAAAAACTTCTCCAGCTAGCTGGTTTCAACCGTAGTGTAGACGGAATATATCAAGTTTGATTGAAATCGTTACTTTAGAACGAAACACACTGTTAAAAACGTAATTTTTCTCTGTTTAAGACGTTTAGATCCGCTTTGAACATGTTAAAGACTAAATCATTTGATAGCGGTGTTCTACTTAAAACTGTATTCAAAAAAATGTTTGTCTCGTCCAATAGACGACTGTAGAATTTTTGCCCGCGTAAAAATTCCAATTTTATATTTGAAGATCACTTTCACGCGAGCGTTGCGAGCGAACACTTAAATGGTAACGCATTTCTTGGGGGGCATATTTTAACACAGAAACCGATAAGAAATTAAAAAAAATCATATTTATACTTGTAACCTACTCTTCAGAACCTTTCATTTGATATCACACTCAAAACAAAATTCTCACAAATTTTGCAATTTATTAAAAGGGATTTTTTTTTTCGGGAAATTCTCATCGCCCCATAATAAGGTATTTGCATGAATTATTTGAAACTTTTAGGACTAGCCGTTGTAGGATGGTTGGAGGTGGATATTTTAACTCCTAAAATTAATAAAGAATGCCAAATTAAAAAATGCACCTACTCGTCAGCAGCTTTCATTTCATACTCCACTTGAAAATTTAAAAAAATAAAAATATTTGAGTAAACACATTTTTGCGGATTGCGCATGCTTATATTACATTTTTATCTTCTTTATATTTTTCCTATGTGCGGGTCAATAAGGTGCGCCAGTGTTTTAAATTTTTACCTTAAACGGTTCGGGAGATATGAACCAAAGAGGGATGGACGGACAGACAGACAGACAGACAAACACATCACCCTCGGCATAAAAGTTTCCAGGAGGATCTACGAAACCCCTAAAAATTGGACCGAGGCAATTCAGGTAATTTTCTCATATAATCTCGGTCCCAGGTCCTAGAAACTTTTTGTTTTCGATTTTCAACAAAATCTGATTAATTTTAATTAATAAACCGGAAACTGGTTTTTCCAGCTTATATCGTTAGATTCGTATTTTAAAGGACTTTTTTTAACGGAATTTTTTAATCAAAATCGTCGGAACTGTTTTCGAGAAATAATGCTTTTTCTGAGTCGAGGGTGGTCGAGGAGCCCATAAATTTGGAGCAAAATTATCATTTCTCGATTTCACCTCGGGGAATGATTTTTCTGTACATGTAAGTAAGCCAAATTTCGCTAAAATCGACCCAGTAGTTTAGGCTCCACGTGTCTGTACAGACGACAGATGAACCATTTTTTAAAAAATCACTTTTTCGGATTCAGGGGACCTCAAAACGTGAAAATCCATCACAATCTCAAAATGGAAATTACTCGCTTTCACAATACTTGCTCTTTATATGAGAAAGTACAGACTCCACAAAATGGCCATTTTGGGTTTGGTCGTTTATTATTCTAAGCTCGCAGCAATCAAAAACTTGATTAAGACATTAGAAATCATTCGAGAGGTTCTATATGCAGTGAAATGTTGCTGTATTAAGTTACTCATTTGCAAGCCAAATATAATATAACATGTATATTAATAAAGGCCGATCTGCTTATTAATAAGTGAGTGTCAATAAAATATAATTGATGGGTTTGGTAGAGCGGGCAGTGTAATCGCTCCTTGTTTGCTTTAGTAATTTTAACTTTACGCAGGGGTAACAATACTTGTTTAGTTTGGCAAACCTGTCGTCACCTTAACGTATACATCATTATTTAAATTGCAGGGATACGAGGCGAGTCGTTTCCTAAGAAAAGGTCGGACGGGTTATTTAGTGTTAAGCCCGCAGTCAGGCTTCAACCTATAATCATCCGTCTCGTTCCAGCCCATTTTTATATAAAACAAATTAATTCCATCGACAAAAAATAAATAAATTGGGCTTTAAAAAATTGATTATATGAAAACACGATAAATTAAACCGGATAAGTTAAGGTAAAAAGATTTTTATATTTATCGGAAACTTTAGTTTCTGTTCGGAAAGTAGTTTCGACGAATAAAACTTTCTTCGATGTCTGTTTTTCCAGCTCGGTTCAGTAGTTTCAAAAATCACAGGCAAGTACTTGCAAGCAAGTACTTTTTAGGGTTTCGTAGATTATTAGGCATATACGCTATTATTTGCTGAAATAACATTTTAGTATTTCCCCATTCGCCTTTTTTTACAATGAATGTAAAAAAAAATATATAAACAAATTTAAATGGATGGCCAAAAAAAAAATAAATAAATAAAAAATAAAAAATAGTCTAGAGTAGATTTGCCTGGTTCTATTCCCCGGGGGAGGTCTTAATCTTGTTTATAGGTAGTAACAAAAATTTACATTAATTTTTTTATAAGGTATTTGCATGAATTATTTCATAATTTTAGGACTAGCCGTTATAGACTAGCCGTTTTTCGGGGTGAAGTTTTGGCACTGAAAACGCAACACTGGCGCTAAAAAGCAAAATAGTCATATATATACATATTTGAAATCTACTCTTCAGTAGCTTTCATCTGGTACCCATCTCGAAAATTAACAATACAATACAATAAAAAAAGTCCAGTCATGCACCATGACTTAATGAGCGAATTTTCAAAGAAATCTGCGGATTATTGGCTTATGATAATATAGGAAAATTTTGGTTTAGAATTTGCATGGGTGAAAAAAAAATTTGGTACATAGGGGTACGAGGTACAAAAGTCAAAATCGTATTTACCTTTTAAGATGCATGTCGTTGGAAAGCTCTTTAAGAGTACAGTAATTGTTGTTATGTACACTTTTATCATATTTTCACATAAAAGGGGGGTAAAATGGAAAAAACACGTTTTTTGACCCTAAATGGTCAAAATTTGACCCCTAAATGGACTCCAAAAATTCTGGCCAACGAACTCATCCTTTCTTTTGATATTATTGACATTTTAAAATTTGTTTGAAATTTTTAAGTGCATCCTAAGGGGAGATATCGTCTGGAGTGACACATATATACATATATACATACATATATACATACATATATACATACATACATAAAAAAAAAGTGTTAAATTTTAGGAATCGATTCAGAATGGTCTAAAACGGATTTCCATGGAAAAAATTTTCAAAAATTCGCATTACAAAAATTTTGAAGCCATTGCAATAGCGTAATTTTCTTTGAAAATTCGCTAACAATACAATTTTTGAGCTTTGCACATTTTTGCGCATATTAAATGTTTAACTTTTCAATATTTTTCCTACGTGTGAGTCAAAGAATTAGGCCGGTATTTAATATTTCATATCCCAAGCGTGAACGGTTCTGGGGATATGAACCAAAGTACGACGGACAGACAAACACGTCTCATAAGGGTTTCGAGGATGATGACCCTAAAAGCACAATGCATCCTGAGAAAACAACAAGTGACCCAGAGCACGCCACAATATTATTCTCAGCAAAAATCTTATATTGAAAAAAGGGCCGAGTTCCAAACCCCCTCCGAAGCAACACTGCTCTTCTAGTTTTAATGCTTCACACTTGGACAGTTTGTGAATGAGTCATACAACAGACTTGCACGCAATGTAACTATCACTACTGTGATAAGCTGACTTCTAGAGAGGGGGGGGGGGTAATAATATCGAACAAACAACCCGAGACACCCAACTTCAAAAACTAACAATATATAGAGTCTATAAATATTAAACAAAGAAGCAACAGCAGCTGCAGTGTAAAGAATAAGACGCGTTTAAAGTCAAAAGCTGAGTCATATTAGTACATCAAGTTTGAGTTGACAAATGCCATTGTGTGTAAGGCCGCTGACCTCTACACTGATCAGTCCCTGAGTCTGAAAAAGTATTTACTTTAAATTGTCTGTTCAGGCACGGCGGAACGATCTTAGACCAGGGGGGTCAAAGCTTGAAAAGTGATGACACGGGGGGCTGGAATACCCCCTAGCAAAAAACGGGGGAGGTCCCTTGAGGGGGGAATATTTTGAAGCAAATTGGTACAATGTAACCCATTTCTAAGCAGTTTGTAGCTGTGGTTTTATTGTTTTATTGAAAACTAAAAGAAAAGAAAAGTTCAGATTTTGGTTTGTAGTTATAAAGCTCGAGTTTACGCTCGAAAGGTAATTAACTAAAACGAATTAATTAGAAATATGTATACACTTGTATTGTTGTTAGTAAACATGAGTAATAAACTAATGTAACATAGCAAAACTAAACTTTTCTTCATTAAATAAAAGAACAAACCTTTGATCATTAACAACCAACTAAGTTGTTTTTGGGTAAAGTAAAGGTAAATTTTTTTTTTTTGGAGGTCCGCCGACCCCCCCCCCCACGATTTTCTAGGGGGCCCCCCCCCCTGACCCCACGGTTTCACCGTCCCTGTTAGTCTGTCATCTATAGTCTGCGCAGACGGACTCAGAGCATATTTCGATCAAATTCGGGATACATATTCCGAAAAATCAAATCCCGAGCGCGATCCATAAATAAATGTTTGCTGTAAATTTGGGGCACTACCCCCCAAAATGGCCCGATGGACAATTTCGATTAAAAAGTTGTAAAATTTAGTCTATATAAATATCAATCTAACAATACGAGACATTTTCTGAGAAAATCTAGTTTCCGAGATAACGATTCAAATTAATCTAATTTTCCGAAAGTCGAAGCGAAGTGTACACCCGACACACGACCCACACCTCAAATGTGTTTGAAAATTAATAAATAGAATTAGATATTAAAATGCGGTGCACTGTTCACTGTGTGTACAACAAAGTTTAAGGGACTTTGTCTGACCGACTTGTTTAAATGAGCAACAGAGCTAACAGAGCATACATATTATACGCTTTATATATTTGTTAATACTTTTTAAGTAACTACTTAACTTAAGATAAAAGTAATTTTATTTAATAATAATATAATATAATAATAATAATAATAATAATAAACCATTTATTATGACATCATATACAATTTTAACTACATAAATTGATATAAAATATACAATTCTTTACATACATACATAATTAATAATAATATATATCTATTATATATACATATACACACATTCATACACACGCACACATATACAGATACATACACACACACACACATGCATATATATATATATTTGTTTTTGTCATAAATCGGCTATAAGCCGTGGTACCTATTTCTATAGGTTTGAATAGCCTTTGTTAGTCGGCTATACATAATAATATTATACAAAAATAATGCTAAATCATATCAATTTAACTATAAAATACCAAAATTATAAATTTTAATTCTTATACAGCCATACTTGACTGTACACACTTCTCATTCTGGTCCATTCGTTCCTATCCTGCGCAACTCTCTGCCATGTCACTCCTCCACAGCTCTTCCTCATTTCTTCATCCCATCTTTGTCCTGGCCTTCCTTTGTCTCTCTTTAGCTCTCTAGGGTACCAGTCTATCATTTTCTTGGTCCATCTATCGTCCTTAATCCTTGCAATATGTCCTGCCCAGTTCCACTTCCTTTCTATTATAGTCTTTCCAATATCTTCTAAACCTGTCTGTTCTCTAAGCCAGCTGTTTCTTCTCCTGTCTCTTCTAGTTATTTTGATCATACTCCTTTCCATGGCTCTCTGTGTTACTCTCATCCTCTTTACAATCCTTTCTGTAAAAGTCCATGTCTCTGCTCCGTATGTTAGGACTGGAGCAACACACATCGTCCAAAGCTTCTTCTTGGCCTGCATGCCAACATCCGACTGAAAGAGGTGTCTGTAGATATTAAAAGCCTTCCACCCTTGCGTGATTCTTCTACTTACTTCCTTGTCCTGTGCATTTCTGTCTTTATATATTAATGAGCCAAGGTAAATAAACTCGTCCACGTTCTCTAGGATTTCGTCCCCTATTTTGATATCTTCATCCTTGGCGTTCAAAGTCATTACTCTGCTCTTACTGATATTTATCTCTAATCCGATCTGACCTACCTTTCTCGTTAGCTCATTTAACATGTTTTTGGCTTCAGCTACGCTGTTACTAATCAGTACAAGGTCATCTGCGAATTTCAAAAGGTTAAGCCGTTTTCCGTCTACTTTAACTCCGACATTATCCCATTCTAATTGGTTGCAGGCACTCTCTAGCACTTCCACAAAACTTTTTCCAGATAAGACGTCACCTTGTCTTATTCCTCTTTCTACTTTTATTTTCCTTTTTTCCTGGTCGAGCTTTATTTCTAATGAAGCGTTTTCATAGATATAACGTAATATATCAACGTATGCCTCCTCTATTCCAGCTTGTTTCGCATTATTAGTTATCGCAGTTCTTATGATAGAGTCAAACGCTTTTTTAAAATCGATAAAGACCATAATAAGAGGGAATTTATAGTCCTGCGACCTCCTTATTAATTGCTTAATCACCAGGATATTATCTAAGGTAGAGAAGTTGCGTCTGAAGCCTGTTTGAGTCACTCCTACTCTGGCCTCTAATTTCCTTTCTACTCTTCTTGTTATTATGCTCATAAATATTTTATACAAAACAGAAAGTAAACTAATAGGCCTGTAATTTTCAATGTTAAACTTGTCTCCTTTTTTAAACAGTAGTACCAACTGAGCTACCAGCCACGCATTAGGAATTTTTCTATTTTCCAGGCAGAGATTACAGATATGTAGAATAGCGTTCACAGCTGTTTCCCCTCCTGCTTTGATTTGCTCTCCCGTGATGTTGTCCTGTCCGCTCGCTTTTCCTCTTTTCATTTTACTTATTGCCCATTCTACTTCTTCTCTTAAAATCACCGGTGCTTCATCTCTATTTAACGTTTCTTCTTTTCCCGTTTCTACGCTACCGTTGTCTTCTTCTCTATTCTTATATAGTTCTGTGTAGTATTGACTTATTACGTCTACAATCTCTCCCCTATCTTTCATCATTATTCCTCTTTTATCTTTCATCCCAATTATTTTATTTCTCCCGCATGCTTGGCTTCTCCAGTAGTTCTTTACACTTCCCCCATTATCTATTACTCTCTCTAGTTCATCATTTTTTTTCCTATTACTCCATTTTTTCATCTCATTTCGTATCAATTTTGAAATCTCGCAAAATTCAATTTTGTCTTTCCCATCTCTTTTTAGTTGTCTTCTTTTCTTTAATAGCTTAGATATATCTCTTGGTAGTTTGCTTTTACATCGAATAGTATTTCCTGACCAGCTATTATTTTTGTTTAAAATCTTTTTCATGGATTTGTAGAAGAATTCCACGCAGCTTTCCAGATCATTTATATTCTTCAAGGAGCTAATCTCCTTCCTAAATAATTGTTCAAATCGCTCTGTATCTATTTGGTCAATATTCATCTTTTGATTACAAAATTTTGCTTTATTTGTCTTAGGTTCTTTTAACAGTAAAGTAATTTTGAGGGGTCTGTGGTCACTTCCGATATTGATTTTATTTTCAGCTTCTACATCACTAATTACATATTTCTTATTTGATATCGCGAAATCTATTTCATTTCTTGTTTGTCCAGATGGACTTATCCACGTCCATTTCTTCTCAGCGGGTTTTTCAAAAAAGGTATTCATAATGTACATACTATTTGCATCAGTAAATTCTAAAAGCCTTGTCCCTCTCTCGTTTCTAACACCGTACCCAAAGTTTCCTAACGATTGAAAATCTGTTCCTTTTCCTACTTTTGCGTTAAGGTCCCCTATAATCAACGTGTATTTACATCTGTCCTCTTCAAGTGCAACGTGTAGCATATCGTAAAAATCTTCGATCTCACCATCGCTGGCATCTGATGTGGGAGCGTAGACTTGGATTAACTGCAATCTTCCTTTTCCCGGGTGTTTATCGAGGTTCCAGATCAGCTTAGAAATTCTAGAGGAATATGATTTATACGATCTGATGTTTTTCTCTTTTCTTTTATTTACTAGAAACCCTGTTCCACCAGTAGGGCCGTCACCGTTGAAATAGATCTCCACGTCGTTTTCAAGTTCTTTCAGTTGTTCTCCGTCTCTCCTCACCTCGCACAGTCCCATAACGTCCCATTCTATATACTCCATTTCAGCCATAAGTTCTCTTACTCTAATATCGCTCCTAAGTGTTCTACAGTTAAACGTGTATATAATAACTTCGTTACGGCATGTTCCGACCTTTCTTGAAATATTTTTTGATATTTTTAGCTTACTATTTCGGTTCTTTAATTGCTAAATCATATTTTTTTTGTTATGGTTTTTATTTATTCTCTGTATTTCGACAGGGCCAGACGAGGAGGTTTCGTAGGTACTACTAATACTTCTTCTCTCTTCAATGTTCTGTCGTTCTTCATTTGAATTTACTATTTTCTTCTGTCGTAAGTCCTTTGTTCTCGAAGTATTTATTTTTGCCTTGTTTTCTTTCCTCAGGTGCCTAGCTTTATTAAAATCTTCTGGTAGAATTTCTAGGGGTCTCTTATTGTATGTTTTATTTCCTTTTCCTACTTCGTAGTCCTGATCTCGAATAATTAGTTTGTTATATTTTAAAATAGCGAACTTCCCTTGTCTGCGAGCTTCAATCAAATTTGGTATTAAATTTTTCCTGTCTCTTCTTACTTCCGGTGTATAGTCTTCCTCAATGTAGACTTGCGTTCTCTTTAGCTTCTTTTTATTTTTCATTATTTCTAGTTTATTTTTATGTGCTACTAATTTTAAACATATAGCTCTGTCCTCATTATTCGGGTTCCCAATTCTTTGTGCACTATCTATGTCCAATGCGCTGATATTGATTTTTAAGTCCCTTTTAATTATTTTGGTTATTTTTTCCTCCAATTCAGCTGAACTTTCTGGCTTTTTTTCAGGGATTCCGTGAATAATTAAATTATTTTTCCTAACTTCCCTTTCAAGATAATCTATTTTCTTGCCCTGCTCTTCTATGACGCTTGCTTGTGATGATTGTAGCTGTTTTAATTCAGCAAAGCTTCGATACATCTCCTCCATAAATTCTTTAATTTCGCATTTTATTTCATCCTTACAACTTGGATAGGAGAGAAATAAGCTTATTTTCATCCATATTGTTGTTGAAGAGTTGTGTGATAAATTGCAATATAATAGTTTAATTTGTTGATTTGTATGCTCAATATTATAGCTCTATTTGTTTATTTCTTTTCCTTATTGTTGTGTTGTTTGATTATTTAGATATTAGTTTTTAAACAATACTCCGGTGGAAGTTCAAATAGCTGCAATAATTTCCATGAAAGCATCGGAAAGAGATGATCTGTCACTGGGTATTGAACCCGGAGCTGTGGGGAGATATCTATACAAAACGTTATTGGCGGACGCCTTAGCTCAATGCGCCACAGATGCTCCACACTCTAGCCTATATACCCTCTAAATAAAAGATTTTCCTGTTGGGAGTTTATTAAAAACAGGTTATGAATAGTCTTTGTGTATTGAATAAAATATTAAATTTGATACACAGAACAATGAAGTTAATATATTTTATTACTTAAGGATACAACCTTGCCGACTCCTCACCAAGGAAGTGTTAAGGGTGATGCACTTTTGTTAAATTTAATTCTAGAGAACAGCAACATGTGTTTCCACTATCTGCAGTGAAGTTATAAATTATTAAGTTATTTGATTATCCTGAGAAAAAGTAACTATAACACACTGTTCGTAAAAACTAGGTAACAACAACTAACACAATTTTTTTTTCTAATACCAACATTAACACGATGATATTTCAAGAAGAACACGAGCCTGGTATGTTCACTCTACTCCATCTTATCCGCGTCCTCTTACTCAATTTTATTTGTTTTTGGGTAAAGTAAAGGTAAATTATTTTTTTTTGGAGGTCCGCCGACCCCCCCCCCCCCCACGATTTTCTAGGGGGCCCCCCCCCCCCTGACCCCACGGTTTCACCGTCCCTGTTAGTCTGTCATCTATAGTCTGCGCAGACGGACTCAGAGCATATTTCGATCAAATTCGGGATACATATTCCGAAAAATCAAATCCCGAGCGCGATCCATAAATAAATGTTTGCTGTAAATTTGGGGCACTACCCCCCAAAATGGCCCGATGGACAATTTCGATTAAAAAGTTGTAAAATTTAGTCTATATAAATATCAATCTAACAATACGAGACATTTTCTGAGAAAATCTAGTTTCCGAGATAACGATTCAAATTAATCTAATTTTCCGAAAGTCGAAGCGAAGTGTACACCCGACACACGACCCACACCTCAAATGTGTTTGAAAATTAATAAATAGAATTAGATATTAAAATGCGGTGCACTGTTCACTGTGTGTACAACAAAGTTTAAGGGACTTTGTCTGACCGACTTGTTTAAATGAGCAACAGAGCTAACAGAGCATACATATTATACGCTTTATATATTTGTTAATACTTTTTAAGTAACTACTTAACTTAAGATAAAAGTAATTTTATTTAATAGTAAATTTAATTTAATTAGAATAAGTATATTATAATGTAAACAAATATATTCTAACTCAGAAGAGGGTATTTATTTGGAATAAAAGTCCTTTTTAAATTGATTTTTTAATTACATCAAAGCTTTCGCCCAGGGAACCTGAGCTTCTTCAGTGATAATCTACAAATAATAGATAAAAATATACAAATAGACAAGTAAATTAAGAAAAACAGCAATATGCAAACAGAAATAACAAAAAAATTGTGACAATAGGTTCTTACCAAGTGGTGAAGATCTAAGAATTTAAAAATTAAATTAAAATTAAAAAATGTTTAGATTGAGGTTTAAATATAAACATAATATGACAAAATGTAAATTAATTTTCTTAATTTACTTGTCTATTTGTATATTTTTATCTATTATTTGTAGATTATCACTGAAGAAGCTCAGGTTCCCTGGGCGAAAGCTTTGATGTAATAAAAAATCAATTTAAAAAGGACTTTTATTCCAAATAAATACCCTCTTCTGAGTTAGAAATTCCAAGTCCACTATACCTTTCAACAAATATATTCTATTTCTTAATATTCACTTAAGTCACTTCAAGTTCACCACCAAGTACCTCACTTAAATTAATTAAAATTGGGCAAATTTTTTCTATAATTAATTTAACGTATATTATTATAAATGTCTCGAATCAATTTTGGTAATAAATTAGATTGAGTTTGTAAATACATTTTGCTATCAACGTAGAATAATATACTTGAGCAGTGGCGGATCCAAGGGGGGGCTAACAGGGGCTATAGCCCCCCCCCCCTTAGGATATGAACTAACACTAAGTACTTACTTACTATACCTATAGTAACCTACCTATAGGTAAGTACTTTCTATACCTATTAATAATTAATCCAATACTTAGTTCTCAAAACTCTAGACTCGTCAGTGAGACACCGCTTTTCTTCGAACCTTTTACAAAGCAAAGCAAAATAAGTACGCATATTTTGGGCTGTTTACTCAAAGCATTTTTATTTTTTTATTGTTGAAGATACACAGTAGGTGGAGTCAGGACTCCTTGTTACCAGGCCCCAATTTAGGGTAAGTTGCACCCGGGGCAAAACCTTTTATAGCCCCCCCCCCCCCGCCATAATAAAGGTCTGACATATTTGTGTGTGTACTGTTGATAAACAATTATTAGGCCTATATTTCTTTTTTAAATAATATTGATTTTTATTGCTAAGTTTTTAGTGCAAACTGCAAACATTATAAGAACATAATTTTAAAGATATCACTTTGCATGTCTAATTTTTGAAGGGTAAAATCAATTTGTTTTTAATAAATAGACACGTGGATTAAAATTGTGTTATAATTTTTATCACCAAAGAGAAAACAAACGAAATAGATACTTAGATATGAAAATGAAAAATATTACCTTTGGATTAAGGAAAAAGTCAAATTCTTAATGAAATGAATAGCCTTTAATATAATCAATTTCTATACTTTTCTAGAAAACGTTTAGTTATCATAACTCCATTGACCTTTTTCTTGATTTTTTCTTAGCGAACTCGGTAACAACTTCGGAATTAATAATCAATAGTTGTTCTGGAAATAATAAAAAATTATCCGAACATTTTTCCACCCCCAGAAATTGCCGCCCTGGGCAATTGCCCAGTCTGACCATTGGTAAATCAGGGCCTGCCTGTTACTCACTGTGAATTTCTTCCCTCTCCCTTTTTTCTTATGTATTCTTTCTTTTTATTCTTCACTTAAATTCATTTTTACTGTAATTCGTTTCCAATATCTAAATACATGTTAAAAAAAATTATACTTCTTTTGTCTTAATAAAAATAAATAAAACAGAACTAGATTTTTTTTTTTTTTTTTCAAAAATTATTATTATAAGATGATTAGAATAAATATATATATATATATATATCCCTACCGTCGATACTTGCTTGATCTGGAGATCAAGCAAGTATCGACGGTAGGGATATCCTCATTTGATATAATATATACATATAATATATATATATATATATTATATGTATATAGTAGCCCCCCCCTTAAAGAAATCCTGGATCCGCCACTGTACTTGAGTAGGAAAAATATCAAGAAAAGCAGTAAAGGTTAGGGTGGTAGTGAAGTGATAAACAAGTAATAACAATGTACTGACTGTGTGTGAGTGAGCCGGTACTCATGTGTCCCACATTCCAGCCCGACCGAACTTGAGGTCCAAATGTTTGATGCACACTGACAGACGGACAGAGGAGCGGACAGACGGACAGTACTCACAAGTAAACACCTTACTGACTACTGACTACTGACTACTCCACACCGGTGTAAGGAAAACCCACGTGGTGCCTGGGTGGAGGGGGCGAGCAGGTGTCGCCGCCTGGCGGGGCTTCACCTCAACTAAACTACCACCAACCACGTGCTTGCTCCCTGGATTTCCCTCGCGGGGTTCCGCTCACAACCCCCCTGTATGAGCCGGCCCCAAAAACATTTAGGTTAGGGGGAGGAAGGTTTGGCCCCGATTTTCCGAAACGGCGCGATCCCAGCCTACACGTTCCCCCCTCCGACTTCTAGGGAAAAAATCGATGACCAAGTTGCGAGATGAACGTCTTCACTGAGGTCGCCTCCGCCTCGTCTACGTCTAAACAACCCTCGTGGGTTTTGAATTTAAATAGACTGCCAATTGGTGTGGCACATAGCTTCCTCGCATCCAATCCATGTACTTTATTAATTTTATGCTTTTACAAGCCATTATTAGTTAATTGGTTTAATTGTTTCCCCCGTTATTTTTAATCTGTCAAAATTGTTTTGAATTTTTACACCAATTAAAGTATCAATTAAGCAAAAAATATAGAGCGCATCCGGTTTAAATTAATCTGGGGCTATCTGCGGGTTACTTCCGATAGGTACAATATAAAAGTTTCATTAATTTTGAGCATCAAATGCAAGGTATTAAAGAGTAGATAACATTCAAGAATAGTAATTTTATCTGGTTAACTGGCCCTAAAAATATTGATTTATTCCAGTTTTCACGTTAATTGTGCATTTCACTTACGAGCTTGTATATACGAAGGTAACAGAAGCTATGTGATCGTTCTAAAGAACGATTTTTTTATGTTTTCTATTTCAAAAATTCCAAGACAGAAATCCGATCAGACATCAGGGAACATTATACTATAAATGTTTCATACAAATCAGATAAGTACTTATGAAGCTATAGGTGTAAATTAATGTATGTTTGTGCGCATGTGGAAGAGAAACAAATAGGCGCAGAAGGTTGAAACTTATCTGGGACCAACAATGAGCTAATTATGACCTACCGTCCAAATTTCATTATAATCGGACGAGTAGTTTTTAAGATATGATGGTTCGCAAAAATTGAACGACAGACAGACAGACACGGAACCAAAAATGTTCCCTCATGTCTGAAACGGATTTCTGTCTTGGAATTTTTGAAATCGGAGACTTACATTTTTTTCGTTTTTAGGAACGATCACATTGCTTCCGTTACCTTCGGTAAGCTCGGAAGCAATAATCCTTATAATATTTATATCCATTTTATCTACTTAAATTAACTAAAACTAAATTAAACTAAAATTAAATAAAATAAAATAAAATTAAACTAAATTACTAAAAACAGTTACTAAAAATATAAAAACTATGCGTCCGATTTTAATGAAATTCGTAAGGTAGCTCATAATTAGCTCAATGTTGGTCCCATTTAAGTTTCAATCTTCTGCGCTCATTTGTTTTTCTCCACATGCGCAAAAACATACATTTATTCACACCTATAGATTCAAAAGTAGTAATTTGATTTGTATGAAACTTTTATAGTTTATCGAAAGTAACCCGCAGATAGCTACAGATTAATTGGAACCGTCTGCGCTCCTTAAATTTTGCTAAATTGATACTTTAATTCGAGTAAAAGAAAAAACAAACAACAATTTTGACAGATTAAAAAAAATAAATTGGTAAGGCGTGAATCTCACGTAAAAAGGGTTTCGTTGGTATTGTGAACACAAAATTAGTAAGGGGGGAGGGGAGATAAGTTTTAATTTTTTTTTTGACAAAATGGCGCGCAAAATTAAATGTTAACATCAAGTGTTATACATTTTTGAAATCTACTCTTCAATACCTTTCATTTGATACCCCACTCAAAATTAAAAAAAATAAAAAATCGGATAACATGAATTATCCGCCATCTTGGATTCAGAACAAATCAGATCAAATTGATAATCTTATTTTTTCTATGGCCCAGCAGACCGCACATTTTGCATATTTTTCTATATTTTTAGTAACAGCGGAAATACGATTTTAGGGGGGGGACACGCAAAATTTCGATGTTTTTTGACAAAATGGCGCTGAATATTAACCACTACCCCTAAGTGGTATATATATTTCTATTCTACTCTTCAGTACCTTTCATTTGATACCCCACTCAAAATTTAAAAAAAATATTTTTTTCCGAGTGACATGAATTATCCGCCATCTTGAATTTCCAGTAAATCAGATCTAATTGCTAATCTTATTTTTTCTATGGCCCAGCAGACCACACATTTTGCATATTTTTCTATATTTTTAGTAATAGCGGAAATACGATTTTAGGGGGGGGGACACGCAAAATATCGATGTTTTTTGACAAAATGGCGCTGAAAATTAACCACTATCCCTAAGTGGTATATATATTTCTATTCTACTCTTCAGTACCTTTCATTTGATACCCCACTCAAAATTTAAAAAAAATATTTTTTTTCGAGTGACATGAATTATCCACCATCTTGGATTTCCAGTAAATCAGATCTAATTGCTAATCTTATTTTTTCTATGGCCCAGCAGACCACACATTTTGCATATTTTTCTATATTTTTAGTAATAGCGGAAATACGATTTTAGGGGGGGGACACGCAAAATATCGATGTTTTTTGACAAAATGGCGCTGAAAATTAACCACTATCCCTAAGTGGTATATATATTTCTATTCTACTCTTCAGTACCTTTCATTTGATACCCCACTCAAAATTTAAAAAAAATATTTTTTTTCGAGTGACATGAATTATCCACCATCTTGGATTTCCAGTAAATCAGATCAAATTGCTAATCTTATTTTTTCTATGGCCCAGCAGACCACACATTTTGCATATTTTTCTATATTTTTAGTAATAGCGGAAATACGATTTTAGGGGGGGGGGGGGGACACGCAAAATTTCGATGTTTTTTGACAAAATGGCGCTGAAAATTAACCACTATCCCTAAGTGGTATATATATTTCTATTCTACTCTTCAACACCTTTCATTTGATACCCCATTCAAAATTTAAAAAAAAAATATTTTTTTCACGACGTGAATTATCCGCCATTTTGAATTTGAACAGCTGATAATATTGAGTTCGCTATATTTTTCCTGTGTGCGCGTCAAAACGATCTTTTATACTGGAAAGTTTCACGTTTTTATCTTTTTTGGTTCAAAAGTTATTGGAACCGTACAGAGTGACAGACGGACACAGGAACGAAACTATAAGGGTTTCTTTTTTTTGGTTTTACCAACGAAACCCTAAAAAAATGTGTGGTCTGATGGCCCAAAGAAAAAATAAACAGGTCAAGTGTGTGCTAGTCAGCACACAGCGAGGGTCCGTAGGCCACACTATATAGTGTTTAACTGTAAAGTGTATAAACAGTGTTTTTTTAAAATGCTAAAAAGCTTACTTTGAACCATTCTAAGGGTCTGATATACTCAAAACACACTCTGATAAAGTATTTTTTGCCACTGAACCGGACTACAACCATATAAATACATCGAAAAGACCATAATTATAAAAAAACGTATTTTGTCAATAAAAAATAAAATAATATTTTTTTTCGAAATTACCAAAAAGTGGTATCTTTACGTTTGGTCGAAGAATGTTCAGGATTTTTTTCAGATTTTTTGCACTTCACATAAGCGAGATAGAGGGGGGGGGGGGACACGATTCACCCCCACTTTAAACTTGCCTACGCTCGCCCTATCAAAGTTATATCCAAAGAATTATATATTTTTGTAATCAGCTCGACGTACCCTTTCATATGATACCCCTCACGGTGTCGAAAAAAAATAAAAAAAATGTTAACCCTTAAGTTTTTTTACCCTAATTTTTTTAAAAATATTTTTTTTAAGTCGCTATATTTTTAAAATATGTGGGCAGGTACAAGACACATACATGCCAAATTTCAAAGTGATCGGACGAAAGGTGTAGCCGTGAGAGCACGCGAGAGGACGGACGGACAGCCACACGCAGGAAAATATAAGGGTCCTTGGTTTTGCCTACGGACCCTAAAAAATAGTAGAGAAGAGAGACTGTTAAGATAGGATTTAATGAGGACAGACCTAGACCCCCCCCCCCCCCCCCCCCCCCCCTTCGAATTTTAGGGCTAAATATTCATTTATTAGATAAAATTTTGTCTTTTGACATCAATTATTACAAAATTAAATTTAAAACTGTTACTCATAACTCTCATTTTTAGGGTTCGAGGTCATCCTAGAAACCCTTATGCTTTTGGTAGTTCGTCCGTCCGTCGCATCTTGGAGTATATCTCCCGACCTACTGAAGCTATAGACTTGAAATTTGGTATACAAGTTAAACTATTTTGCCCAAAAACAGAAAACTGTTGCGGACTTAAACACTCAAAATTTCTGCGATCTGCGATCAATTGCGAATAGATCGCAAT
This sequence comes from Gerris lacustris, assembly GCA_951217055.1. Lineage (NCBI taxonomy): Eukaryota > Metazoa > Arthropoda > Insecta > Hemiptera > Gerridae > Gerris > Gerris lacustris. Next base: position 437,421 of record OX578279.1, on the reverse strand, counting down.
ATTTTATATTTTTTTTCTGAAAATTTCAAATTGGGTATCATTTCAAAGGTTGAGATGTAGATCACAAATATATCTAGCTTTTCCAAAATGGCGGCCATTTTACCCCTAAAAAAACCATAAGTGCATACCTAAGATACTAAAGGATAATATATGCACACATTGCTTCTCAAAATTGCAATTTTGGTTCCGAGCTTACCGAAGGTAACGGAAGCTATGTCATCGTTCTGAACAACGAAAAAATGTTAGGTCTCCGATTTCAAAAATTCCAAGACAGAAATCCGTTTCAGACATCAGGCAACATTTTTGGTTCCGTGTCTGTCTGTCGGTCTGTCGTTCAATTTTTGCGAACCAACATATCTTAAAATCTACACGTCCGATTTTAATGAAATTTGGATGGTAGGTCATAATTAGCTCATTGTTGGTCCCATATAAGTTTCAACCTTCTGCGCCTATTTGTTTCTCTTCCACATGCGCACAAACATACATTTGTTTACACCTATAGCTTCAAAAGTACTTATCTGATTTGTATGACACTTTTATAGTTTATCGAAAGTAGTCCGCAGATAGCCCTAGATTAATTTAAACCATCTGCGCTTTTTAACTTTTGCAAAATTAATACTTTAATTTATGTAAAAAATCCTATCAATTTTGACAGATTAAAAAAGAAACGGGGTAAACAATTGGATAAATTAGATAATAATGGCTTGAAAAAAGTATAAAATCAATACAGTACGTGATAGGATGCGAGGAAGCTATGTGCCACACCAATTGGCAGTCTATTTTTATACATATTTTAGTGTAAAAAAAATAATATATTTTTGAATTCTTATAACCGAAGAAACCCTTTTAGTAACTTGCTGGCAAGTTCTTGACGAGATTTTTTTTAAACTAATAATAAATTTAATAAAGATAGTAGAAAAATTCATCTGTACCAATACTAAGTTTAGTCTATTAATTTCTCAAAATAAATAACACGAAAACTTCCTAATGATTTTAGGAAGTATCATACTCAATTTTTGAGTATGAATAAACAAATAAATAACTTGATTTTTATTAAACATTTTTTTTTTTTCAAGGTGGGTCGAGAAAATATTTAAAATCTCGTACCGGGCCGCAGTCAAAAAAGTTGGGGAAATGCTAGTGTAGACTAAGGAGAGTATAGTAGATGTCCCATGCTCGATTCCTTGGGGGTGACAATATTTTTTATCCAGAAGGGGGGGGGGGGGGGGGGGGGCTTTCAATGCCCTAGCTACGTCACTGACCTATCATAAGGTATTTGCATGAATTATTTCATAATTTTAGGACTAAGCCGTTATAGGGTGGTTGGAAGGGTGACATTTTTTTTGGTGACATTTTGCCGCTAAAAACACAATATTGGCCGTAAAAAACACAGTAGTCATAAAAAATCATATATATTTGTAATCTACTCTTCAGTAGCTTTCATTTGATACCCATCTCGAAAATTAAACTAAATAAAAAATGTGCCTCATTGTGCATGTACACACACAAAATTTGCAATTTTTAAAAATTAAAAAATCCGCCGGATAATATTAACGCCCCACCATAAGGTATTAGCATGAATAATTTCATAATTTTAGGACTAGCCGTTGTAGGGTGGTTGGAGAGGGGACATTTTTTTTTTTTTTGTGACATTTTGGCGCTAAAAAGCACAGTAGTCATAAAAAGTCACTTATATTTGTAATCTACTTTTTTGTGCATTACCCATGTGCATATTAAATTTTTAACTTCCTTGTATTTTTCCTATGTGCAAGTCAAAAAGTTACGCCAGCATTTTAAACTTTCCATCTCTAGCGTGAACAGTTCTGGGGATAAGAACCAAAGTACGACGGACACATCGCCCTCGGCATAAGGGTTTCCAGGATCATCTACCAAACTCTAAAAACGGAGGAAACAATTAAACAAAATGGACAATAATGGCTTGTAAAAGCATAAAATCAATAAAGTACACGATAGGGTACAAGGAAGCTATGTGCCACACCTATTGGTAGTCTATTTTTATTTTATCTTTAAACTGGGTTCAACTAAATTTATTACTTTCATTCTCTTTGTTTGTTGGCGGTACATATTGGTTTACATTTTCTCTTTTATAGGGTTTCGCCAGGGGCGTAGCTATCAGGCCGCAGCGCCCGCGGCGGCCTTGAGGGGGGGGGGGGGGGGCGCAAAATTGGAGAAGAAAAAAAGGTAGCATTTGAAAACAGAGAAAGTGAAAAAAAAAATGTTAATAATGTTATAAAATAAACAAATAAATAATAATAATATGTATTAATAAAATAAATAAATAATAATAATTAAAGGGTATTAAAAAAATATATGTTTCATAAAGGTCCGAGACAACTCAAACAAACTTTCTCATATTAGAGTTTATAATTATTTAGCCCAGTGTTTTCCATTTATTAGTTATCGTATGTACATTTAATTATTATTGAACATTTCATCAAAATTTATCATAAAAATAACATCTCCTGGGCGGGGAATCGAACCCGGGCTCTCTCCGTCTGCGTTTTAAGCTTTTTTCTCAGGAACTATAGATTTTTCCTGGGAAAACGGCTTATATCGTTAGATAAATATTTTAATGGGCTACATTTTAGAATTTTTTATTCAAAATCGTCGGAACTGTTTTCGAGAAATAATTTGTTTCACGTTTTTCCAGAGTTTTTGGGGGGTAGCGCCCCCAAATTTATGGCTAAAATTCGTTTCTCGATTTCACCTCGGGGTATGATATTTCAGAACATGTATGCCAAATTTCGTCAAAATCGGCCCAGTAGTTTAGGCTCCAGGCGTCTGCACAGAAAGACAGATGACAGACAGACATTTTTAAAAGCCAATTTTTTTTGGACTCAAGGGACCTCAAAACGTGTAAATCCATAAAAATCTCAAAATGGAATTTTCGTGCCATCACAATACTTTCTCTTTATACGATAAAGTAAAAATCGTTCTAAGAAACACTTTAAATGCCAAATGTGTCAAATGCAACAGAAAATGTCGAGTAAGCAAATGCCCATTTCTCAATAGTTCTCGAGATATCGATTTATTTCTTTGTTTAAAGTGTTTCACGAAAATTTTCAAAAAAGCCTAATATCTCAGAAACTAAATGAGATTGAGAAATTGGGCTTAGAAACAATTTTGAAGAACAAAAAACCTTTCAGAATCACTCATTTATTTCCATTTATTTATCATCTGCTATGCATCTTTTAAGTCCTGTAACATTTGAAAATTTGGATATTTTAAAAATTCGACCATGAATGTTGACCATGGATGTCTGAACTCACAACTCTTAATTATGGGATGTTAGAAGTGTGGCAATTGCTTTTTATAAGCTTTCAAATGGTATGATTAAAGTTTAAAATCAACGGACTAGTTTTTGAATTACGGTGGATTGAATGTTAACAGAAGTGAAATTTTTCGGTCAGGATCACAACCAATTCTCGTACAAACGCAAAAAAGATTTCCCCGTAACAAAACCACAACACTTTGGGTTTTTAAAGGAAATTTTACGCTGAACAAAAAAGTTCCTATAAACATGGATCCAGAATATGAATATGAACAGCAGAAGTTTTTCCTGAAATCGCCACAATTCTAACATCATCCCTTAATTAAGAGTAGAAAGTTCTGAAATTTCGTGGTCGAATTTGAAAAAATCCAAATTTTCAAATGTTTCAGGACTTAAAAGATGCGTAGCAGCTGATAATTTAGAAATAAATTAGTGATTCTGAAAGGTGTTTTTATGTTCTTTAAAATTGTTCCTTAGCCCAATTTCTCAATCTCATTTAGTTTTTGAGATATTGGGCATTTTTTGAAAATGTTTGGTGAAACACTTTAAGAAAAGAAATAAATCGATATTTCGAGAACTATTGAGAAATGGGCATATGCTTAATCGAAATTTTTTGTGCATTTGACCCAAAAGTCCGCCAGTTTCGTTGACATTTTATCGCGGGCCACCCTATATTTTTTCTTTATTTAATTTTTGTGAAGTTTGTTAACTATACCGAGTTTTAAGTTATTAAGTATAATCTTAAACTTAATGCTATATTTTGATGTGTTCTATTTTGACCTATGTTATTTTCATTTCATTTCTCGTTCCTTTAATAAAAATTAGTTTCCTAATATTTTTGTTTAAGCATATTGACATTTTTGTTACGTGCTTGTTATGTAGTTATGTGCTAAATAAGTTCCTTAAAGAAATCACAAACAATGAACTTTTTGCCTTCAATTGTATTATCTATATTTGATTTATTTTATACTCATTATTAATTATTATTATATTTATTTTTCTGGTCTATTACTAATTTGTTTAAGAATTTCCTTAAGATTGCCTGAGCTACTTATTTTATTCTTATTGTTACAACTCACTGTTACTCGATAGTAATATCTATTTACGTTATTAAGTAAAGGGCGCTTATTAAGTAAGGGGCGCATTTTTTATCTTGCGAGCGGGCGCTACCAGAGCTAGCTACGCCACTGGGTTTCGCAGATCCTTTTTGAAACCCTCATGCCGAGGGTGATGTGTCTGTTGGGCATTTGGTCTTTGGTTGATATCTCCCGAACCACAGGTCTGGACTTGGGAAACAGAATTTACAGAACGAGATTACCAGTCAAGAGTGTTGTTTTGCTGTGACTGGATTCTGGAAGGTGGGGTCATTTTTGTCAACAAGGAAGTTGTGTGGGGAAATTTTTTGATATATATTTTTTTATTATTATTATTTCCAGAACAACGGTAAAAAACAAAGAGGAACGACACAACTAAGATGCTTAGGTGACACAAGAGATGGTTACAAGCAACTGTCTTTGTCAAGTTGACCTCTTTGGTTTTGTGTTCTCAAGACATAACACTAGAAACAGATGTTTCCCAACTTGCAGGGCCGGCCCGAGGGCCGTGCAACCGCACAGGGCGCTGGATTGGCAGGGGCGCCAATGTGGTAAAAATAAAAAAAAATAGCCCTTAGTTTTTTAATAGAACTAAAAAAAGAACACATCATAACTCAAACATTATTGACGATATAAATATTTGATTAGTAAGAACTGTTTAAGACGGAACCACTAAGTCATTTTGTTGTTTTCGAGTTTGAAATAAAACGAATAAAAAAATAAATAAATAAATAAATCGGAGGGGTGTGCGGTAAGGGAGATAAGAGGGATGAATATGCAGATCTATACATGAGTGAGAGAATAGAAGTTAATAAACTAGTGATGCGGTGCATAAAGAACTCACGTAAAATGGTGCTTTTATATCAGCCATACTATGTTCTCAATTATGATATCAAGGATAATACACATTCTTATTTAACCTGAAAAGATCATTAAAATGATTTTGTCCATTATCTTTATTTAATAATATTAACGCAGGCTCGCTACGCTCGCCTCTTGATTCAGCATTTCTAGTAAATATGTATTAAATAAAGTTATTGCAGGCTCGCTAAGCTCGCCTGTTTACACAGTCAAAATAGTAATTATTTTATAAAATAAAGAAGGCTCGCTACGCTCGCCTATTTGATTCAGAATTTGTAGTAAGTATTTATTAAATAAAGTTATTGTAGGCTCGCTACGCTCGCCTGTTTACAAAGTAAATATAGTAATTATTTTATAAAATAAAGAAGGCTCGCTACGCTCGCCTATTTGATTCAGAATTTATAGTAAATATTTATTAAATAAAGTTATTGTAGGCTCGCTACGCTCGCCTATTTGATTCAGGATTTGTAGTAAATATTTATTAAATAAAGTTATTGCAGGCTCGCTGCGCTCGCCTGTTGATTTAGCATTTGTAGTAAATATTTATTAATTAAAGTTATTGTAGGCTCGCTACGCTCGCCTGTTTGATTCAGAATTTGTTGTAAATATTTATTAAATAAAGTTGTTGAAGGCTCGCTACGCTCGCTTTTTATACAGTAAATATACTAATTATTTAATCAAATAAATTAAAGATGGCTCGCTACGCTCGCCTGTTTATACAGTAAATATAGTAATTATTTAATCAAATTAAAGATGGCTCGCTACGCTCGCCGGTTTGATTCAGAATTTGTAGTAAATATTAATTAAATAAAGTTATTGTATGCTCGCTACGCTCGCCTGTTTATAAAGTATTTGTACGTAATCATTATTTAATATAATTAATTCAGGCTTGCTGCGTTCGCAAGTTTATACGGCATAACATTATACAGAAATACTAAATAAATTGGTGAGCGCAGCGAACCTTCAATATACCCAGTTAAATGAAAACTCATTTTAAATGCTGTCTATACAGGGCGAGCGCAGCGAGCCAACAATAACATTATTAACACTCCTGTATAAACGTGCGATCATAGCGAGCCTGCAATACCTCTATTAAATAACGTTTAACAAAATTTCCAGTGTAAACTGCTTAGTATGCAATAATTATACTAAATAATAATTATCTACAATTGGTTGAAAATATATAGTGAATTTTTAATAGTTATTTACTCTTTTCTTACTTCTAAACCCTTTAAAACGATGTATAAAATTCCATACTGACGAAAAACATTTTGTCATTCGCCTTATTGGCCGCCATCTTGAAAATATAAATGATGAAATTTGAAAAGTTATTGACTCTATTCCTACTTTTATAGACCTTTAGATTAATGTATTACATGACAAGCAGATTCAATTTTTTTTTTAATAGTCCGCCATATTGAAAATATTATTTGTGACATTTTTAATACTTAGATATTCCTATCCTAAACTTCAAGACCTTTAAATTGATGTATAACATGTCATACTGACTAAAAACTTTTTGTTTAGTCGTCCGCCATATTGGCCGCCATCTTGAAAGTGTGAAGTATTAAATTTTATCAGTTAAATATTATTTTCCTCCTTTTAAAGGCCTTTAAAACGATGTATAACACATTAAGCTGACTTAAACTTTTTTTTTAGTCGTCCGCCATATTGGCAGCCATCTTGAAAATATTAACTGTGATATTTTATTAGTTAAATTTTCTTTTCCTTCTCTTAAAGACCTTTAAAACGATGTATAACACATTATGTTGTCTTAAACTTTTTATTTTAGTCGTCCGCCATATTGGCCGCCATCTTGAAAATATGAAGTGTGAAATTTGATTAGTTACATATTCTTTTCCTTCTCTTAAAGACCTTCAAAACGATGTATAACACATTATGCTGGCTTAAAACTTTTTTTTTAGTCGTCCGCCATATTGGCCGCCATCTTGGAAATGTTAAGTGAGGAATTTTCATAAACTATACAGTTCTCAAAAATGCTGAGATGCATCTACGTGCCAAATTTCGCTGAAATTTATCAATTTTTACTCCAGTTATCGTTAGACAAACAAACAAACAAACAAACAAACAAACAAACAAACTTTTCAAATCCCAAGTCTCTGAAATGAAGAACTCACTACGCTCGTTCAATAAGTGAGGAGGAAAGAGTGCAGTAGGACTTCTACTAGATAGAGAGTGATAGGAATACTTTGTCAAAAGATAGTAAGGACACCTGGATTTGTTATCTGCTTAAGATAAGCATCAGGCCAGATAAGATTAAATTAAACCCTTTTTAAATCTTTTTCATTTTTTGTTTTATTTAACTAGACCTCCCTGCTTTTTAGTGTCATATTAAATCATATCATATTACGCAGAAAGTGAACCTCCGAAGTGGACCTTTTTCTCCTCATTCCTCAACCAAAATCTCGGAATCATAGAATTACGCTACCTCGTGCTCGTTAGTTCTTAAAATGGAAATCTCTCCTGACATACATTTGTGATAATTTAAATTAAATTTTCCATTCCTTATAGTTATAGTCCAGACAATAAGTACAAAAAATATGAATTTCCTAGCAAAAAAATCAGGTATCTACAGTTTTTGAATATGTTGTTGGGACCAATGCAAAAAAAACCTTGTGCAAGCCGAGTTATATTGAAATAAGATGGTTGTGCGTGATGTCTCACATAGAAAGGGTTTCGTTAGTATTCTGAACACGAAATTATATTAATCGGCAGAATTTAAATAAAATTAGGGTCCCTGGTTCAATCCCCAGGGGGGTGAAAATGTTTTTTATCGGTTATAACGACAAGGTAATTTAAATTTTATACATTTTTGCAATCTACTCTTTAATACATTTCATTTTATATCGTGACCAAAATGTATTATGAATTATCCGCCATTTTGGATTCCCAGTTAACCAGATCAAATTGCTATATACTTAGTTATTCTTTGGCCCAGCAGACCGCATATTTTTTTAGTAAACGTAACTGCAGAAATGTGGTTTTCTTTGGGGGGGGGGGGGGGACACAAATTTTGATGTCTTTTGTCAAAATGGCGTAAAAAATTAAACAATTTTCCTAAGTGCTATATAGTTTTGAAATCTACTCTTTAATACCTTTCATTTGATATCCCACTCAAAATTTTAAAAAAAATGTTTACGGGACTTGAATTATCTGCCATTTTGGATTTGAACGGCTTAAGATTTTGAGTTCGCTATATTTTTCCTGTATGCGCGTCAAAAAAAAATTGAATACGGTGAAAGTTTCATGTTCTTATCTCTTTTGATTCAAAAGTTATTGGAACCGTACAGAGTGACAGACAGACCGACAGACATAGTTAACCATGAAATGTTGTCTGAACGAATTCAATTTAATTCAGGTAGAGATTAGTAATAGTACAGGAAAGAAAACTACCCCCCCCCCCCCCCCTTTTACAATGTGGGTTTAGGTACGGTGATTGGTCCGGGATGGTTGTTAGGGGGGGGCCAAAATGGCAACTCGCACGGGTGAAAATTTACGCTCGGGCCGGCCCTGCCAACTTGTTACAGAGTTCGCTAAGAAAAAATCACAAGAAAAAGCTCCATGTAGTTATGTTAACTAAACGTTTTAAAGAAAAATATTGAAAATTATGTTCATGTATGTTTCCAGTTTGTACTAAAATCGTAGTTATAAAAAACTAATATTATTTAAAAAAGAAACAGGCCTACTTATTTTTTATCAACAGTACACACCATTTCAGGTACGTACCTAATGCATCATTTTTACAACAGTAGTGGTATCAGCCCACATTGGGGTAACCCAAAAATACTATTCAGTAATTACAAATAGTCCACAGGCCACCATAAGAAGTGAGTCGCTGATTGATAAAGTATTTATGCCTTGTCCACCGATGAATTGGGTATATGGCAACTGGGCGCTGGGCCATTTATTTTTTGTTGCCATGCCAAACTTGCCCTTCTGCGGGAACATTGAAAAGAGATAGATAAAGTTTTGATTTTCATAGGATCGTTTAATTAAATTATTTAAAAAACAGTGGTAAAGGTGGCCACCGATACGAGTGGGCCGTTTTCTTTTCAACGTCCCCACAGAGCGATATGTTTAGGGCGGTGGACACCCCAAACGGCCCACTCTTATCGGTGGCCACATGTACCACTGTTTTTTAAATAATTTAATTAAACGATCCAGTGAAAATCAAAACTTTATCTATCTCTTTTCAATGTTCCCGCAAAAGGGCAAGTTTGGCATGTCAACAAAAAATAAATGGCCCAGCGCCGAGTTGCCATATACCCAATTCATCGGTGGACACGGCATAAATAAGCGATTCCATAAGGTAAGAAAACTTTATCAATCAGCGACTCACTTCTTATGGTGGCCTGGGGACTAAAATATCTCAATCCTTTTTTGTGGGGGGTGGGGAGGGAGAGCGGCTTCAAAAGGTTTCGCCCGGGGTGCAGGTTACCGGGGCCTGAGTCCTGAGTAGCTATATAGACAGGTTATCTTAGACAGGTTTCCAATGGATACATTTCTTCTAGTATTAAGTCAGTTTTTTCGAGGTGCTCACACATAATGGTTTAACTGGACCGAGTAAATTGAACTGAGGGTTTATATTTGTAATGGAGCAGGTTTATATTTGTAATGGAGCAGGTTTATATTTGTAATGGAGCAGGTTTATATTTGTAATGGAGCAGGTTTATATTTGTAATGGAGCAGGTTTATATTTGTAATGGAGCAGGTTTATATTTGTAATGGAGCAGGTTTATATTTGTAATGGAGCAGGTTTATATTTGTAATGGAGCAGGTTTATATTTGTAATGGAGCAGGTTTATATTTGTAATGGAGCAGGTTTATATTTGTAATGGAGCAGGTTTATATTTGTAATGGAGCAGGTTTATATTTGTAATGGAGCAGGTTTATATTTGTAATGGAGCAGGTTTATATTTGTAATGGAGCAGGTTTATATTTGTAATGGAGCAGGTTTATATTTGTAATGGAGCAGGTTTATATTTGTAATGGAGCAGGTTTATATTTGTAATGGAGCAGGTTTATATTTGTAATGGAGCAGGTTTATATTTGTAATGGAGCAGGTTTATATTTGTAATGGAGCAGGTTTATATTTGTAATGGAGCAGGTTTATATTTGTAATGGAGCAGGTTTATATTTGTAATGGTGTTACCTCGATGTTTAACCAGCTAGGTCAGAATGGGGTGGGTCAGGAAAGGTAAGTAGGGTTTAAGGTGGGTGGGTTGCACAATAATCATAAAATACTAATTTCGACTAAGAACTTATAATAAAAAGAAATTAAGAAAATCACAAGGACTATAGGGCAATTAAAACCCTTAACTAATAACCCCTTAGTTCACAAAATAATAAAAACAACTGGAGCTTATACCCAAACTAATTACAATATAATAATAATATATTATAGAATAGTTAATCCTCAAAGTAATAACAATAACATAATCAAGAAGAGTTAATCCTCAAACTAATAAAAATATAATTATAACATAATCAAGAATAGTTAATCCTCAAACTAATAAAAATATAATTATAACATAATCAAGAATAGTTAATCCTCAAACTAATAAAAATATAATTATAACATAATAATAAAGAAATGCAAGTAAAATTAAAACAGTAATCCCCCTACAAAAAAAAGAAAGACATTTCCCGCTGTTAAATTATAAGACTCCAGAAATTATTCAAAAATAATTAATTGAATAAAAAAACATATGACTCTGATCAAGAGGAGACTATTACCCACAAAAAAAAATAAAGTTAATAATTACTTCCAACATTAAAATAAAGTCCAAAAAAAAAAAAGAAGATAAGGTGTAAGCAGATATTCAACTCAAATCTGGTAATTATACAATTAGTTAGAATAACTCTGACTTATATAATTTAAAAATTCCTCGGTATTTTGATTTTTACTATTCCTGTCAAACGGAATCCCGCAGCACTATGGTCGTAGCAGAACAGTTCGCAGTGGCGTTTAAACACCGATAATCCTCCCCGAGAACAGCTTCTAAAATTAACTTAAAGCTAGGATTGCGAGGCCATAATATTAATAATAATAAGGTGTATTTACTAAAAAGAATTAAACCTAAAGGCACGTAAGTGTCCAAAATAATGTCTCGCAGTTTCACTTAAACTATACTTAAAACTAGGCTTAGCTGTGATCGAGGTGAGCCGTTTCGCTACGGGTTTAGTGCGTCTCCAAGGTGGTAAAGGGAGAGCAGGGTGAGTGCCTCTAGTCCTCTGGACGCTGGCTACGAGAGTAACGTCGTAAATCCGCTTGGAGCGTGACGTTGCCACCTCGATCTGTCCTACGTCCAGGCTAGGCCAACACTGACAGTTCCGTTAAAACTCACGCACATGGTCCTCGGACCAAAACAAACCTTATCTCGCAAACACCTTTCTCCCGAAAGATCACTAGCTTATAATATAAACAACCCTACTCTTTAACAATCAACATTAAACTATAAATAAACAATAGATCTCCTCGGTTAAATTAAATAATATTATCTGATAAATATAATTCAGATAATTCACAATAATAATAATAATTAAATTAGGATTAGGAAGTAAGGAATAGTTATATGAGGTTTAGGATTTTATGAGCAACAATTTCCACTCTTTCCTCCTAAAGAAAATTTTGATGAAAAATTTTCTTTGGCTTAAGTATCCGGATCATGGTTGGTAGCTCTTTAAATCTTGGATGTGCCAAACGCCTATGCTGTCGCCATCGTTGTTCTTCAAATGGTAAGTCACCGGTGATATCTTCTTATATATAATAAAAGGTCCATGGTATCTAGGCGTGAGCTTGGCACTGATATCATCCACTTGTCGTGATTGGGTGAAATCTTTCTTCAAAACCAAATCTCCTTCGTCAAATTCTATATTTAACCTACGTAGATTATAGCGCTTTGCACTACTTTCATAGGCTTTGTCTAGTCTTTTCTTAACTTCCTTGTACGCGGCTTCCAACTCTGCAACACGTTTTGGTGGATCATAGTGGACTTGGTTTCCAGTTAAGTCATTCTGGTTTCGTCGAATTTGTAGCTCCCTTCCAAACATTAAGTAGCTTGGCGTATAGCCAGTAACCTCATTTACTGCCGACCTTAAAGCAAATCCGATTTCAGGTAAATGTGCGTCCCATTTCTTGTGCGATTCCTTTATGTATGATCTTATCATGGTCAGTATCGTGCGATTATACCTTTCGGTTGGGTTAGCCTGAGGATGACGTTTGGCATTGTAAAATGTCCGACAACCGTAGGATGTAAGTAAACCCTTAACCGCCTGACTAATGAACTCAGGACCATTATCACAAATGAGAGTTCGAGGAACCCCAAGCAATAAAAACGTATCTTCTAAATGTTTAGCAACGTTTTGTCCAGTTACAGCTCTCATGGGAAACAACAAGGTAAACTTAGAGAACGTATCCACGATCACTAACAGATACTTAAATCCCTTGCTGGTTCTAGGAAAGGGCCCCATCACGTCAGCAGCTATCATCTCCCACGGACGGTCTACATTCCTATTTCTTCCCATCATTCCAGCTGGTGGATTCTGGTCTGACTTTATTTTCTGACATACTTGGCACCGAGCTACATAACGTGCTATATCCATATTCATCTTGGGCCAGTAATAAGTACTCCTAACACGGTGCTGTGTCTTAAAGACTCCAAGATGTCCCGCCTTTGGGTCATCATGACATTCCTGGAGAACCTCCAAACGCAAATCTTTTGGTATCACTAGCTTCCAAGAATCCTCCGCTTCACCATAGCTTTTTTTCAGATACTAAACGATAGATTTTTCCCTCGTGAATCTTATAAAATGGAAATTTGTCCGGTTCAATTTCTATGTCACTTCGCAATCTCTGATACCATGTATCTGTGACCTGGATTGGTACTTCAATGTCGTAAACTTCAACAACATCGGTAGGTTCACCAACTGGGGATCGCGAAAGAAAATCTGCCACCACGTTGTCTTTTCCTTTTCTATGGATTAGATCAAAGTTGTACTGCTGCAGTCGGACAGCCCAACGAGCTAATCTACCCTGTGGGTCTTTCATGTTCTGTAGCCAGATCAGACTATAGTGGTCCGTATATACAGTAAATTTAGTTCCTTCTAAATACGGCCTAAACTTCTCAATGCCCCAGAGAACCGCTAAACACTCCCGTTCCACCACGGAGTAATTACGCTCGGCCTTTGAGAGCATCTTAGAAGCATATGCGACCACCTTTTCGCCTTCTTGATCGCGTTGGCTTAGAACAGCTCCAATACCGTAAGCTGAAGCGTCTGTGTGCAGTTCAAAAGGTAGTTCGAAATTTGGACGGCTAAGCACTGGAGCTTCAACCAAACATCTCTTGATATCTTTAAATGCATCTTCCGCCTCTTTCGACCAGCAAAATGTTGTCGACTTTTTGGTAAGTGCCGTTAAAGGTGCCACTCTGGTAGAAAACTCAGGGATGAATCTCCTATACCAAGATGCCATTCCTATTATTCGACGGACTTCTTTCTTGTTCGTGGGTGGTGCTAAGTTTAAGATGGCTGTAACCTTTTCTGGATCGACCCGCAATCCATTAGAATCCACTACATAGCCCAAATATTTCAAAGAACTTCTACATATTTCACATTTGTCCTGATTTACGGAAAGTCCCGCTTGCTTTAGCCGCTTAAAAATTTCTTTGAGAAGTCTTACATGCTCATCGAAGGTAGCAGTTGCCAGGATAATATCATCCAAGTAGACGAAGACGTATGGTTCTAAATCGGGTCCCAACACTTGATCTACAAGTCTCTGCCACGTAGCAGGAGAGTTGTGGAGGCCAAAAGGCATACGGCAGAACTGATAAAGCCCGCGACCTGGAACCACAAAAGCCGTCTTCTCTTTGCTGCTTTCTTCTACTTTCACTTGCCAATAAGCCGATTTCAAATCAATTGAGCTTAAGTATTGAGCGTCACGAAGTCGATCCAAAATTTGATTTATGTAAGGGAGGGGGTATGCGTCACGTTTTGTCACCGCATTTAATTTGCGAAAATCCACGCAGAAACGGTATCCCCCACCTTTCTTTGGTACCAGAAGAATGGGAGAGCTCCACGGACTGGAAGAGGGCTCAATTATCCCATCCTTCAACATCTGATCCAATTCCTCATCTATGTGTTTTTGCATCACCGGGGAAACTGGGTAATACCTTTGCTTTATGGGCAAAGCATCCCCCGTGTCAATCCTATGTTGAATTAGCGAAGTACATCCTAGTTTTTCACTAGAGTACTTAAATAGCTCGGACGTCACTTCCTGAAGACGACGAGTTTCCTCCGGACTAAGGTTTTCTTCACCTTTGATAACAGGGGTTGAATGATTAGCGGAAACCTCTATAAGATTCCTATCAGAAAAACACCACGTTCCTTTGGAGAGGTCAGGAATTATTCCTAATTTTTGCCAAAAGTCTAACCCTAAAATTAGTTGAGACTTTATCTCAGGCACCACCATCACCTCCAATAGACGACTTTTCCCCTCGACTTCCATCATCACATCAATCAGTCCTTCAATCTTATGAGAACTTCCATCCGCCACAAAAATCTTGTTATCGTCTCCTTTCCTCAAGGCAAGTCCTAAAGCTAATAACTTATCACGACCTTCTTTCCCTACAAGTGTACGTGTTGAGCCAGAATCAAGCAGCCCAGTCATTCTAGCCCCCATGATATTGACTTCGAGAAATGGTCTTGAATCTCCAGGGAATGGGTAAAATATTGACCCAATTGTTTCTAATATTTTGACCGGTCTTCGGACTGACTCACATCCTTGGCGAAGCGCGAGCCGGTCGGTCGACGCTCCGCTTGCCCGTTTCCCTCGTGATTTTGTTGGTTCGTACTTCTTGAATAATAAACACGGCCCGAACGGTCTGCCCCGTAATTCCTTGCCGTATCTCTTTGTGAAGGGCATTCGGATCGATAGTGTCCTTCTTTGTTACACCGCCAGCAAATTACCTTCGGCATCGGTTTTTGTCTCTCTTCGGTTCGAAAGTTTGATCTTGGAACTTGGATTTCTGAAACCTCAACATCTTTCTTAACTCGAGACACTTTCCTTTTGTATGCTAACTCAGGTTCCATAAGAGAAGTCTTCGGTGTTTCTTTGGATCTCAACGCTCTACATCTTCCTCTTTCTAACCGGTAGACAATATCTTCTAACTCATCCAATGTTGAGTAGTATTGAAGACTGAGGTGTTCTTGATATTCTCCAAGGAGATTATCTTCAATGATCTCTAACTGTGTGCTCTCAGTAGGTGGATTAGATAGCCGGGCAAACAGACTGTTCATTTTCGCCAAATATACAATTATTGATTCATCCGGTCCTTGGCGACGATTCATGATTTCGCGAAGAAGTCGTCGGTCATAATCAGGGTCTTGGAAAGCTTTTCTCAATTTCCTTTCTAACTCCTTCCACGTAGCTAGTCGGTGCCTCGACGCCCTGAAAACAGCTTGTGCTGAACCAGTAAACAACTCTGCCGCCGACCTAAATAAATCTTTTTCCGTCATTGAATTAGACTCCATCTTATCTCTTACCGCTGCGAGAAAAGATCCGATACTAACATTTACATCGTCTCCCGAAAACTTTAAATGCCACGAAGAAACCGGAACTCTTTTAATGCGATAGTCCCTAACCATCTTACGAGAACTACCCGAGCTTCTTGATCCCTTATCACGTTCACCAGAAGATGAAGACGAAGAAGACAAATGACGATGTCTAGGACGAATTGCGACTTTCTTTGAAAAAGTTCTTGCTAAACCGGAGGGACCACTAGTTTGAGTAATCTCGGATTGAAGCCGTTGACGCCTATCAGTATCTACAGCACTTGCACTCGTTTCCCCTTCAGTAGTGTAAGTCGTTGCCCCAACTTTATTTTCTAAAGTGTCTAGTAGGCCACTTATTTTTAATATTAATTCATTCCTAAGACTGATCATTTCCTCTTCAGATGAGGCAAGAGATAACCTCTCCAACCGACCTCGTAAATGAAGTCCTTTCACCAAAATCTTAGGGTAATCACCTTTATCTTTTCCTCGTACCCCAGAAAACTCCGTCACCGCCGCTTCTAATAATTTATATTTGTCTTCACAGGTCTTAAGTTCGCCTTCAGCATCCTCTACACCAGTAGAAATCTCCTCAACACCCGGTTTTAAACTATGTCTAAGAGCCCTCCTTAAAGAATCCATGCTCATAGAATCATCAAAAGGAACCGCCCTTATACGAAGCTCATACTCTAACTCATCTCTGTCTAACCTATTCACATGTTTTCTAATTCCTTCCATGTCAGGAAAAAAAACGTACAGTAATATATATCACAAAAAAAAATTCAACCTAAAAAAAAATATATATACTTGAATAACAATGATAATAAAATAATCTCTATTTATTATCAAATAAAACAACAACGAAAAACCTTTAGTAAATACAGCTCACAGTGCTAAAACAAAATAAACAGAGTCCCTACACAGCAAATAGGGCCCAAACGTTGGTGCGCCAAATTGTTACCTCGATGTTTAACCAGCTAGGTCAGAATGGGGTGGGTCAGGAAAGGTAAGTAGGGTTTAAGGTGGGTGGGTTGCACAATAATCATAAAATACTAATTTCGACTAAGAACTTATAATAAAAAGAAATTAAGAAAATCACAAGGACTATAGGGCAATTAAAACCCTTAACTAATAACCCCTTAGTTCACAAAATAATAAAAACAACTGGAGCTTATACCCAAACTAATTACAATATAATAATAATATATTATAGAATAGTTAATCCTCAAAGTAATAACAATAACATAATCAAGAAGAGTTAATCCTCAAACTAATAAAAATATAATTATAACATAATCAAGAATAGTTAATCCTCAAACTAATAAAAATATAATTATAACATAATCAAGAATAGTTAATCCTCAAACTAATAAAAATATAATTATAACATAATAATAAAGAAATGCAAGTAAAATTAAAACAGTAATCCCCCTACAAAAAAAAGAAAGACATTTCCCGCTGTTAAATTATAAGACTCCAGAAATTATTCAAAAATAATTAATTGAATAAAAAAACATATGACTCTGATCAAGAGGAGACTATTACCCACAAAAAAAAATAAAGTTAATAATTACTTCCAACATTAAAATAAAGTCCAAAAAAAAAAAAGAAGATAAGGTGTAAGCAGATATTCAACTCAAATCTGGTAATTATACAATTAGTTAGAATAACTCTGACTTATATAATTTAAAAATTCCTCGGTATTTTGATTTTTACTATTCCTGTCAAACGGAATCCCGCAGCACTATGGTCGTAGCAGAACAGTTCGCAGTGGCGTTTAAACACCGATAATCCTCCCCGAGAACAGCTTCTAAAATTAACTTAAAGCTAGGATTGCGAGGCCATAATATTAATAATAATAAGGTGTATTTACTAAAAAGAATTAAACCTAAAGGCACGTAAGTGTCCAAAATAATGTCTCGCAGTTTCACTTAAACTATACTTAAAACTAGGCTTAGCTGTGATCGAGGTGAGCCGTTTCGCTACGGGTTTAGTGCGTCTCCAAGGTGGTAAAGGGAGAGCAGGGTGAGTGCCTCTAGTCCTCTGGACGCTGGCTACGAGAGTAACGTCGTAAATCCGCTTGGAGCGTGACGTTGCCACCTCGATCTGTCCTACGTCCAGGCTAGGCCAACACTGACAGTTCCGTTAAAACTCACGCACATGGTCCTCGGACCAAAACAAACCTTATCTCGCAAACACCTTTCTCCCGAAAGATCACTAGCTTATAATATAAACAACCCTACTCTTTAACAATCAACATTAAACTATAAATAAACAATAGATCTCCTCGGTTAAATTAAATAATATTATCTGATAAATATAATTCAGATAATTCACAATAATAATAATAATTAAATTAGGATTAGGAAGTAAGGAATAGTTATATGAGGTTTAGGATTTTATGAGCAACAATGGAGCAGGTTTATATTTGTAATGGAGCAGGTTTATATTTGTAATGGATTGCAGGTTTGTGTTTCCAATAACAACCACAAGTAAACGGAATAACATTTATTTTATAATCGACTGTTTACATCATACTAGCTAATATCTATAGAAATGCACAGTCGACGATTCGACTTTTCAAGTGGGAGACAAAATAATCTTGCTTAATTCAGTCTTTGACATTTCCATTTACAAATTATACAAAAAATTATCTTATCTAATTATAAACAATTTTCAATATTATTTAATCACATACTTGGATTAACAAAATGAAATAACTTACAGTAATAATAAAACATAAAATAAAAACAAGTCTTGAAATAGAGTAAATTGTTATAAAAAACGGAAGTACATTGTCGATACTGCAAAGCTTCAACACTTCAGATTGTAACGCTTCACACAACAAACTACAGCATTCGTCATTTCATTCCTAAAAACACATTTTATTTATTTTAGTGAGCCAAGTTACACTGAATTATAAAGTTTAAAGTGACTTGCATTAAAACTATGAAACATAATGCGTTTATGAAACTGATTTTGAGAAGACAAATTTTGCAACAGAGCTATTTCAGCACTTAACTCGTCCCACTATTTATTTTCTGTGCTTGGAGGATCAACATGCTGCACTTAATTATAAATACATCAAACAGACAGACAACAACACACCAGGGGGGGGGGGAATACACACGTGACCACCCTGTACTCCTCAATACAAAAATTAAACTCAAATTTATCATTCAGAGTTTTAAATTGACAAAGAATTGGGTGAATAGTTAGAAGTATCACTGAAAAATGTTTGACTTTTATATATTGACACAATTTGATATGAGACAAAATAACATGATTTGATATGAGACAAAATAACATGATTTGATATGAGACAAAATAACATGATTTGATATGAGACAAAATAACATGGTTTGATATGAGACAAAATAACATGGTTTGATATGATACAAAATAACATGATTTGATATGAGACAAAATAACATGGTTTGATATGAGACAAAATAACATGGTTTGATATGAGACAAAATAACATGGTTTGATATGATACAAAATAACATGATTTGATATGAGACAAAATAACATGATTTGATATGAGACAAAATAACATGGTTTGATATGAGACAAAATAACATGATTTGATATGAGACAAAATAACATGGTTTGATATGAGACAAAATAACATGGTTTGATATGATACAAAATAACATGGTTTGATATGATACAAAATAACATGATTTGATATGAGACAAAATAACATGGTTTGATATGAGACAAAATAACATGGTTTGATATGATACAAAATAACATGATTTGATTCATTACATTGATAAATTGATTACACGTCACATAAAACTCAATTTCACGGTGTTTATTAATCCAATAATAAAAAAAAATCAATTTTTAATATCCTGGATCTTGGATAGATAATTTAAAATCCTTGGTATATTTATCACATTGTTAAATTAGAAAAAAAGAGAATTGAATTTGGTTTAAATATTGCCTAAACAATATTGTTAAAACAAAAGTTAAAATTATTTTAAAAATACTGTTTATTTATTTTATATTAAAAATACACGTATTAAATTTGAGCATTTTTTTCTTAAAGGCACATGCTGTTATATAAATGACATTTGAGTAACTACACATTAATTACATCATTAAGACTACACTTTAACACTTCTAGAAAGTTTTCCTAACAAAAATACTAACCCACACAACATATAAGTAGTTGAGGTTTGGGGTTACCTAATGAGTAATAAACCAATTATTATTGTATTATTATGATTAAAGGAGGCAGAGTAACATAAGTGTTAAAATTATAATGAAGGGGAATCTCAAAAATATACTCTCTGACTGGGAAACTTTTAGTTTAGCAACAGTCCACCTTTTGGATTTAACACGGTAGCACTTGAATGTTTAAATATTTACACCTCCACTGTAGACTTTACTGTAGACACAGCTCTAACCACTTAGATGGAGAACAAGTACGCTATTGAGAAAACAATCAGTTTAAGTGCCCCAAACAATTTAATAACAGTAAAATTGAGATGGATCTTTTAAAATCCTCAGTGTATATTTTTCACACTATTAAAATTAAAATTTCAATTTGGTTGAAATATTGCAACTGTTTTGCTTGGCACTATAAGAGAATACAGAAATAATCACCAGGAAAACAGAAGCAGGCGGCCCTCTGCATCAGAGATCCTTCGTATCAAAGAGAGTATGTCAATCACCTGCACTTGTTTAAAATAGTTTAAACCCTTATTTTTTTTAAAAAAAACTGGTTGGTTTTTTAAATGCTTTTGTCCAGCATTTATTGAACATTGCAGTTATGGGGGAGCGATGTTACAGAATGTATTCAATGTGCCACAAAGCACAACAGTTTTACTTAATCCTGCTGAAAGACAAGCGCCAGCAGAATCATCATTATGAACATGTATTGAAGAAGAGAAGACGCATCGTACAGCAGGCCTTCACATCGTACAGCAGACCTTCATCTTCTCGGCTCATTTGAATATTTTGATGATGGAAGATGTCTCCTGCTTACAGAGAGGGCACACCGGTTTGGCAGGAGTCGGCTGCAAGATGTTGGCCGAACACGAAGCACACAGGCAGAAGTGGCCACAGGGCACCACCACGTGTGTAGGGGCTTCTGCCCAGCACACGCAGCACATCACTTCCTCCTCTTCCTCTTCCAGGGGGGGGCCTTCCGTCGGCAGAACTACAACACAACACAACCACATGTTAGACAATGCCTCGAGCCAGTGTAACAATTCAAAAATTGTGTCGCAGATTTAAGTTTGGAAAGGCGATAAACAGTAAATTTATAGGTATATAATAAATAAATACACAGTAATAGATGAGACTCGTTTAAGTAGTAGAATAAATAAATTAATTGATGCATGTAAATGATGGAAAAACTTTGCTTATCTGGGTTGTTTTATAGTAAGATAGTTGCCTCCTGATCGGGTTCGATGTTTAATCCTTGTTTGGTTATGTGCTTTAACAATAGGTTAAATCTGTAAACAAAGATTAGTTGCCCTTCTCCGACGATGAGTGATCGGCCGCTAGGAAGTGGAGTGACGACGGCAGGTAGGCCTGAGTGTTACATAGGCAAGGTTAAGGTATAGCGTTACGGTTAACGTACAGCGTTACCGTAACCATCGCTTTTGCGGATTCTCCAAAGTACCTGAGCTGGCTCGTCACCATTGTGGCAGTTTCACAGTGATTAGTGTGGCAAGCTACTGTGCTGTGGTGTAAGCAGGATTTTGCAGTGCTGTACATAAAGAACAGAGGAACGACACTACGCTCTGTGGATTACAGATAGGCCTTTTCTTTTTATTCATTATTATTTTTGATAATTTTGTGGAGTAGAAAAACACCATACTCCCATCAGTAGCTCCAAACTTTAGTTTCAAGAACCCCTTCCCCTTAGTTTTAGTTTAAGTTGAGTTAGCATTATATGACCTGATTAGTTTAGTAATCATATTTTGGAGTTGTGGTATTAAAAAAAGGACTATTTGAAGTGGTGTTGGTGGACTCTTCAAACAGAGCGCCCAGTCAGAAATCTTCTTCTTTTTTTTCAATCAATCTTTATTTCCAACGACTCATTTTTTATTATTTTGTTTTATTTTTATTAAAGCCCCAGAAAAGAAAGAACTTATTAATTTAAATACACAAGACATTTAATTTTTATACTCATTCCCTATTATGATTTGATTTTGGCAATATACTTTTTCTTTACCAAATTACCTTATTATTTTAGTCAATTGTTAATTTGCGTTAATCCAAGTGATTTTTCTTTTATTTTTATTGTAATTTAATACCTTATTTTAATTTCACAAGGTTCTGTACTTAATTATAATAGTTGCAATTATAAGTTCATATTCTTTGGTTATGTATAAACTTTTTCTTTTATTATTTCTTTCACCCCGAATCTTTTTATGTTATTAGGAAGGCACTATCCATTTTTTATTCTGAAGCTTCAAATAAAAGAGGATCACTTGAAACTTTTTTTCGTCCCCGATCAGGATCATGGAAATAGTAAACAATTATTAAATAGATATGAGAGAGTTAGTGAGGTACGGTTTGAAGAAAAACAATTATTAAATAAACATTCAAAAAATAAAAATTATAGTAAGATAAATACGAACTCTAGTCTCCTAGTAAGCGTGGTCGGCGAAGGAGATTACGACCCTAACCTCCCAAAAACAAGCAGAAAAACGAGTAAATCGTGTTCCCAGGAGCAGGGCTCATTCAAGTACAATAAGGAATCAAACACAATTTTTAATATTGGTACTCTAAATGTAAGAACCTTGTCAAGTTTGTGGAGATTACATGAACTGGAAGAAGCTTTTGAACTTTCTAACATTCAGATTCTCGGTTTAGCAGAAGTTAAAAGAGAAGGAGAGAGAATTATAAAACTTAAGGGGGGCTCTACTTTCATGCACTATGGTGAAGGAAATGATCAGCGTGGAGTCGGCTTTATTGTTAAAGAGGAAACAGCGCACAACATCGTCGAATTTAAGCCTATTTCAGATAGAGTGGCTAGCCTTAGGGTAAAAGTAGGCGGAGAAAAATACTTGACTTTAATACAGGTTTATGCACCCACTACACAATACGATGATGAAGCAATGGAATCTTTCTACAGACAGATCGATGAGTGTATAAAAGCAGCTAAGGAAATTAAGAAAACTCATATTATAATTGTAGGCGATTTCAACAGTCAAGTCGGAACAAAGGAGTGCCAAGAAGAAGAAGAGTTAGGAAGATTTGGATACGGCCGTAGAAACGACAGGGGAAGGAGGCTTTTAACTTTTTGCAGAGAAAACAACCTAAAAGTGATGAACTCGTTCTTTAAAAAGCGAAAAGGGAATAAATGGACATGGTTGTCTCCTGATTCCAGCTGTAGAAATGAAATAGATTTTATCTTAAGTACCAGAAGAGACCTCTTTCAGAATGTCGAGGTGGTAAGAAAGTTTCCATTCTTAACAGACCATAGACTTGTAAAAGCTTCTGTTCGTTTTCCTAGGCTGCACAAACCATGCAAGCCAAATTTTAATAACGTTAAAAAAAAAATTGATTATAATCTTTACAAGGAAAAAATTTATAATAAAATTAGTCACAATGCCCAAAACTGTATTCAAGATGCACAAACCAGATATGATCGACTGGAAAGAATAATGCTAACATCAGCAGTAGAGAGTGCCATTTTAGAACAAGATAAGACTAAGAAGTTGTCCCAAGAAACCTATGAACTAATTAGAATGAGAGAAGAACTTCGGAGCAAATACGGAAAAGGTACAAAAGAACGGATAGAATTAAGGGAACTCTGTAAAATAACTAAAGTTGCCATTAGAAATGATGTTGAAGCTTATAATTATAAAATAGTAGAAGAGTGTATAAAAAACAGTTCAGCGGTTAAGAAAGCAAGGAAGATGACAAACGTAGGAAAAGACTGGATACCTGCGCTTAAGAAATCAACAGGAGAAATTAAAAGATCTAGAGAAGACGTCCTTCAAATAGCTACCGATTTTTACACCGATCTGTATAAAGATGCAAATAAGAATTTAAATGAATGGAAGAAAAATTGTAATCGGATTGCAGAAGAAGCATTCACGCCAGTAATAAAATACGAAGTGAGACAAGCAATAAATAGTTTAAAAAAAGAGAAAAGTCCTGGAGCAGACGGAATTACGTCAGAAATGATACAAGAAGGAGGAGACGCAATAATAAAGGACTTGACATTTATATTTAATCAAGTCATTATAGAAAAGAAGGTTCCAAGACAATGGTGTGACTCAGATATCATTCTATTACACAAGAAAGGCAGCAAAGATGATATGAAAAACTATAGACCGGTCAGTCTGATGTCCTCATACAGTCTGTGCCCTGCAAAAGTTTTGCAGGGCAGAACGAAGGCTACTCTTTACCAAAACTTGTCATGGGAGCAAGCAGGGTTCAGGAAAGGTTTTAGCACCGTCGACAACTTACACGCCATCCAGCAACTAATGGAAAAAGCCAAAGAGTATCAGACAATTATTTACATGGCATTTATTGACTATTCTAAAGCTTTTGATTCTTTGAGCCACGAATTTCTGTTTAAAGCACTGGAGGAACAAGGAGTGGATGCCCATATAATAGAGGTTTTATCCTATTGGTATGGCAATAGCAGAGCTAGAGTAAAGTTGGAGAGATATGGTTACTTTTTTAATTTAGAAAGAGGGGTAAGACAAGGGGATCCATTATCTCCGGATTTATTCTCAGCAGCTCTAGAAAAGGCCTTTAAAATATTGAACTGGGATGAGAAAGGAATAGACATACACGGGGCTAAACTAAACAACCTTAGGTTTGCGGATGATGTGGTGATATTCGCTGAATCTGTTGATGAAATTGAAGTCATGTTACAGCAACTCAATGAAGCAGGCCAGCCAGCTGGATTAAGCATACATTTTGAGAAAAGCTGCATCATCACGAATGGTAAAGAAAACATTATAAACATAGCGGGGAAAAGGCTAAAGTGGGCTAAGGAAACAATTTACCTAGGGCAATTAATACACTTCGACCAAGATGGGCTAAAAGAAATGAAAAGAAGAAAGGAGATAGCATGGAAAAAATTCTGGTCACTTAAACATATCTTCAAGAGTGATATGGCGCCGGAGTTAAAAGGGAAAGTGTTCAACAGTTGTGTGACACCATGCCTCACTTACGGGTGTCAGACCTGGGCCCTTTCACAAAAATTGTTGCAACATCTAAATGTATCCCAGAGGGCTATGGAAAGGAGCTTATTGAAAGTGAAACGCAGAGATAAAATAAAAAACAGAGATCTACGAAAGAGGACTGGCATGATGGACTTAAGAGAGGCCACACTTAGTTTAAAATGGCAATGGGCTGGACATGTTGCCAGAATGGATGAACAGAGATGGGCTCAACGAATAATGGAATGGTACCCTAGAGATGGATCAAGAAAGAGAGGAAGACCAGGAAGAAGATGGAGAGACGATATCACTAATTTCTGTGGAATGTTGTGGCATCGATCTGCTCAAGACAGAAGAGCGTGGTCTCGATTGGGAGAGGCCTATGCCCTTAGATGGGCTGAATGAAGATGGAGTATTTTTATTTTGTTTTTAAAAAAATGTTACTTTTGTTTTAAAATTAAAGGCTTATTATTATTATTATTATTATTATTAATACCTTATTTTAATTTCACAAGGTTCTGTACTTAATTATAATAGTTGCAATTATAAGTTCATATTCTTTGGTTATGTATAAACTTTTTCTTTTATTATTTCTTTCACCCCGAATCTTTTTATGTTATTAGGAAGGCACTATCCATTTTTTTTTTTTTTTTTTGTGTGTTATTAAATTGGGAAAACACTTTTCCTTCAGTTGCATAAATCCAGGGTGTCAAGTATAATTTTCATATTGGTGGAACCCACCCCAACACTGGCTAGCCCATATAATTTATTCCCCGTAATTAAAAACGGTAACAGCAGGGTTCAACCACTATCATACAAATAACAGCTGATTTCATAATGGCACGCTGTTAGAAAATTATTTATGCAAATCAAATTTGAATCACGACTCTCGATGATAAGACATAGCTGAGTCCAGCGTTGCAAGTATTAGGACAGTACATACAAGATAAGATACTTGTGTGTGAAGTCTCACGTAGGAAGGGTTTCGTTGGTATTGTAAACATGAAATTAGTTAGAATAAGTGGGAGGGGGATGGAAAATGCTGATGCTTTAAAATTATACAATTTACACAAGTTTTATATTTTTGTAATCTACTCTTTAACCCGCGGGTGCACGCTGTCTAATACAGACACGAGGAGGCGCGCACGCCTCATAGCACTTAATCTGTTTTATATGCCCACACAACAGGTAAAATAAATATCAACTTGAAATCATTTTAACAAATTTTTATAAAACATAATTACATTGACATTGGTTTTATTGTTTTTTTAATTCATAAAATAGCGTTGTTTAGTCTCATAGTTTATAAGCACCAAATTAGTCATTCTCAATTATAATTTTCAAATGTTTAATTTTATCTGTATATTTTTACAAGGATTGTGAACTTGATGAAGGGGAATATTGGCAGTGGGCTGTTTACTTGTTTCCTTTAACTCTCCCAAGCTATTATTCACTTGATTCTTATCACGGTTGTTTATTATAAATATCCAAAGAGAACTATTTGTTGTAGTTAGCTTATTGTTTATTTTTAGGAAACAAACTAAAATTTAATATTTCAGAAAATTAACTAAAATTTAATAATTCATAAAATAAAATAACATTTAATATTTATACTTTTTTTTTTTTGCAATTCTGAACCACTTTTCTAAATAATATTTTTTGATATCATCAAAAATAAGGGTAGTTTACTCTTGGTCTTTTTTCAAAAAACCGAACACCCTGTAAACAAAATCGAGAAATTTTTTGCATTTTTAGAGGTCTAAGAACAAGCAGGAGTTTTTATAAAGAATTTTTTTTTTTTTTCAAAAACAAGAATAATTTTATAATGCTGTATTTTAACTTGGGTTTTCAGGGGTTATAAAAACACTTTTTTATACATAAAAATGGTGATATTTCATCCCTTAATTGGCTTAATTTTTGGCTTAATTGACTTAGAGTCAGTTGATTGAGCCCTACTGACTCACATCAGATTGTATAACCTGATTTTTAGACTTTTTACCAAATTACTGGTGAAGAATATTTTAAAATGTATCATTGACTTCAAAACAAGGTTTGAAGATATCCCAATTAAGGGATGAAATATCACCTTTTTTATGTATAAAAAAGTGTTTTTATAACCCCTGAAGACCCAAGTTAAAATACAGCATTATTAAATATAAAGGGGACAGCAAAAGTAAAAATGAAGAATAATTTTCCTCTTGGGACACACTGTATATAATATATACAGTGTGTCTCCGGATCGAAGCATGAATAGGTGAAAAAGACTAAACATTTTATAATTAAAATTTCATCTTCTGGGGTTCAGCCCTGCTTGGATAGAAACTAATTTATGTCATAACTTAAGTTTAGAAAAAATCAAGTATGTCTTGGAAATTTACAAAAAAGTTATTTTTCCCACTAGTGAAGTGCTTCTTCTCTAGGAGATACGACAAAATGTTATTAGAAAAAGTTGTTCAGAAATCAAAACTGAGTAAGAATACAACATTTGAAAACGCTCGGCCTACTTTCATATGTTGCATTATTTACAATTTTTTGAATTGTTAGAGATTAAAAAATTTCGTGAGGAAAAGTTCTTACAAAATTAATAAAATATGCGAGTGCAAAAAAGTTTTAGTTTACTTTCATTCGTCTGTTATGAAAATTAAATATTTATTATAAGAAATAAGCATAATAACAATAACAAAACAAATAATTCACCATTAAATTTAATGTTGTACTAACATAATAATATCCATAGTGGTATTTATGAAATTTGAAACCTATTTTATGGCACAGAAAACACCTAAAATTATTATTTTTACTATTTTTAACAGCACAATAGGCATAATATGGAGTGGTAAATAAAGCAACATATCAAAGTAGGCCGAGCGTTTTCAAATTTTGTATTCTTACTTAGTTTTGATTTCTGAAGAACTTTTTCTAATAAAGTTTTGTCGTATCACCTAGAGAAGAAGCACTTTACTAGTGGGAAAAATAACTTTTTTGTAAATTTCCAAGACATACTTGATTATGACATAAATTAGTTTCTATCCAAGCAGGGCTGAACCCCAGAAGATGACATTTTAATTTAAAATTTTTTAGTCTTTTTCACCTATTTATGCGTCGATCCGGAGACAAACTGTATATATCACGTTCCCAAAGCCTTCATTGAAATTTGATTTCATCGAATTAAAATTATCTTTCCAAAGTTTGAAGGAATGCTTGTTGGAATTTGGCAGGAATTATCCTTGAAGTCATTACAAGCTACAAATATAAACGATTTTTAATTTTTGGACTGTTCACAGAACTACTAGTTTAAAAACATAAATTAAAAATTGGGTGAATTACCTTTTTTGAATGAGGACCTGTCAGACGAAGTTATAAAGACCCGAGGAGTCGGCAGGCATTGAAGTGGAGGAGTAGGTGGTGCCGGCAGAGAGTCGGCTACGACTCCGGCTTGGCTCACACCGGCAGTGTTGAAAGAATTGGTAAAATAAGGTAACTGAGGGGAGTCGAGGCATCTAGCCCCCTCCCCCGGCTCGTCGAACATTATATTGAAAGGCTGGCTCAAATCATCCGAGTCAAAAGATATGTCGGCATCGGGTTGGACGAGAAGAGGACTGACAGTGGTGCCGATCCTTCGTTTGGCTATTCCACAGCCGACGTCGGCAGTCCCGAACGTTACTCCGGCCGGCTCATCAAAGAAATATTTGACGCCTCGTGAAAACGGACTGATCCTCTCGGGTCCCACCTGTTTGAACAATTATTATTTTAGTTTTTACTGAGATGATCTGTTAGAATAAAAATAATCTAGCTGACGGATACGAGGCACTAGAAAAACAAGCTCCATAAAACTTAAATTAGTTTAAAACGAAATTGCTAAATGACAAATGTTTAAAACTAACTGGATTCAGCGAGTCTAAAAGTTGATCTACAAGCTCAGTCTGATTTAATATAGCTGCAGAGTAACCGGCGTAGCTTTTACTTCAACCGAGGTGGCGTGTTCTAAAGAACCCGACTGAATTTAAGTAACAATAAATAAATTGTGAATAATAAAGTGGTGGAAAATAATAATAAGTGGAGTTGAGTTGATACGCTCTTTAGCATTGTACATTACTCCCAGTAAAACATTGAGTGTGTTGAGTAAACAGTGGCCGACTTAGAAAAACCGTAATTAGCGTAGTAAACGCACAAGTAAAAGAAAAACATTCCTTTTATCGTAAATTAGAGATTGTTCCTGGTAGCATTCAATTCTGCAGTAGTTGGGTCTATTAAGGAAATAAAAAGCTCACTTTTGCAATATTTCGACCCCTCCTTGGGTCATTCTCAAGCTGCAATCAAAATTTATTTAGATATTAGATTTTAAAAACTATAAATATTCTCTGGACAAAACATTAACAAAATTTTAAGGGTAATGATTACAATTAATTTTAACATGTAAAAAGTTTTGATATTACTAACCTGGTAGACTAGAAGTTATCTTACAGTATACTAGTTTTATTCTTGAATTATTTTATTTGAATCTTTTTGATTCTCGTCATTTCGTCCTAAAATAATAACAATATATTGGTATTGGTCACATGTTATATGGGATATTGAAAATTTTTAATTTTGAGATAATGAAAAGTATGTACTTACTGAAGTCAGGTAATAGTCATGTCACTTGTGATATATATGCACTATTTAATATATGTATTTTTAACTTCCTGAAATATATTTTATTAATTAATTATTTTCTCCCTTCTGTTATCATTACAACAATTAATTATACTCAAAATTCGATCATGTGACAGATTCAGACTAGTTAATTCGACCCCGAGGAGGGGTCGAAATATTGCAAAAGTGAGCTTTTTATTTTTTTAATAGACCCAACTACTGCAGAATTCCTTTTATCATTGAAGCGAGCGTCTTGCAATAAATATGAATTGAATATTGAGAAAATGTTAATAACCATGATGAGTTGATATTTAAATAGGATGGTTGTAATACAGTCCTTTTCCCTACCTACCCGGCACTCAATTTAAAATATTATAAAATATATCACTTCACTACTCAAACACTTCTGCTTGTATTACTAGAAATTTTACATGCCCGTTTCAAGTGAACTTTAGACGATGTGTATGAAGTTTCATTAAAATTGTTACGTTAGAACGTAAGATATCGGTAAAAACGTTGTTTTCTCTTAAGGTCCACTTTAATAATTTTAGCGATCTTAAACACTTCACAGCTGTGTCGGTGTTGGTTTTACTACAAAAAATTATTTAAAAAAGTTGTTTGTCTCATTGAATAGATCGTTAGAATTTTTTCCCGTCCTAAAATTCCAATTAAATATTTGAAGCTTACATTTACGCGAGCGTTGCGGGCGAACACTTGGGCGGATAACATTGTCCGACGAACTTATCCTGGGCATCGGTAAAATGAACATGTGTACCAAATTTCAACTGAATCAGTCAACTTTTACTGTAGTTGTGGTCATTGGTGGATTTGGTGACGGTAGGTTTTGTGACAGTCATTTTGTTTTTGGATTCACTGGTTGGCTGCAGACGCAGTGCCGTGCCATAAGCAACTCGGTTCCATTAATATATTGTTCTGACTAAGAGATTGCAGCACCACTTTATAGTTATGACTAGAGAGTTTTATAGAAGGTAACACAAAAGTATGGGGCCTGGGCAGCTCGTATGGGAGAACTGTCAACAATCATATTAAGCAGCACTGGGCGTGGTCAGTAGTCGGATGGGTGACTGCAACCTCTGACCACACAGCTCCGGGTTCGATTCCCAAACCAGGGACCTCGACCTGGGAGCCTGCAGGTCAGTGTCCACCCGCCATTGCTTAAACAAATGGGAAGTTGCTCGTAAGAGACTCTGGTTTGAATAAAAATCTACATGTGAGGCACCGACCAACTCTTCACACAAATGTGAAGAGTTTGGAGAAAAAATGTAGGGGGGGGGGGGGGGGGGGGGGGAATATGTGCAACTTGTTGACTACAGTATTGCTTGACGTATTATTACTACAAACCTGAAGCTGGACTGAAGGGTTTGTAAGTGAAGCAGAGCTGGACACATTGACGACACCTGATCCACCAGCAGTGTCCGTACAACTAGGGAGCAGGGGCTGGGTGTCGACCGCAGCAGCCGACGACTCCGACTCTATGAGTCGGCACACCTTGTTCAACTCGTCCACTTCTCTCTTCTTCCTGAGGTCGTCTTCCAGGCTCAGCAGTAACCCAAGTGCCAACTCATTGTCTTCGTTCTCAAACACCAAATCCAAGAACCTGCACAATAAACATTTAGCATTACAACTGAGCATTATTTTTAGCATTATAACAGAGGAGGATTTTTAGCATTACAACTGAGGAGGATTTTTAGCATTACAACTGAGGAGGATTTTTAGCATTACAACTGAGGAGGATTTTTAGCATTATAACTGAGGAGGATTTTTTAGCATTATAACTGAGGAGGATTTTTAGCATTACAACTGAGGAGGATTTTTAGCATTACAACTGAGGAGGATTTTTAGCATTACAACTGAGGAGGATTTTTAGCATTATATCTGAGGAGGATTTTTTAGCATTATAACTGAGGAGGATTTTTAGAATTATAACTGAGGACAATTTTTAGCATTATAATCTATAACTGAGGACAATTTTTAGCATTATAATCTATAACTGAGGATTATTTTTAGCATTATAACTGAAGAGGATTTTTAGAATTATAACTGAGGACAATTTTTAGCATTATAATCTATAACTGAGGATGATTTTTTTAGCATTATAACTGAGGAGGATTTTTAGCATTATAACTGAGGACAATTTTTAGCAATTATAATCTATAACTGAGGATTATTTTTAGCATTATAACTGAAGAGGATTTTTAGAATTATAACTGAGGACAATTTTTAGCATTATAATCTATAACTGAGTATCGCTGCCGGTCCTAATGGCAGCGAGATTCTCTAATTTGATTCCTTTACTAGTGTGTAATCTACTATAAAACTCTAACTCTTTTTACAACACCGTAAAAGAATATTTATTTCTTTTAACAATTTCTGACAAAGCAAATGACGGAACAAAAATCAATCAAAAACAAAAATATAACCGGCTACGCCGACATGGCTCCTCAATTCAATCAATTGATTGGATTCTGACAGAAGGCTCTTTGGCGGGGAACTTCCCTGGTTCTGGTGTCTTCGAAATCAGTAGAATCAGTCCCGTGGCTGGGCGTTTCAACGACTTGGTGCTACCCTTTCTTATTTCCACCTTCCGTACTAGACCGTCCTGACTCGGAAACACTTGCTCTATGATGGCAAGTGGCCCAGTGTTTCTAGGTTGGGTCAGGTCCTTAGCAATGACCACGTCCTCAACTTTCAGATTTCTTCCTCTTTTGATCCATTTTTCTCGGCTTTGCAATCCCAAATACTCTTTCTTCCAGCGTGCCCAAAACTCTTGACTCAGATGTTGTGTGGGGTGATGTTGTATCCTGTCGTACAACTCGTCTCTCTCAAATTCTCCAGGGGGTGGTTCCCCTGGTAGATCTTTCAAGGTGAACAGATGACTCGGTGTTAATGGCTCCAGGGAGTGGGGATCGAATAAGTTGATAACTGAAAAATTGACCTGGCTTCTCAGACCTTTTACAAAGAAAGGTCCGAATACATCGACCGCTGGCGTAACACGATCAGGTGGCAAATCACTTATCTGTTGTTGCACGAAGGATCCTCTAAGGCGTTGGCACGGAATGCAGTTCGAAACCTCCGAACAACCTCATATTATCCAATAACCCCTGCTTCGAATATCATTGGCCGTGATACCTCGACCTTGGTGACGTACTGCCTGATGGTAATGCCTAATTAAAAGGTTCGTAATGTGGGACTGACTCGGAAATAAAATGGGGTTTCTCTCGTGCCCTGGTAGTAAAGTATGTTTTATGCGACCTCCTACTCTCAATATCCCCTCTGGGTCAACAAGCGGGTTGAGGGAAGAAATTTTAGTACTTTTACTGCCTTTACCTAAACTGAGCATTTCCTGTCCTAACAAACCTTTTTTATTCTTAACTATTTGAATTAAATTATTTTCTGTCTGGGCTAATTCCTTAACAGAGATGGGTTCAGTACTTATCCTGTATCGTGTACAGTCTTCCCCCTCGAACGTTTTCTCAAAACCAAAAAAGATCTACGTATAATTTCTACTCTACGTCTCAATTTTCTTAAACTACTAAAATGCTCAAGTCTGGCTACGGATAGATGTTGACTTGTATTTACTTTCCTAGCCTGACGACTTGGTAGGTCTATCTTTATTTCAAGGTCACCGCAAGGCAAATCAATTTTCTCAGGTTTCTTAGAGTGACATACTCTATAATGTGCACAACCTTTATCAAAAATATTTTTTATAAATTTTAAATAACCGTTTCTATATTTTTCGTCTCGAAAATTTCTTAACAAACCTCTCTCATCCTTTTTAACGAATTCCCGATCGGAAATAGCGGAAATCCAACTTACTCTAAACTTATACGGCAATTTTGCTACAATTTTCTTCAAACATAATTTTGAACTTATTTCTACATTATCTTTAAGAACCCGACTTACTGTTGTTAAAAGGTCGCCTAAATTCGCTAGCCCTACCGAGTCATTATATGCTAATTGGGAACCCTCTGTTAATTTACTAACCCACAATTCTACTATAGCTATCTTGTCACCAAAACGCATTTCTAACAATTGCATATATTCCTCAAATGTCAAACCCGGGTTACTTTGATAAACCTCTAACGCTTTTCCTTCCAAAAATTTAGCGAGTAACATTGGTTTAACTTGATCAGGTAAAATATTGTCGTCTAAATGAAATTTAACCTCCCTCTCAAATATCGGATAAAGTTGGCTATCACCATTAAATTTCTTAGGGGTAAGTGAATTTAAAAGTTGTAATTTAGTATTCAAAACCAAAGGATTAGTTGCTAGGCAACCTTGTAAATCTTTATGTACTAGGGTTAGCAGTGGGACACTATCCTGAACTGAATCTAAGGTGGAGTGGACAGGGTTAGCTTGGATCTGTGGGTTCGTTTCAGACTTTTGGGGGACGGAGGACCTAGCAGGGTCCGTCTCTCGCTTAGGCATACAATCAGGCTTGTCACCACTCATGATATTATCTAAAGTTTTGTAAGAAGAAGCAGGGGTTATTGGAAGAGGAGAATTATTCTGGGTGAGAATGGAACTATGATTCAGATTGTCAATGACAGCTGGACTCTTACTATATTCCAGCAACTTCACTGACCTCCGAACTTCCTCTAGTTCCTTTCTCCCTAAATTCTCATCTTCCAGAGCCTCGTCAATAATTTTATTTTTAGAAAGTTCCCCTTCCAATTCTAATTCTTGGCGACGTAATTCTAATTTTTTCTGATCTAACTCTATTTTCTTAAGTCTCAAAGCATTATCTCGGGAACTTGTCTCAATCTTAGCTAGAAGCAATTCTGCTCGAGCCCTTGAACTAACCCTGCTTATTTTAGAGCTAGACGCTTTGGACCTGGAGCTAATTACAGAGAGCGTTCTCACTGATCTCTTATCGGCAGCAGAATTGACTTCTTCGGCTACTCTCTCACTAATTATTTTTTTATGCAGTACAATAAATGACTTAAGACCCATGCAATAAGTCTGGGCCTCAAGCACATGAACCTCCGACTCATGATCCTCTAACAATCTGTCTATCATTGGAGACAACTCACTGATGCCAGAACTCATTTCTTCTAGTATAGTGTTGAGCATGACAGCGTATGAATCGAAAGAGCCCCCCATCTTATCAACCCTTTTAAGCAGCTGGACTATCTCCGATTGCTTCTTCTTAAGCTCTCTGGTAGAAGCACGGAGATCCCTTAGCTGCTTCTCTAACTCTAACTCTACGGGTATACCTTTCTCTGAGTTGCCTTCCGATTCCTCCTTGCTACCTCCAAATGACGCATTTTCCGACATTTCGCTCTTGACAGGTTTCACTGACATGACTCTTGATGTAACTTCAAAATGATGTTTAAATATTCTTTTACTATCGCTGCCGGTCCTAATGGCAGCGAGATTCTCTAATTTGATTCCTTTACTAGTGTGTAATCTACTATAAAACTCTAACTCTTTTTACAACACCGTAAAAGAATATTTATTTCTTTTAACAATTTCTGACAAAGCAAATGACGGAACAAAAATCAATCAAAAACAAAAATATAACCGGCTACGCCGACACTGAGGATGATTTTTTAGCATTATAACTGAGGAGGATTTTTAGCATTATAACTGAGGACAATTTTTAGCATTATAATCTATAACTGAGGATGATTTTTAGCATTATAACTGAGGATGATTTTTAGCATTATAACTGAGGAGGATTTTTTAGCATTATAACTGAGGAGGATTTTTTAGCATTATAACTGAGGATGATTTTTAGCATTATAACTGAGGATGATTTTTAGCATTATAACTGAGGACAATTTTTAGCATTATAATCTATAACTGAGGATGATTTTTAGCATTATAACTGAGGATGATTTTTAGCATTATAACTGAGGACAATTTTTAGCATTATAAACTATAACTGAGGATGATTTTTAGCATTATAACTGAGGAGGATTTTTAGCATTAAAACTGAGGAGGATTTTTAGCATTAAAACTGAGGAGGATTTTTAGCATTAAAACTGAGGAGGATTTTAAACATTATAACAGAGGATGATTTTTAGCATTTTAATTTATAACTGAGGATGATTTTTAGCATTATAACTGAGGAGGATTTTTAGAATTATAACTGAGGAGGATTTTAAACATTATAACAGAGGATGATTTTTAGCATTTTAATTTATAACTGAGGAGGTTTATAATTGAAACTCAGTCCAGGCAAATTAACCTAGTTTTCTTTTAGGTAATTTTGGTTATGATGAAGTCAGAATGTGTGCCCCACGTAGTTGCGAGTGCTAGAGTAGCTCTGGTTACCCCCACTTTCCTGTTCTTATATTTCAACCCTTTAGAAAAGCACTTTTAACAAATCCCTTTAATGGGTTTTAAAAATACATTTATCTGCAATACGTGCCTTTCAAATTTCCTTCTTAAGGGTCAAATTAAAATAGAAAAAATACTTCTTGCATACGAGTCCGCAAGACAGTGAGACATTTTCATGTTTTCGCTCTGCGTAAACTACCGACATAAAATTATATAAAATCAGTAATTTATTCAAGTAATTGATAAAAGTAGATGGAAGTATGGAAGATAATTTTTATTCTTATCTCCACACCGGCACTGCCGCGGCTTGATTACAAACGACAATTCAAAGGCGCCGGTGCGCCTTCTACGAATTGTTAATATGCCTTCATACTAGGTAGGGCCGAGAGGGCTGAGAGTTGATGGCAACCTCCTGTACGTTCCTAACTCCCTGCCACACGTATAAATATTTTTGACTTTCTTCGGCCCTATGAAGTGCGGTGGAGGGAGGCCCAACAGCTGGAGAAAGACTGTGCACACCTCCTATACCTTTCTAACTCCTTGATAGACCGGGTAACGTTTTTTAGTAACGCTTTTCGAGTTATGTAGCACAGCCTAAACATGAAAATGTCAAAAAAGGCCAATTAGCAGAAATATTTTATAGGTCTAGATGGTTGCCATCTTGGATTTAAAACTTAAATGGAAATATTCTACAAAAACAAAATGACAACCAGCATACAAATATGATACAAGCAGACGTATTTGAGTAGGCAAGAGATATATTTTATAATATTTGAAATTAGTAGGCCGGGTAGGTAGAAAACAGTCCTATTTCCTACCAACTACAAACATACTCTTTTACTATGAACTCATCATGATTAACTTTTTTTCTCAATATTCAATACATATTTATTGTAAGACACTTGCTTTAATGATACAAATAATGATTTTCTTTTAATTTTGCCTTAACTCCGCTAGGTACAAACAGTTCGTTAGTTTTAATTATGTCTCTTTTCTAACTCCGCCATGTACAAGTAGTTAGCAATGTTTACGTACTTAGCAGTGTGATTTTATAATTTATATTTAATGAAAAATGTAAGGAACTTGGTTGCTGCCAGGAGTCCCGCGACACCATATGTATTTTTTTATTTTCCTTGTGTCAATAATTTTGAACTTTTACATAAGTATATTAACTGATAAACATTATAATTAATCTGCAAGTTATTTAAATTGGTTCATAATGGGTTTGTATGTGCAGGTTTAGCCTACTTAGCATCTAGACCAAGTTCTGCAAGGGAAACTTCAACAGCATCATCTGTTGAACATTCATTGAAATATTGTTTAATAGAACATGTTGGTGTCACAAGCTGGTTATTTTCAAGGGATAGTCAGAATGGTTCCAGAGATATGAAACACAAAGAACCATCGCTTTCAATTGAAACCACGATGGAAGCCTGCTCATAACTCTCATGTCTAATACACAAAATATCAGATAAACCGGTTTGCTGAAGTTGGCAGTACTGCAGTTGGCCACAGGGTAAATTCATTGCAATATCACACTTTACCCGACATATCTGTTTTAATATTTCATCCTCGTCTTGTTTCCATATTAACCCCCCAGATCCGATCTTGAAATTTGTAAAAGAAGAGAATTAATCTAACGTGTACCTGAGACTCTCCGAGATTTCTTGCTCAGTCATATCTATAGAAGGTTTGCCGGGTTCGTCTGTAGGTTCGGGTATTTCAGGTTCGAGAGGTTCTTCTTCTAGGTCTGCGGGGCACCTTGGAAAGTCTCCGTCGATTACAAACACCAGTTTACCTGCACATATAATCCACATCTAGACGTATTCAATAGACACTTCTCATTCAACTTACTCATCCATCCATATAAAAGTGAATGCGGGATGTGTGAGCGTATGTCTCATATGTTTCTCTATGCTAAGGTCCCCCCCCCCCTAAACTTGGGGCATACATTTTTTATCTTCCCGATCAAAATACTAGTGTGGTTTGATCCTCTAATACCCACAAATGTTGAAGACGGCAACATTAAGGTGACATTTGAAGACGAAATTCCACACAATTAGTCACAGCGTCTTAGCAACGGTTGCAATCACAAACTTTTCCAAAAGCTTGATTTGATTTGATTTAGATTTAGTAGAAATTTGTCCATTAAGTTTTCTCCTCGAAAACATTATGATACGTCATATTATTATTATAGCCTGTGATTTTCATGCATATTTACACTACGTTTACAGATACGTCATACTAACACTTATTTAACTTAAAAACTATTACAATTTAGGTACTCCTTAATATTGATTGTAATACACATTTTCTAATAATAATTTTTTTACACTTTTTTTGAAAACTAAAAAAGGTAATTCTTTGATATTTATACTAAGCTTATTATACATTTTAAAACCTAAAACAAACTGACCCACTGCAGACTTAGCCAAACGATGATGTGGTAGAGGTTGATAACCTCTACTAAAGTGAAATTTTTAGATTAGGTAATTTTGATTCGAGATGAAAGTTGTTTTTGTTGCCTTATCTGCCAAACTATTTGTACTAGAAGCTTGGCAGCCCCTTCTTATGTTATAAACATATCGAAAAATCACCACTTGAAAAATTAAACATTTAATATTCTGTTGTAAAAGTTGCTCTTATTATCTTGTTAGGAGCTAAAGCAAATACTTATATTTAATATTTAGAATTTATAATCAATTTTTTAGCTATTGAAAACATAGCTGCCTGACATTGAATCCAAGAATATAGGAAGCGAGTATTACTGGTTGGGGTCAGTGCCAGGTACGTGAACAGTACAGTAATAGCATTCACATCAACCCATTATTTTCACACGCAAATAACATTCATCCAAAAACATTATAACCTGTAATCTTTACTCACAAATGGAACATACCAGAGATAATTATTGTGCAAAAATATGGAATAAAAACAAGAATTACTGCTAACAAGATAATTATTACAAAACTAGTTGTATATTTTCATAACATCCAATAACTAAACTCACTAATAACTATTTTAGATTAAAATTAGAAGAAAGTTTTAGACTTACTGTAGATTATAAACATAGAACCGAAAAACTAAAATAAATTAAATATTCTTAAGACCTCTATCTGACTTATTGAACAGCATTAATAAATATAAACAAATTATTATATAAATAAAAAGTTATTAATTAAAGTTTGCTTATTAAACTATAAGGGTGCTCTCACACTGGATCCGACTACATGCGACTTCCGACTACGAACGACTCGGTAGTACGACTTAGCTCTACCCTCTACATTTCACCCTCTACATTCAGACTTGTTGGAGACGTCGTCGAGTGTGGTTACCTATTTACTTTATATTTTCGTTTTTTTTTTCGTATACGAACATTTCGACAATATGAATGGGTTGTTTTACCTAGTAGAATGTAATAGTTTAGTGTTAAGAAGAAGAAATAGACGTTTAAAAAGAAGAACGGAATGGGTTAATCAAATATTTTTGAAAAGAGAAGAGCATGGTGAATTTCACCATTTAATGAACAATTTAAAAGAAGATCCGGAGAAATTTTTTTACTTCCGATTGAGTTTGGACACGTTTATGTACATTATGGAAAGTATCAAACCAGAGCTGACTAAACTTAACTAACTGATAAAAAAAAAACTTAAAAGTAAATACAAACTATAAAAAACTGTGTAAAAAACTTTGTATAAAAAACTGTGTAAAAAGGTATGAAAAACTTTGTAAAACAACCTAAAGACTTTATTAAAAACTGTAGGGTATGTAGTAGTTTTTGTCGCATGTAGTCGGACGAAAATCCGAGCCAGCTGGGATCGAGTCGCAGGTCGGAGGTATACGCACGTAGTCGGACGAGTAGGTCGGATGCAGTGTGAGAGCGCTGATAACATTGCTAAGGTTGGGATAGTTCGTCCGACTACGTACGACTACGCACGACCTAAATTCGCATGTAGTCGGATCCAGTGTGAGAGCACCCTAATATACATATAATAATAGTATATAATATTATTGGAGACAAAGATAATATATAAATTGTTATTGCCAACATTGTAACAGTAAAAATGTATCTGATTTAGTTAAATCAGATACATTTTTTAAGTTTTTAGATAAATTTTTGACAGCTGTCAAGGCAGTAAGATTGCATTTCCCTGTCCAAAATCATTTCAATAATGCCTCATTTTGCAG
Organism: Gerris lacustris; assembly: GCA_951217055.1. Classification (NCBI taxonomy): domain Eukaryota; kingdom Metazoa; phylum Arthropoda; class Insecta; order Hemiptera; family Gerridae; genus Gerris; species Gerris lacustris. The sequence goes on along the minus strand of OX578279.1, from coordinate 397,327 downwards.
CCGCGAGTAAATAAAACTATTTTTCCTCCAGAAGGGAGAAAACATTAACTTTCCACCCTACTTTATAGGGAGGAAAGAATCCCATTACAGCCTAGTTGTGAAAATCGTGGCGGAAAGTAGAAATCGTGGTGCAAAGTAACAGTAGAGCCAACTTATTATTGTTTAAAATCAGTGTTGCCTGTTTTGTAACTAGTAGCAGTTTCTTTTTAACTGAATGTTAAAAAAATGTTGTTGTTAACATGTATACGCTACTCTGAATTAAAAAGTCTGTTTGCAAGTTCCCCTTTGTACTAGAACATGTTTATGTCATACAGTAACAAGTAACTTATTTCAAAGGTTCTGGACAATAGCTTGGGGGAATTAGAAGCCGTAAACATTTATAGAAAATGGCCGCCATCATGAACCAAAAATATTCTTTCATAGCAGAGACCTACATCAATAAAGCAAGCTTTGTATCAAAATTCGGGATTCTTGAATCAAGAGCTTTTGAGATGCAGTGCTAAGTTTGGAAGTTTGGTGCTAAGAGGTGGAAAGTTTGGTGCAGACGAGAGAAGGAAATAAGTGTTAAATTGTTTACCGTCAGCGAGAAGTTGTTTGATATAGAGTGACACATAGAAGTGTGTGAGGAGCTGAGGTCCCCCCAGCCAGGGATCGAACTTGTACCACTGTCTGCCGAGCTGCCGCAGCACCATCCAGTGCTTGTCCAGCAGGTACAGGTAACCTCCCACGCTCCTGTAATCAAATATATAAACTTCATTTTATTTACGGGAAAAGTTACAAGTAGGTTGCAATGTAAGTCCTAACATTGAAGTGAGTGACATCTCAGGGGATCAGGAGGTTATCAGGTGGGAGATAGGTTAGACTATGGCATAGGATCAAAACAAATATGGTCAGGTTACAAAAACAGTGATAAGAGTGCCAGGGAGACTGCATTACATTTTATAAGTTTAAGTAATATAATTACAGTAGAGTCTCGCTAATCCGGACCCCGCTAGTCCGGACATCTGTATAATCCGTAAAAACTATGTACAATTTGGAACCAGAGCTTGTTCAGATTTATGAATTGTTAAGATTATCGGGGTTTCTGCTTTTATTGTCTATTAACATTTATAAAATAGTTGCTAGTATAGTTTACAGGTGTACATTGTACATTCCAACGTTCCGACATGAGGAATACCCGGTATTTCTGTTAAAAATAAACAGATTTAGAATAATTATCAATAAGTAAGAACATGGATAAATTTGTTTTGGTTCCATAGAAATGTAGGGCGGAAGATATAAAGGTAGTGTCCAAGAAATACAATTATATATGACTGAGATGGGGAGAGGATTTTAAGAAACGCTTAGCGGCGTGGCGGTTCAACAGAGTTCCGTGAAATTTTGCCAAGCCGCCAGTGAACAATGTCTTAACTTTTTGTGAAATAATTAGTCAAATGAACACAGCTTGTTTCCATGGAAGTCCCTTCTGTACCTGCACCTGCGTAATAGATTGCCATTTTAATTTAATTTATTTGATATTCAGACTGGTGACAGAACAGACCTTAAATAGTGGTTTTTTGAGACTAATAGAAGTAATTTTTACAATAAAAACATCGATTTTAATAGTTTTACCCAACTAAAACTTGTTTTACAGACATTTTAAAACTGATTCCGTTTAATCCGGACTTTCGGTAATCCGGACTGGGTCCGGTCCCGTCAAACCCGGATTAGCAAGACTCTACTGTATGTCGAAAATAAAAGACAAAGCAATTTAAAAAAAAAATAGTCTGCCAATTATAGTAGGAAGCACATAGCTTCCTATTACATATACTTTGATGATTTTATACTTTTACAACCCACTATTGTCTAACGTACTCTTTATCAGTGCTCGATTTCTAGAAATTAAGGTGCCAGACTACAACCTACCCTCTCTCTCTAACCCCCCCCCCCCCTCCTAAAACTTTATTTCTACTGTTACTAAAAACATACAAAAATATGCAAAATGTGAGGTCTGCTGGGCCATAACAAAAATGGCAATTTGGTCTGGTAACTGGCCCTAGGGAAATTAATTTTATCTCCAGTAGGGAGAAGAAGTACCTAATGATTTTGGATTAGTTTAGAGGGACCAAAGTAAGTCTTTTCTTCCCTGAATTCAAAAAGGAGGGAGAAAAAGTAAAACCAGGGAGAAAAAAATGGATTGCCAACTTAATTATTATATAAATAGTAGAAAATGAATGGCTATTGTAGTGAAGTTGTTGAAATCAGGTTGGTGACACTACTTTTTCGACCTTAAGTAATTTGCGCTTATCATTGTTTAACTCTGCATCTAAATAACCTTCTAAAATAATTTAGTTAAGAAGCGGCCGAAGCAGTATCGACTGAACTAAGACACACTAAGGTCGGCTGACTCGGTGTGTTTTATTTATTCACATCTGACCGGACCAGTGTTTATCACTTACTAACACTTTCCAGTCACCAACACCACCATTAGAAACAGCTACAAACTTATTTATAATTATATATATCATTGTCCATAAGTACACATAACTTTTTTTCAATAATTGTCGTATAGCCCACTTTTTATTGAGGATTAACTATTAATTCTATTTTAGAGAAAGTCCAGATTGAGATGATGCACCTAGAAACACCCACAGTTTGTGTAGGATTTGTAAATAAATACTTTGACTTTGTTGTGAGTGAGTTTTGAGCTAGAAAGAATCGGAGTTCTATACTTATTATAAATGGCGACGAGGAAAAAGAATAAAGCAAACAGAAAAAGGAGCGACGAAGTAGACAGCGATGTTGCTGGGGAACAGTTTAGACGTGAATGGGAGGTAAGAAAATCAGTTTTGAATTTTAAAATAGACCGATTCGAACCAGAAAGAGCCTTGGAGGTATTGGATTGAAAGGTTCGAAATGGAGTGCTCAATAGCGTGTTTAGATTCAGAACCAACCAAACAATTACTACTTCTCGCTCCAATTGGTCCACAACATTTTAACATGCTGGTAGATCAGTTTTTCCCAACACAAATAAAACAAGTTCCGTACGACGAGTTAGTAGAAACCTTAAACAAATTCTATGATAGGAAGGTTTGTGTGTTGTCGGAAAGAGTTGCATTTACTAAGTGTTTCAGATCACAAGATGATACAGTTAGACAGTTTGTGGCTAAATTAAAAAGCTGCGCTAGTCAATGTGAGTTTAGACAATCTCTCGACGAGAGACTACGAGACCAATTGGTCATAGGGATAAATAATGATGGTTGGCAGCAGGAGATTAGGGAGTAGATTGTCTATAGTGTGGATTTAAATCACACGGAGAGAAAATACTCCCAGCTCAAGGGAAAGAGTGCCTAGCTTGCAAAAAAGTAGGCCATTTTGCAAGAACATGTATTTCTACAAAGCGAGCTGAGGTAATATGGGAGACGAAAACAAAAGAGAGTGGGCTATCAGGCGGTGATTCAAGTGAGAGAAGAGGCTGTGCCAAAAATCTTTCATCCTAGGCAAGTCCCATGTGCAATCAGACCGACAGTAGAAGAAGAACTGAACAGACTGGTTAAAGAGGGTATCGTTGAACGAGTAGACCCATCAGTTACACAATTGGAGTGGGCATCTCCGATTGTAGCGGTAGTAAAACCTAACGGTAAAGTGAGAGTGTGTGCTGATTTTAAAGCGTCGACACTTAACAGTTGCCTGACAACAGATAGACACCCACTACCTACTTTGAGGAGATGACCGCTAAACTAGGAGGAGGGAGAAAATTCACAAGTATAGACTTAAGAGAGGCATACCTTCAGATCGAGGTGAAGCAGGACTGTAACAATTATTTTGTAATATCAACACACAAAGGATATTTTGCATATAAGAGGTTACCTTTTGGAATTTCGGCAGCACCGGGTATATTTCAAAGACCTATGCATAGTATTTTAGGAGATATGCAACAAGTAGCATGTTACCTTGATGATATTGTTGTTACTGGGAACAATAATAAAGAACATTTGAAAAATTTGAAAGAGGGAATTACGAAGGTTGTCTCTAGCAGGATTCAAGGTAAACAAAGAGAAGTGCCGATGGATGGAAAATTCAATTTGCTATTTGGGATATCGTATAGACAGTGAAGGAGTTCATCCTACTCAGGAGCGAGTAGAAGCAATTAAGAACATGCCAAGTCCAACTAACGTAACTCAATTACGTTCTTTTCTGGGAGCAGTGAACAACTATTCAAGGTTTATTAAGCACCTACAGACACACTGTGCACAATTACATCGATTAACACGGAAAGGGGTAAGGTGGCAATGGTCAGAGGAGGACGAGACTACAATTCAAAAACTAAAAGAAATTTTGACATCGACGGACACATTAGTGCATTATAAACCGGAACTTCCTTTGGTATTAGCAACCGACGCGAGTGATGTAGGGATTGGTGCTGTCCTCTTTCATGAACTCCCTGATAAAACAACAAGGCCAATAGCGTATGCCTCGCGGTCACTTAAGGATGCGGAAAAGAGATATGCCACTATCGATAAGGAAGGGTTAGCCATTATTTTTGGGGACCTGTAAGTTTCACCAATACATCTTTGGTAGAAAATTTAAGCTAAAAACAGACCATAGACCGCTGCAGCGAATTTTAGGTGAGAACAGCGAACTTCCACGAACGGCTGCAAGTAGGTTAGGAAGATGGGCAATACATTTGGCTAACTATAACTACGAGCTTGTATACCAACCAGGAATTAACAATGCACCAGCAGATTCGCTATTGAAATTACCGATTACAGGTAAAGGTTTGGAAGAAGTAGAAGATTTAGGTTCAGTAAAAGGAGGACATTTGCTACATTTGAGATTGGAAGAAATAGCAGTTACCAAGAAAAAATTACAAAAGAAAACATCAGAGGATAACGAAATAATCAAAGTAAGGAAGTATATGGAATGTGGGTGGCCAGAGAAAAAAAAACCTAGAAGAACAGCTGTTGGTATATAGAGATAGGACGGATCACTTGTCATTTGAGAAAGGAGTCTTACTATGGCAAGGCCGAATAGTGATTCCAACAGTATTAAGAAACAGAATTTCTGAAATTCTGCATGAGGGTCACACAGCTATTGCAGGGATGAAATCACAAGCAAGATTGTTGGTGTGGTGGCCTGGGATAGATCGGGATCTGGAGAGATTCGTAATGAAATACTATCTTTACCAAAATTATAGAAACAAAAACCCAGAGGATCCACTTTTTTCGTGGACTCCACCAAGTGAACCATGGGGACGAATACATGCTGATTTTGCAGGACCTTTCCAAAATATATATTGGCTTGTACTTGTGGACGCGAGATTTACAAAATGGACAGAGATCTTACCAATGAAGACCATGAAAAGCGAAGAAACTTGCAGAGAATTAAGGAGCGTATTCGCAAGATTTGGAGTTCCGAGATCAGTTGTAACAGATAATGGACCCACCTTCACTTCCGGACAATTCAAAGAGTTTTGTGATAAAAGTAATATTAAACATATTCGGACCACACTGTACCATCCAAAATCTAACGGTTTAACTGAGAGAATGGTACAAACATTTAAAAGACGGATGTCAGCTAGTAAGGAAGAAAAGGATCAAGAGAGGAGATTACAATCATTCTTGATCAACCATAGAAATACACCACACTCAACAACCGGACGGGCTCCAGCTGAGATGATGCTAGGGCGTAGAATTCGAACTCGACTGGACTTATTGAAACCAAGTGTACAGGATGACATCGCAGACCAACTTTCCAGACAAAAAGCGTACCATGATAAGACAGCCCGTAGAGATAGGACGTTTGAGGCAGGAGACTTAGTATGGGTTGAAATACCAGATGGAAAGGGTTCAGATGAAGGAGTAATTATAAAAGCTAACGGTGCAGTATCATATCTTGTAGACGTAGGAGGAACGGAGAAGAGGAAACACGCAGACCAATTAAGATCCAGATTTGGGGGAAGGGGGGAAATGTAGGATTTGTAAATAAATACTTTGACTTTGACATTGTTGTGATTAGAAATAAAGCGAGTTTTGAGCTAGAAAGAATCAGAGTTCTATACTTATTATAGTTTGGGTTCAGAATATAGACAAATCTCAAAACATATCGACCTCCAGCACACAACTTTGTCCCGCATTGGCAGTCCTTCACCTTTAAGTCAACAAACCTTAGTTAATAACGTAAAAATAGTTTAGCCGAGTAGAGAGGGCAGTCAATGGGTCTTACTCGGGTTGAAGATTGGCAGCGGTGACGACGGGGTGAAGAGTCGCTGTGAGGGGGAGCAGGTGGAGTCGCTCCGACTTGAGAACCTGATACAGAGCGAGTAGCGACCCGAACACTTCCTGCTGACCTTGTCCCCAGTTCACCAGGAACAGATCCTCCATCTACAATAATAACACACAAAATCTTTAAACTGTCTTTTAAGTACCCCAAAGCTTAATACAAGCAAAATATTCCGTAAATTGCAGTGTTCTGAAACTCAAACAGTAATCACAAAATTGGTTAATTGCACTGGAATACAGAATACACTATGTTAGTAATCTGTTAAAATTTTCATATTGTTGTAGCCTGAAGTAGCCGTTCTGTGAATAGTGCAATTTAGCTTTATAATGAAAAAAAAAAAATACCAATAACCCTTAAAAGGAAATTAAAAAATAAAAATTAAATCATTAATATATATATATATATAAATAATAAATTATTTAAACAAAATATTAGTTTATAAGATTTATTAAAGTAGGGGAAGTGTAGGGGTAGGTGTCTGTCTGCGTGACTAACGCAGAAGTTAACGATCAGTTAATTTGCTTTACCTGTTGCTTTTAACATTGCCGAGACTGATGAGTGTTCAACTTGTAAATCTGTGCAACTATCAACAGACATTTAGTTGTCAAGGCAAGCGACTAGTTGTCAAGGCAAGCGACTAGTTGTCAAGGCAAGCGACTAGTTGTCAAGGCAAGCGACTAGTTGTCAAGGCAAGCGACTAGTTGTCAAGGCAAGCGACTAGTTGTCAAGGCAAGTGACTAGTTGTCAAGGCAAGCAACTAGTTGTCAAGGCAAGCGACTAGTTGTCAAGGCAAGCGACTAGTTGTCAAGGCAAGCGACTAGTTGTCAAGGCAAGCGACTAGTTGTCAAGACAAGTGACTAGTTGACAAGGCAAGCGACTAGTTGTCAAGGCAAGCGACTAGTTGTCAAGGCAAGCGACTAGTTGTCAAGGCAAGCGACTAGTTGTCAAGGCAAGCGACTAGTTGTCAAGGCAAGCGACTAGTTGTCAAGGCAAGTGACTAGTTGTCACAAAGAGTAAATAAAATGGGTAAAGCAGTTGAAAGTAGACGTTACCTCAGTGAGTTCCGTGATTCCAAAGTAGTTCCTAATGTGAAGGGCATCGAGGGCCTGGACGAGCGCCTGATCGTCCATGGTGACTGTGAGCCCCTCTGTGAACCTGGGTGTCTGCAGGATGATGTTGAGGCAGACCTGGCTGCACTTCGCTTCGAACGAACCACTGAACTGCAATGTAAAACACTTTATAACATCCAAAATTAAAAATACTCGGACAAGAGAATCAAAATAAATCTTTCACCATTGTAATGTAGCAAACAACGGGCCGGCAACAGTTTGTAATTACTGTTTTTAAGGTTCAACAATAAACTCACTGTTTTTCTCCAAATCCGATTCGGAATTGAGCTAAATTGTAATTTTGTTTATTTATCGATATGAAGACCATGTAAGGCTTAGCCACAACTAGGGGGAGATCACCCCTATCGGACAGAGGTGTAAGTGTAAAACTTTGTTTAATCCGTTAAACAAATTCAAAGCACAGCACATCAGAGGAAACACTACATTCAAGTACCGGTAGAAAAAACATCTCGTATAGAGGCTAGACGGCCGCCACTTGAGATGCATCAGACAATCCACCAGATTGCTTGTCTGATGCAACCCAAAGTTTAGCTGCACACACCTAGTTGATCTAATGAAATGAACCGAGTCTGCAGGAGTAGAACAGAGCAGTCGACCCACGTCTGACTTGCTGTTAACTTGAGTTTCCGTCTGTTAAACAAATAAACCAACGGTAAGAACACGTCTTAGAGTGCAGCATTCTCCGCAGTGTTCCACCAGCGACACCTCATCAACAGAATCTCGGTCATTTCCCCACAGAGAAGCCCTGGTCGGAAACTAAGTGTTGTTACACAGGTAACCTAACTGTAACTTGATAAGTAGCTCAAACATTTCCTCGACGCAAGCCGGTGTTGACCCAGCATTGCCATATAAACGGGTGTCTGCCAATTATAAGGTTTATACAGCTAGTGGAGCGATACACTAACCCTGCAGCATCTGTTACATATAGAGTTGTATGAGGCCTTGGACAGGCCAGCCAAGGGACATCTGTTACATATAGAGTTGTATGAGGCCAGCCAAGGGACATCTGTTACATATAGAGTTGTATGAGGTCAGTCAAGGGACAGAGCTAGTAAGTTAATTAAATTACATTCTTTATCACAATAAAGCCAACATTTTACATGAAAAAAAAAAATCAGCTAAAATCATTAATCATAAATACATTTTAAATTTTATTTATTTATTTATTAGGGTTTCGAGGTCATCCTAGAAACCCTTATGCTTTTGGTAGTTTGTCCGTCTGTCGGTCGCATCTAGGAGCATATCTCCATACCTACTGTGGAGATATACTAGATTAGGAAATTTTAATAAAAAAGGTATTGAAATTTGGATATTTTATCCCTGAAATTATCATAACAAAATGAAAAAAATCCCCCCCCCCTACCCTATAAGGACATAAATATTAATCAAGAGGCCTGGTTACGAGACAGGGCTGAGAGACTCACCACACCCTCGGTGATGAAGCTGAAGTCACCGTAGAACACCCCCTCCTCCTCCTGAAATCATAACAAAACAACATTATCACCGCACTCTACTCACCACCACACACACACACCACACCTTCCCCCACTACTCCCACGTCATCCTCGCCACGGAGGACCATCAGTCTATCTATCCCATCTCATCTACACAGTTCAAGTTTAACACACTGCTGCAACGTTTTCACCCATACATAACAAAAATATAAACAAGTTAAAAATGTAATACACGAATCCGCAATTCACATAAACGTGGATTTTGTTTTTGATTTTTCAACTTTTGCTCTTTGGGGTGAGATTGGGAGATAAAAATACTCTGCCAATTAGAGATTAATTCAAATTTAATGATTTTTATGCTTTTAAAATCCATTACTATCCGAGTTATTTCATTTGTCCCCCGTTTTTTAAATCTGTTAAAATTTTTTGATTTTTTACATGTACTTATGAAAGTCTCAATTTAGCAAAAATTAAAGAGCGCAGACGGTTGAAATTAATCTGGGCCTATCTGCAGGCTACTTTCGATGAACCATCAAAATTTCATAAAAATCAGATTAGTACTTTCTCTGTAAATAAACGTATGTTTGTGCGCATGAGCACGTACAAGTGAAACTAATGAGCGCAGAACCAACAATGGAATAATTATGACTCACCATTTCAATTTCAATAAAATCAGAATAGTAGTTTTTAAGATAATAAGTCGGTTCTAGAAAATTGAGCAACAGACCGACAGTCGACAGACAGACACGGAACCAAAAATGTTCCCTGATGTCTGAAACGAATTTCTGTCTTGGAATTTTTGAAATCGGAGACCTAAAAATTAGACGCTCTTCAGAACGATCACTTAACTTCCGTTAACATCGGTAAGCTCGGAAGCAAAAAATTATTTCATAAAGCATTTATACTTGTTGACAAACCTTTTCGTGGTGTACATTGTCCATAGCTGAGTTGCAAGGTTTCTACTGAATCAACAAGGTGGATACGACACCGCACAGCAGCACTGCTTTCTAAGAGCGACGCCAAGCAGCAGCAGTGCTTTCTGAGAGCTACACCACGCAGCAGCAGTGCTTTCTGAGAGCGACGCCAAGCAGCAGCACTGCTTTCTGAGAGCGACGCCAAGCAGCAGCAGTGCTTTCTGAGAGCGACACCACGCAGCAACAGTGCTTTCTGAGAGCGACACCAAGCAGCAGCACTGCTTTCTGAGAGCGACGCCACGCAGCAGCAGTGCTTTCTGAGAGCGACACCACGCAGCAGCAGTGCTTTCTGAGAGCGACACCACGCAGCAGCAATACTGCCCCAGGGCCCGGTTAGATATCAGACATTACTCCCCCGATGTCTGGACTCGGAGTGCAGGAGATGTGCGAGCAACCCTTGGCTTTATTCCAACCCTGCACTAGACTTGAACTGTTGAAAAAGACAATGAGAACATAAATAAAATTAACAAAATAAAATGAACATTTACACGCATCAAATCGATAATAGCAACTTATGTATAACACATTTGTTTGGTGGAATAACCAGGATTCATAATGTTTCTGCTCAAGCAAAATGGTTTCTCGGTTTAAACTATCTTGTTTAGGAAAATAAAATGAATCAAATTTACTTGATTGTTAGGACAGACTAGTCTGGGTACATATGTGATGTGTACAGACAGACTGGTCTGGGTACATATTTGATGTGTACAGACAGACTGGTCTGGGTACATATGTGATGTGCAAAGACAGACTGGTCTGGGTACATATGTGATGTGTACAGACAGACTGGTCTGGGTACATATGTGATGTGCAAAGACAGACTGGTCTGGGTACATATTTGATGTGTACAGACTGACTGGTCTGGGTACATATGTGATGTGTACAGACAGACTGGTCCGGGTACATATGTGATGTGTACAGACAGACTGGTCTGGGTACATATTTGATGTGTACAGACAGACTGGTCTGGGTGCATATTTGATGTGTACAGACTGACTGGTCTGGGTACATATGTGATGTGTACAGACAGACTGGTCTGGGTACATATGTGATGTGTACAGACAGACTGGTCTGGGTGCATATTTGATGTGTACAGACTGACTGGTCTGGGTACATATGTGATGTGTACAGACAGACTGGTCTGGGTACATATTTGATGTGTACAGACAGACTGGTCTAGGTACATATTTGATGTGTACAGACAGACTGGTCTGGGTACATATGTGATGTGTACAGACAGACTGGTCTGGGTACATATTTGATGTGTACAGACAGACTGGTCTGGGTGCATATTTGATGTGTACAGACTGACTGGTCTGGGTACATATGTGATGTGTACAGACAGACTGGTCTGGGTACATATTTGATGTGTACAGACAGACTGGTCTGGGTACATATTTGATGTGTACAGACAGACTGGTCTGGGTACATATTTGATGTGTACAGACAGACTGGTCTGGGTACATATGTGATGTGTACAGACAGACTGGTCTGGGTACATATTTGATGTGTACAGACTGACTGGTCTGGGTACATATGTGATGTGTACAGACAGACTGGTCTGGGTACATATGTGATGTGTACAGACAGACTGGTCTGGGTACATATTTGATGTGTACAGACAGACTGGTCTGGGTGCATATTTGATGTGTACAGACTGACTGGTCTGGGTACATATTTGATGTGTACAGACAGACTGGTCTGGGTACATATTTGATGTGTACAGACAGACTGGTCTGGGTACATATGTGATGTGTACAGACAGACTGGTCTGGGTACATATTTGATGTGTACAGACTGACTGGTCTGGGTACATATGTGATGTGTACAGACAGACTGGTCTGGGTACATATGTGATGTGTACAGACAGACTGGTCTGGGTACATATTTGATGTGTACAGACTGACTGGTCTGGGTACATATGTGATGTGTACAGACAGACTGGTCTGGGTACATATTTGATGTGTACAGACAGACTGGTCTAGGTACATATTTGATGTGTACAGACAGACTGGTCTGGGTACATATGTGATGTGTACAGACAGACTGGTCTGGGTACATATTTGATGTGTACAGACAGACTGGTCTGGGTGCATATTTGATGTGTACAGACTGACTGGTCTGGGTACATATGTGATGTGTACAGACAGACTGGTCTGGGTACATATTTGATGTGTACAGACAGACTGGTCTGGGTACATATTTGATGTGTACAGACAGACTGGTCTGGGTACATATTTGATGTGTACAGACAGACTGGTCTGGGTACATATGTGATGTGTACAGACAGACTGGTCTGGGTACATATTTGATGTGTACAGACAGACTGGTCTGGGTACATATTTGATGTGTACAGACAGACTGGTCTGGGTACATATGTGATGTGTACAGACAGACTGGTCTGGGTACATATTTGATGTGTACAGACAGACTGGTCTGGGTACATATTTGATGTGTACAGACAGACTGGTCTGGGTACATATGTGATGTGTACAGACAGACTGGTCTGGGTACATATTTGATGTGTACAGACAGACTCTATTACATATGTTTCTCAACAATTTGACAGAAACTAAACAAGGTTACCCTCAGACTCAGACCCGATCAGAGGTTTTTGGGCACCAGTCCAATCCTAATTAAATTTGTTAACTTTACGAAAAGCTTTAGAAAATATAAATTTATTACCACACGATAAAATACTCTTAAATTCAATTTAAACTTAGAAAGTACATAGAAGAACTCTATCTGGAACAAAACAAATATTGGATGGATTTGTTTTACAATATGTCAGCCAGATGTTAGTTTGATCCAGCGAGTCCCACAGAGAATCTCGGTCTACATAGCTCCTCAGTATGACTCGGAATAAAAATATCAATTAAGCAAAAGTTAAAGAGCGCAGACGGGAGAAATTAATATAGTGCCATCTACGGTCTACTTTCGACAAACCATCTGATTTCATAAAAAAATACGTGTGGTGTCGCGGAACACCCGGTAGGAACGAAGTTCCTTACATTTTTCATTAAATATAAATTATAAAATCACACTGCTAAGTACGTATTATTAAACATAGAATGAATAACAGACACGATCTAGTTTGAGTAATGAACCAAGACTAACTGAAAAATATATTTGATGACAATTCATCTATCAAAAAATACAACAAGTAAAAATACAAGGTGGGAGTTTTATTAATAATTGTAACACCCCCTCTTTAATAAAACTCTCCCCCTTTGAAACCCCTAGCTGAGTCCGCATTTCAGCAAAATAGTTCTTTAGCAAGGGTTTTGTGAGGATGTCTGCGATTTGATCTAGCGAGGCAACGTAACATAGACTGTCCTCCGGGTCGACCTTTGCCCCTCTTACCTCTCTTCTTCTTACTCTTTGCTTGTATTGTTTCTTTCCTCGAGTCCTTTTTCATCCTAGGATCAACTAGTATCTTGTACCTTCCTTTAACACCCTTTGGTCGGGGCCTTCTCTTTGCTGCATTATGTTTTCTGACCACAACATATGTTACTTCAGGTTTCTTATCCTTGGCCTTTTTATACAATCTTTGAACTTGGCGACTTTTTCCTCTTTCAAGTACATCTGGGTTTTCCATGAGTCCCTCTATCTTCTTCTTAGCTTGTTTTAGTTTTCTTAATGTCCTCTTCTTCCTTGCCTTTGCTTCAATAACTTTCTTAATGGGTCCTACATTGAGCTCCTCTTTCTTCTTTTTGTATTCTTCCTCAAACTCCTTAGGTACATGAGCTTCCTTCTTAAGGTGAACTGTTTGATACACTCTAAACCAATCTGTAAGATTATTATCTTGACTTTCATAATTCTCATGATTCTCTAGATTTCCATAATTCTCTTGATCATCTAAAACCTTAGCTCCTTTTTTTGCTAAATCTTTCTTGGGAGATAAAAATTCTTTCTTTTTATCACTTTTATCTTTACTGGTTTCACCATCTTTCTCCGTAATATTCTTGTCTACAGTTTTCTCTTTATCCTCTTCCGTGTCTTTTCCTTCTTCAGGTTTGTCAGGCACCCCAGTGTTTGAGGTGGCAGTCACTTCTTCCTTGTTAGTATCCGCATTGCTCCTACTTTGTTTCTTAGAAGGGGTTTCTTTACTCTTTCCATCATCCTGCGTCTCGTCCAAGTCTGTGTCGTTATCAGAAATGAAGGTGGAGTCGCAGTCAAAGTTGAGTTCCTCTTCATTATCAGGTTGTTCCATATCATCCAGATCTAAATCGAACTCGGCTTGATTAGCTTCCGCCTCTTCTTTTTCTTCTTTAGATATTTCTACAACATTAGTGACATGTGTCACATTTTGATGTGACATTCGATCATGCCGTAATTTTAATGTATTTTTCATTGACAAATTTGCTTCTTTTGGTATGACAGTTTTGAACAACATCTTATAAAGATTAGTTTTTCTTATACCCACTGCAACTATTTTTCCATCTTTTATAAATTTACATCGGTTTTTATCAGATACCATATGTATATTTTTGTCTAGAGCTGCACCTGTAGAAAATAAATTTTGTTTTATTTCAGGAACATAAAGGACATTCTGAATATATTTTTGGAGCCAAACTCCACCAACTAATGATAAAATATCTATGTCCCCTGAACCGTATGCATTAATGGTCACTCCATTTCCTATTCTTATTGGGATTGGATTTTTGAATGTTTTGAAACCTCTGAACCACTCAAAATTATGACACATGTGGTCACTTGCACCTGAGTCAACTATCCACACATCATTTTCTTTAACATCAAGCTTATTGCACAGATCACTTATAAATGCTTCTTTCTTGGAGTTCCTAAAACTGTTCTTTTCACTCTCATCCTTTTTTCTAAAACGACAATCCTTGATAAAGTTACTACGTTCACACATCGTTTTGGAAACGGTTTTGAAAACGATCCGCTAGTTCAAAACGCTGTACGAACGGAGATCGACGGATCGTATCGGTTTAGATCCGATCCACCAAAAATACGTGATCGGAACGGGGGATCGAATTCAAAACGCTCGTGTGAACAGGTCGTGGAGGGGATCGAGGTTTCAGGTTATTTTACTCTTTTCCACTTTTTAAGTTCTTTGTTTTCGTGAGCTTCCGTTTCTTTTTTTTTAACTGCAAAAACGTTTTTAAACAAAAGTTAAAACTATGAAGAACCTGTAAAAACTTTTAATAACTTGTAAATAAAATGTAAAAATTCGCGGACATATTGGGTAACAAGAAAGAAGGTTTTACTCGTGACGTCACCGTTACGAGATTTCGAAAACAAATAATTCGATCACCTGTATTTTTTGTTGTAAGAACGCGTATCGTTTTGAAAACGAATTGGATCCGAAACGCTTTCAAAACGATGTGTGAACGTAGTATATGATTCTTCATTTTACAGTAGTGACATCTTGGTTTGTTGTCACTGTCATTTTTAAATTTTGAATTATACTTCTTGGGCTCTGGTATTTTCTTTGATACTAACACAACACTTTCTTCTTTATCATTTGATGATATCCTTGATTCTTCAGTCAATAGCCTTGATGTTAGGTTATTTAGTTTCTTCTTATCATCTGGCGTAGAATCCCAGGCGCTGAAGAAGTGGTTGTACTCTGATGGTAAAGTGATAAGGATTTTAGTCATTAACATTGATTCAGATATACCTTCACCCATCACATTTAATTGATTTGCTAATCCTTCTAATTTAGAAATATGAGTTGCGATGTCATCGTTTCCTTCTTTTTTGTATTCATAGAACTGTTTCTGAACTAGATGTAAACTTGAATCTGACTTTTGTTCGTAAATACTTAACAATTTGTTCCACATAGCTGATGATGAATCGCAAGTCATGATTAACCTCATCGGTTTCAGTTCGAGGGCACAAACAATTATTTTCTGTGCTTTAGCTTCCAATTTCTTCCAATCTTTGATGGCATTAGCATTGTCAGGAATATCTTCAGGCGCCTCATCTCTCCTGAGACAATTTCATATAGATCTTGAGCATTTAAAATGATTTTCATCTGAAACTTCCATTCTAACCAATTTTCAGTGCCTTTCAATTTTTCTATTTTGACTTTTTCTGTCATTCTATTTTTTTTTTTTTTTTTCTTTTTTTTTTTGAACTTTTCAAAAAAAAATTATTTCACAAATACTTTCACTATAACACTTCTTTGTTAATAAGACACTAATATTGTTACTCACTTATGTGTCTGAGCCCATAACCTATTAAACATAGAATGAATAACAGACACGATCTAGTTTGAGTAATGAACCAAGACTAACTGAAAAATATATTTGATGACAATTCATCTATCAAAAAATACAACAAGTAAAAATACAAGGTGGGAGTTTTATTAATAATTGTAACACGTATACATTGCTAACTACTTATACATGGTGGAGTTAGAAAAGAGACAAAATTAAAACTAACGAACTGTTTGTACCTAGCAAGAGTTAAGGAAAAATTAAAAGAAAATCATTATTTGTATTTAAAGCAAGCGTCATACTAAAGACTTATATAAATATATATTGAATATAAGAAAAAAGTTGATCATGATGAGTTTATAGTGAAAGAGTATGTTTGTTAAAGGAGTTTGGATTGAAATAGGGCACTTGTTTACTTGGGTACATACCTCCAATTCACCTCAAAAATGAGGTGAATTGGTTTTAATCCATCAGGGTTGACTTACATTGGTCAACTCGGATGGATTTAAGCGCGTATGTCATAAAAAAACTTGTATTTTTTCATTAACAAATACAAGTTTTTCTTTATATTTGTATATAAAAAAAAAATACAAGTTATTTTATGTTAAAAAAACTTAATAAATATTTATAAAACGTACGTCGATCCTCATCTTTCTCTCACCCTACATATGTCTTTCTAAAGATTAAAAAAGTATCTTTTTTTTAAATTTTCTTCTTTAAAGAAAATCGCTGATCCCAAAATACATTGACTAACTTAATGATTGGACTAATGGATTATGTCACTTTTTGTTACATAAGTGTGATGTTCCTTTGTCCCAAAATTCATTGGACTAAATGTCCCTTTATCTTATTTGATTGTTAGGCCAACAGATATTGTCACTTTAAATTACAGAAGCGAGATATTCCTTTGTCCCAATGTACATGTACATTGTACAAAATTTCTAAATTTTAAATCTTTCTTTATTGCTCCAATTTCTGAAATATATATACATAAATATATAAAAGATATACCGTATAATTTTACTTACGCTGGAACCATTGAAACATCTCCCACTTCGTCGTCCTTTCAGTCAGAAATATGGCTTGTTTCATATTAATGCCTCTAAGGTTATCCACGTCTTTTTCTATGAAATTGAACTTTTTTCCAACTTTTCAGATTTTATTTTATTCAAGAATGAATTATGTAATAAAAATGATTTGTTTGACATGTCATTGTCATTTTTGTCACTACTTTTTAAATTAATATTAAAAAAAATAATATAAAAATACTTGTCATGGGTATGTACCCAACTAAACTCCTGCCATATAGCACCTTATTTACTTGGGTACATACCTTGGGTATGTACCCAACTAAACTTCTACCCCTATAACGCCTTATTTACTTGGGTACATCCTTTTTTCTTTACTTTTCTTCCCCCTTCTTAACCCCTTACAAAAGCCCCAGTGCTTTTCAACATCCCCATTAAGTTTGCCTATTAATTTATTTTATTTCATTTCCCCATATTTTTCAATAAATAAATGGTATGTACCCAAGTAAACTCTTTCCCTATGGCACCTTATTTACTTGGGTACATACTTATTGGTATGTACCCAAGTAAATAAGTACCTGAAATAGGACTGTTTTCTACCTACCCGGCCAATTAATTTAAAATATTATAAAATATATCTCTCCCCTACTCTACAGCTTCTGCTTGTGTCAGGGTGAAATTTTACATGATTATATTTTATTTATTTACTAAACAAAGTGACATTTTTGACATATATATAACAAAAATAATCAAAACAAGTCAAGTAACAGGCTTCCTTAATAACACTTTTTCCCGTCTTTTGAAGCTTACGTTTACGCGCGCGTTGCGCGCGAACGCTTAGGTGGATAACGTTTTCCGATGAACTCAGCCTGGGCATTGGTAAAATGAACATGTGCACCAAATTTCAACTAACTCGGTGATCTTTTACTCAAGTTATCGTCATCTGTAGATTTCTTGACGGTTATTATGTGACGGTGATTTTGGTCGTTTTTTTCGGATTCACTCCCGGGCTCCAGAACGTGCCATAAGGAACTTCGTTCCAAAATCAAACATTGATAACTTCAAAATGGCGGCCAATATCAAAATGAAATTTGGTGGGCTTGTTTGTCATACAGAGAGGTATTCGTGCCAAATTTCAACTCGATCAGGACCATTATCGATTTATTACGATTTTTTTAAATTTTTGCTGACTCAACAAACTGGGTTCAAGAGTTTCCTACTATAGGTAGTGAGGAAAAGTAAAAACATAAACGGATTATCGCAGTCACATCATTTCTGGAATACTCCATGAGGGTAAAATCATATAACAAATGGACATATAAAATCATATAACAAATAGACATAAAATCATATAACAAATGGACATATGTATAAAATCATATAACAAATGGACATATAAAATCATATAACAAATGGACATATGTATAAAATCATATAACAAATGGACATATAAAATCATATAACAAATGGACATATAAAATCATATAACAAATAGACATAAAATCATATAACAAATGGACATATCTATAAAATCATATAACAAATGGACATATAAAATCATATAACAAATGGACATATGCAATCATATAACAAATGGACATATAAAATCATATAACAAATGGACATATACAATCATATAACAAATGGACATATAAAATTATATAACATATGCAACACCTGCAATATCGCTTAAAGGTTGCTTCCTTGCAGGTCGCCCGTATTGCATATCGCACCCGAGTGTATCGCCGACTGATTGCCTCCCTATCGCTCCGTTGGAGAGGCCCTACTCCTTTACCTAGGAAGCAACAGGGTGGCGATATCGTATTGCAGTTGTATCGCTTGCCTATCGCCCCGTGTGCGGACGGCCTATTATAGAGAAAACAGCGTTTTTACCGATATCTTAAGTTCTAAAGCAACGATTTTAATAAAACTTGAGACACATCGTCTAACGAACAATTGAAACAGGCAAGTAAAATTTCAACCTGATACAAGATGAAGTTTTTGTGTTAGTCCGTACATTAGGGTGAGGAAACAGTGCTGTTCCCTCAATGTACTACAACCATCCTCTTTAACTATCATCTCATCATGATTAACTTGTTTCTCAATATTCACATATTTATTGCAAGACTCTCGCTTCAATGATAAAAAACTACTTTTCTTTTAATTACGCCTTCACACCGCAAAGCACCTACAAATAGTTACTCACTTTCTTTTTAATTTTTTAAATCTATCAAAATTGTTTTGAAAATGCTTTTGAACATTTTTTGTTCCGCGTCTGTCTGTCACTCAATTTTTGCGAACCTACATATCTTAAGTACAAGAAATGGGCCGAGGAAGCTATGTGCCACACCAATTGACAGACAATTTTACAATAATTAAAGCATCAAATTAGCATAATTTAAAGAGCGCAGACGGTTAAAACTAATGTGGAGCTGTGGGCTACTTTCGACAAACCATCCAAATTTAATAAAAACCATAACAGTATTTATGAAAATATAGGTGTAAATAAATGTTTGTTTGTGCGCATGTGGGAGAGAAACAAATGGTCGCAGAAGGTTGAAACTAAATAATGACTAACCATCCAGATTCCATTAAAACCGGACGAGTAGTTTTTAAGAGATGTTGGTTCACAAAATTAAGTGACAAGCGTACAGACCGACCGACAGACCGACCGACAGACAGACCGACAGACCGACGCGGAACCAAAAATGTTTCCTGACGTCTGAAACGGATTTCTGTCTTGGAATGTTTGAAATCGGAGACATCCAAAATGTTGGTTCTTGAACGAATTGAAAACGATCATATAGTTAGCTTGTAGCTTCCGTTACCATCGGAAGCAAAAAAACCAATACTTTTCCGACTATTAGTAGTGAGGAAAATTAAAAATGAACAATAAAAAAATTCAGTGAACGATATAATTTATAAATAACATTTATAAATAGTTATTTTCTTAATACTGAATAAGTGTTTATTATAAGTGATTATGATTTCTATACCCTTTGAGGAAAACTGGAGAAGAGCAGACGTCGCGGAACAATGCAACTGCGTTATCAGCAAACACCACGGAATTCCTCTTCAATGCCTTATCATTGAAAAATAACAGATCATTTATGTAAACCAGAAATAGAATAGGCAAACAAGTCCAACAATAACCTTGTATATTCATTCACAGCTTTGTATTACAATTATTAACACATTTTTATATATTTCTGTTTCAGCTACGTTAGAAGACTTCCGCCTTCAAGCAAATCGACCTTAGTCGCTAAGCCAACAAGTCTGGCTGACTAAGTACCTTAATCTTTCCACAATGTCTGGCTGAGTAAGTACCTTTTCTTTATCATTCCACAAAGTGTAACTGAGTAAGTATCTTTTCTTTATCATTCCACAAAGTGTAACTGAGTAAGTATCTTTTCTTTATCATTCCACAAAGTGTGGCTGAAAACGAAGCAGTATGTTTCCTCAAACAGTGAAACCAGTTAAAAGAAAAAAGAAAATACACATTTATAAATGAGTAGAAGGTTGGTTGAAGTTTTCAATTGTTGAGTAGAGTCTATTAAGGAAATTAAAAGCCTCATGCTTGCAATGTTTCCTTGCTAGGGTTATTCTCAAGTTGACTCACCAGGCCATTACATTGGTCGCTATGAGTCTCGTCATTTCACCTGACTCGAGGTATTTTTGTTGGGCTGTTAGTTATACAGTGCCTAGGTAGATTATAATAAGTAGTTACTAAACGACCCTATGTCTCCTTCTAACTTCAACTCTATTACAGCCGTCATTATTAGCATTTGAATTCACCCACTACAGCTCGGACTGCAAGAGAAAGCCTCTTGTCGGTCTCATCTAATCTCACAGGAGGCCGAATATAAGGGAACGGGCTCCTGTCCTCCAGGTCACATCTAGTAATCCGTCCGCGTCGGACTCCACACAGTCCCAATTCTGTTTGACGCCCCCGTCCGCGTGTACTGTGTTGTTTCAAATCTGGCACGGGTACCGGGTCCGAGAGAGCAACCTGAGCAGCGTCGGTAGTTGGATGTGTGTCCACCTGACCGCAGCTACGGGTTCGTTTCCCAGACCGGGTCCCCCGCGTAATGTTCGCACCCAGCATTGTTTAAACAAATGGGAAGCTGCTAGAAACAGTAGCGCTACCGTGTTTCGGCCTCAAACCATGATCCCCACTCTCCATTAATGTAAATATCGAAATGTGAGACTTGGGAAAAATTAGATTTTGATGGATTTACACTTTTTAAGGTTTCCTGAGTTGAAGAAAAGGATTTGTGTGTGTGTGGTCCATCGTCTTGTCTGTGCAGACACGCAAAGCAAAGTGCCGTATGTTACAAATATCACACCCCATGACGCAATCGAGAAATTCATTTTACCATGGATTTTGTCTGGTAGAACTTACTCGGGCAGAGGGAGACTTAGCTGAACCTTTCACTTCACAAGTGTTTCTGTTTGGATTTGATTCAGCTTAAAATGGAAAAGGAAATACAAACAACATGACATGTTGAACACATGACATGTTGAACACATGACATGTTGAACACATGACATGTTGAACACATGACATGTTGAACACATGACATGTTGAACACATGATATGTTGAACACATGACATGTTGAACACATGACATATTGTTTTGATCAGATGACATAATGTTGTGTACATGAAACACTTGGTAACTAAACGCAATATGCACGCTCATAATTATCACTCATCTAACCTTTATATCATTCATAATAACAATAATATTATAGATTCCTCTTTCTAATTTTAAACTAACATATATAACAATAATATACTAAACTTTATACTCCATGCATAAAGTATAAAGTAAAAATGTTGTTTTATAGTTATTATAAACAATAGAATAGTTGTATTCTTTGTTTTTATTATTTAAAACAATAAAATAGAGACGGGGCCTTGGCTCATGTAATGTTGGGTGGAAATAAAAATTATTAATATTATTATTCATTTATTTAATTCAAATATAAAAGATAAGCTGTATGAAATAAAGGATGTTTTACTTTTTGAAATAATTAAAAATACTATGATTACTAATTACTATGATAAGATTAGCGGCGCCCCCAGGTTCAAACATCAGCTTGTTGGGGGCGCTCACCCACTCCGTAGCTATATGTAGCTAATGAATAAATTTTAAAATCTTAATTGTCTTATTATTATTGTGAGGAATGAATAAAAATTATTATTATTTTAATAAATTATATGTTAGGGGGTGTTTTAAATTCAGTTTCATACATATTAATAAGATTGTTTTGTACGGGTTGTTGTTCTACCTTGTACACATACACTACCACACTAAACTTAAATAAACTACAAACTTGTAAACAATAATAATAACATTTTATTTTCCCCCAAATTACAAATAATGGACCACTATTAGTTCCTGGTGTTTTTAATGACTGAGCTCGCTCTGAAGGAATCTTGTAACTATTCGCAATCAGCTCTCTCTACTTAAATATTTATATTGTCTTAAGTGTAAAGTTTTAAACTTATTCAATTTTTCTTTTGTAAGTCGAGGAAAGTTTATACTTGGACTACTGATAGATTTGCAAATGTTTCACAATAATGAATTATTTGAAAATTAAAGCAAAAAAAGTTTTAAATGGTCTACGGACCCTTTCTGTGTACTACAAGTAGATACGTACTTGACCAATTTATTTTCTTTTGTTTCTTTGCGTATAACACGTTTTGGAGCCCGGCAGTGAATCCGATAAAACGACCAAAATCACCGTCACAAAACCAAGAGTCACGGAATCTACCGATGACGATAACTTGAGTAAAAGATGACCGAGTTAGTTGAAATTTGGTACACATGTTCATTTTACCAATGCCCAGGCTGAGTTCGTTGGACAACGTTATCCGCCCAAGCGTTCACGCGCAACGCTCGCGTAAACGTAAGCTTCAAATTTAAAATTGGAATTTTAGGACGGGAAAAAATTCTAACTTCATCTATTTAATGAGACAAACAATTTTTTTTTAGTAAAACGAACAGCGACACTGCTATGAAGTGATAAAGATCGCTAAATTTATTAAAGCGGACCTTAACGTTTAAAATAAAGAAAACAACGTTTTTACCGATATCTTACGTTCTGACGTAGCGATTTTTGAACGAGCGTAATGAGTTCTTCATTTCAGGGACTTGGGCTTTGAAAATTTTGTGTTTGTGTGTTTGTTTGTTTGTCCAACGATAACTGGCGTAAAAATTGATCAATTTCAACGAAATTTGGCACACAGATGCATCTCAGCATTTCTGAGAACTATATAGTTTTTGGAAATTCCACACTAAACCTTTCCAAGATGGCGGCCAATATGGCGGACGACTAAAAAAAATAGTTTTAGCCAGCATAATGTGTTATACATCGTTTTGAAGGCCTTTAAGAGAAGGAAAAGAATGTGTGTCGCTGCCGGAATCAAACTTTGAGGCCGGCAGACGTGTAACTATGAAGAAAAACCCTTTGTTAACTGATAAGTACGAGTATATAACAATTATATTTACTGAATACAAAACGTAACTTTACATATACTTAACGTACAAAAAAGTTCTACTTCTTAGAATAATTTCTTGACGTATAAAAAACATGTCAATTGTATTTAAGTAACTTGGAACGACAGCTCGGTAACTTATGTCATACAACAGAAATAAAAGTACTAAAACAAATAGAAAAAATAATCTAAGCGCAAATCGCTGTTCTCACAGCGACACTCCCCGCCTTGGTAAGCAATTGTTTATTGCTTATCAATCGTTTTCTTTAAATTGCTTCCTAAATGCGCACAATCTTTCCTCCCCCTGTACTGCTCTTGGTAGCCAATGTAGACAGGTTGGGTGACTCTTTTTACAACCATCTACCGTACAAGTGGCCCTTTGTTCACATAGTTTTGACTTATGTCCCGATTTCAAACACCCGAAACAAAGGTTGTGATCATAAACAAATTTTAAAATTACATCTGGTGTTGACTTACCTAGCTTATTACATAAGGACAACTCATGCTCATTTTTACAAAATAAACACCTTTTAGTGCCGTCATTTGACTTCACAAAATTACGACGACTTTTAACAGAGGGAAAATGTTTGTCCTGAGAAGCCCAATTACTTCTAGCATCTTTGGGCCTCCCTGTACTCCCACTTACAGACTCACTCAGAGAGTAGACTGGATGATTTAGAGATTTAGCTATACTATCAACAAACTTTGCTAGATCTTCTATAGTTTCTTTATTTTCCAATCCCTCTATTGCCTTAACCCATCCCTGCAAATATTTAATAGGCAAGCGAGCCACCATCTTTTTTAAGTAGAGCTTAGAACTCATTTCGCGCCTAGATTCTTCCGACAAAACCCTACTAGCTGTGCGTAAGGCCTCAGCAAACTCTAGCAAGCCTTTACTGTCGTTAAGCCCAAATACGGGCCCGTTAATTAATTTATTCGTCCAAGCCTCTGTAACTGCGGCTACGTTACCGAACCGCCGTTCTAACAAAGCTATACTTTCACTATAATTTAAGCCAAAATTTTCTTGAAACAATTTTTGAGCCTCCCCTTCCAAAAACCTAGTTAGAAAAACTCTCTTTTCGTGGTCAGGGAGGACTCCATCTTCCAAATGTAATCTTATTTGGTCTCGAAAAATAGGGTACTTGGCACTTTCACCATTAAATTTATAGGGCACTAATGAATTTAGAATCTGTATTTTTGACATCAAAATCATAGGGTTAACTTGTGAAAGTGGAGCTTGGTTGTTACTTAAACTACTACCTTCTGTTGGAATACTTGGATGCTGTGCCGTTGGCGTTACTTCGGTAGCTGCTTGTGTCGTTGGACATCCATCTTTGGGTTGTGAAAGGGGTTCTTTGGTGTTGAAGCACTTCGATGGCAACGGATTATTCTCGACTTTATTTGCGGGATCTTCGGTTTTCGAATTAGGCTTTAACCACCTAAATACTGAATTTAGTTCATGGAGGTCAACGGCAGGATCCTCCATAGCCTCCTGAAGAATTCTTGCTTTGTCTTCTTTTAACTTCAAGGCTCTTTCTCTAGCTTCAAGCTCTGCTTTCAAAACCTTCTCTTGAGCTTCGAATTCTTCTCGGGCCTTTGCTAGTGTTTCAGCTTCTGCTCTAGCGGCTCTCTCTCTTGCTTCCAACTCAGCCTTCTGAGCTCGCTCCCGTGTCTCTAATTCATTTTTGAGTTTAACTAAAACGGCTTGTTCCTTTTGAACTTCTTCTTCAAACTCTACAGCTTCGATTTTAGGCAGTAAGCGTAGCGTCGTACTATTTGTTTTACGTGAGCTTCTAGAAGTACGAGAGTTAACTAAGCTCTTTTGAGACGTACTTTCATAGAAGCCTTGGAGGGAAATCATTCCCGAATCTATAAAGTTACCAAGAGTTCTTATCGTTTCGTTAATTTCTGCGATGTAAGAAGGATCGGCATGTTCCCTGAGTTCTTCACTTAGCCTTTCTATGCCAGCCTTAAGTTCTCTATGCAGCAGTCTAAGCTCACTTAAGGTGGCGCTTTGCAAGCTCGGAACACTGGGCTCTTTTTGCCCTAACTCATCGAATTCTGTCATTTTTGTTTTGACATTTCGTTTTACTGATTCTAATGCTTTGTAAATAAGAGAAAAAGCGTAAGCTTTACCTTTCTCGGTCATAGTTATTTTCCTTTTGCTCTTCTCACTTTCTATTTCGCACTCTGACATCACTTTTCTATATCTTGAAGATTCTTCACAAGAATTTAAACTTTTTTGTACTGTCGCTGCCGGAATCAAACTTTGAGGCCGGCAGACGTGTAACTATGAAGAAAAACCCTTTGTTAACTGATAAGTACGAGTATATAACAATTATATTTACTGAATACAAAACGTAACTTTACATATACTTAACGTACAAAAAAGTTCTACTTCTTAGAATAATTTCTTGACGTATAAAAAACATGTCAATTGTATTTAAGTAACTTGGAACGACAGCTCGGTAACTTATGTCATACAACAGAAATAAAAGTACTAAAACAAATAGAAAAAATAATCTAAGCGCAAATCGCTGTTCTCACAGCGACAATGTGTAACTAATAAAATTTCACATTTCATATTTTCAAGATGGCGGCCAATATAGTGTATGACTAAACAAAAAGTTTTTAGTCAGCATGACATGTTATACATCAATTTAAAGGTCTTGAAGTATACGAAAGGAATATCTAAGTATTAAAAATTTCACACAGAATATTTTCAATGTGGCGGACTATTAAAAAAAATTTAATCTGCATTGCATGTTATAAGTAAAAGTAAAGGTCTATAAAAGTAGGAAAAGAGTTCAAATACTGTATAAATAGGCGAGCGTAGCGAGCCTACAATAACTTTATTTAATAAATATTTACTACAAATTCTGAATCAAACAGGCGAGCGTAGCGAGCCTTCTTTAATTTGATTAAATAATTAATATATTTACTGTTTAAACAGGCGAGCGTAGCGAGCCTACAGTAACTTTATTTAATAAATATTTACTACAAATGCTGAATCAACAGGCGAGCGTAGCGAGCCTACAATAACTTTATTTAATAAATATACACTACAAATTCTGAATAAAGAGGCGAGCGTAGCGAGCCTGCAATAATATTATTAAATAAAGATAATGGACAAAATAATTTTAATGCTCGTTTCACGTTGAATAAGAATGTCAGGTTTTACTGAAATATTATCCTGATATCATTATTGAGAGCATAGTATGGCTGATATAAAAGCACCATTCTACGCAAGTTCTTTATGCACCGCATCACTAGTAATAAAACTTCTTACACATCGTCTAAAGTACAGTTGAAACAGGCATGTAAAATTTCAACCTGATACAAGCAGACGTTTTTGAGTAGGGAAGAGATATATTTTATATCATTTTAAATTAGTAGGCCGGGTAGGTAGAAAACAGTGCTATTTCCATCCAACTATACAAAGATACTCTTTAACTATAAACTCATTATGATCAACTTTTTCTCAATATTCAATACATATTTAATCTAAGACGCATGCTTTAATGATACAAATAATGCGTAACTTTTAATTTTTCCTTAACTGCGCTAGGTACAAACAGTTAGTTACTTATAATTTTGTCTCTTTTCTAACTCCACCATGTATAAGTAGTTAGCAACGTATATATACTGAGCAGTGTGATTTTATATTTTATATTTAATGAAAAATGTATAAGGAACTTGGTTCCTTCCAGGTGCCCTGTGACACCACACGTATTTTTTTTTTTTTTTTTTTTTTTTTTTTTTTATTAAATTGGCGCTAGTGGTATATTTTTGTCTTGTACAAAATATAACGAAAAGGGAAATGACAGTGGCGTAGGTAGGGCATGAGGAGCCCTCCCGCAAAAACTTTTTGGGGGCCCTCGCAAAAGAAAAATGTAAGATAAAAAAAAAAATTGCGTTTAGAACTAAATGGGGCGGGGGCCCGCCCGCATAGCGGGCTCATAGTTACGCCACTGGGAAATGAGGCTTTTGAAATGGCGTCTGGTGCGAGGGTGGGGCGGTACTGAACCTGACGGTAAAAACTAAAGTGAGCTGTCATTGTCATCAGATAGTTGGTGATGCCGCGGCAGCTGCTGTAGCCCCAAACCGTCGGCCTTCGATTCGTATTGCGTTTCGACCCCATAGCAAAACCAATATAATATCCACGTTCCATGTAGCTAATAATCGAGTGCTGTCCGGTGCCCCCGTATTCCCCCAACACCGGTGACTCCAAACTGCCGGTACCGGTGACTCCAAACTGCCGGTACCGGTGACTCCAAACTGCCGGTACCGGTGACTCCAAACTGCCGGTACCGGTGACTCCAAACTGCCGGTACCGGTGTCGGCTCAAGTTGGGCGGTCAAAATTAAAAAAAATTACTCGCAATTGTAAAAAATCAGAAACCAGGTAGCACACGGAAAATAATATAGGCAGTGGACAATATTATTCAGAAAGAGTTATCTATATGAAAATGACCGGTAAAGTGATAATTATTGGAATTTAAAGAGGCCTAGACAAATCTACTCAGAATGACGTCTATTTTTGTCAGGGATATTCTCGGAATTTTGTTTTTATTAAGCCGCGATTTCCTCGGGCAAATTATAAGGGAATGACACGATGTACATGTTATGTATTTTGCACTGTTAATTTGTTTTAATTAAATTTCTCATAAACGTTTCCGACCGTTTCGATTTAAAAATTCTAAAAACGTAGTCTGTTTAAAAACCGATTTAATTATTTAATCGTACACACATCGAATAATTAAATGTACAATAGACTTCCAATTAGTGTGGCACATAGCTTCCTCGCATCCTATCTTGTACTTTATTGTTTTCTCGATTGACCATATGATTTTCTCGATACCTCGGAGATTTAAAAAGATTTCTTTTTTTAAGTAAAAATTACAACTATTTTCTTTGTGAATTATTACTTCTTACATTCAACGAAATATGCATCTTGTCTGTCTGTCTGTCTGTCTGTCTGTCTGTCTGTGTGTAACGTTTACGTGTCCAACGATAACTTGAGTAAAAGTTGACCGATTTGGTTGAAATTTGGTATACATCTTCCTTTAACTAATACTCAGGCTAAGTTCGTTGGACAGCGTGATCCGTCCAAGAGTACGCGCGCAATGCTCGCGTAAACGTGAGCTTCAAATTTAAAATTGGAATTTCAGGATGGGAAAAAATTCTATCATCACCTATTCGATGAGACGAACATTTTTTAGTAAAACCAACAACGACACTGCTATGAATTAATAAAGATCGCTAAAATTATTAAAGCGGACCTAAAAGTTTAAAATAGAGAAAACAACGTTTTTACCGATATCTTACGTTTTAACGCAACGATTTCAATAAAACTTCATGTACATCGTCTAAAGTACAATTGAAACAAGTATGTAAAATTTCAACTTGATACGAGCAGTAGTATTTGAGTAATGAAGTGATACATTTATAATTGAAGCGAGCGTAGCGAGCTGCCTACATTCAACGAAATATGCTCCGTGTCTGTCTGTCTGTCTGTCTGTCTGTCTGTCAGTAACGTTCACGCGTGTGACGATAACTTGAGTAAAAGTTGACCGATTTAGTTGAAATTTGGTATACATGTCCCTCTTACTAATACTCAGGCTAAGTTCGTTGGACAGCGTGATCCGTCCATGAGTTCGCGCGCAACGCTCACGTAAACGAGAGGTACAAAAATTAAATTGGAATTTCAGGACGGGAAAAGATTCTATTATCATCTACTCGATGAGACGAACATTTTTTTCAAATAACATTTTTTACTAAAACCAACAGCGACACCGCTATGACTTAATAAAGATCGCTAAAACTATTAAAGCGGACCTAAACGTTTATAATAGAGAAAACAACCTTTTTACCGATATCTTACGTTTTAACGAAACGATTTTAATAAAACTTCATATACACCATCTAATGCACAATTGAAACAGGTATGCAAAATTTCAATTTGATACATGCAGTAGTTTGTTTGTAGCAAAGAGATACAAATTATAAATATTGAAATAGAGATGTGTGGTTAGTGGAATAGTAAGAATGCGGGGTGGTTCCCTTACTACTAGCCGCTGCACTACTACCAGACCCATTATCTATCAACTCATCATGATTCACAATAATCTTTTTTTTCAATATTCAATACATATTTATTACTATACGCTCGCTTCAATGATAGAGCCACGCGATGCCTAGTATTAGTTTAAAAGCTATGACGGGTGGTTAAGAATCTTTAGGTTTGTTTAGGAAGTAAAGCTTTGTACCGAGTACCCCCACTCTACCTCACACTACCCTCTTCCACTTATCTTCAACTATGACATTCATCATGATTAACAAATTTTAATATTCACTATTTTATTGCAATACGCTCGCTTCAATAATAGAGTCACGCGATGCCTAGTTTACAGCAACTAAGTTTTTTTTTTTTTTTTTTTAATTACAACCAGCTTATGTTAAACCTAAAATATGAAACATGGTGTTCTAGTAAATATTCCAGGAACTCTAATGGAATAACTTTCTTAGGCTACATAATCTTTATTTACTTTGTCACATATTTTTCCGGTGCTTCTGAGTCTAAACAGTGGTATTTAAAAACCATTTTTGAGTTGTGTGTACAGACGCGTGGAACCTATTTTTATGAAATTCGGCATATAAGTCAGACATACTCAAAACAAAACAAAAAATAGACTGCCAATTGGTGTGGCACATAGCTTCCTCGCATGCTATCCACGTACTGTATTGATTTTATGCTTTTACAAGCCATGATTGGCTAATTGGTTTAATTGCTTCCCCTAGTGGCGTAGGAACGGGGGGGGGGATATCGGGATTGAGCGTCCCCCCCCCCGTCAGACATGATGGAGCTATAAAATTGCAAATAAAATAAAAATTAGTACAAGGGTTTATGTCAAAAACTGATTTAAATGCTGTTTTTGAAGTTTATTCCAAAATTTTCACGGGGGGCACCCCCGACCCCCCTACTATAGAGGGGGGGGGGGTTAGACAGAGAGTAGGTTGTAGTCTGGCACCTTCATTTCTAGAAATCAAGCACTGATAAAGAGAATGTACCCCCCTCCCCCCTTAGTGGAGGTGCCGAGCCACCCCCGTCAAAAATGAATTCCTACGCCACTGGTTTCCCCCGTTTTTATTTTCTCATATAAAGAGAAAGTATTGTGATGGCGCGAAAATTCGATTTTGAGATTTTGATGGATTTACACGTTTTGAGGTCCCCTGAGTCCAAAAAAGTGGTTTTTAAAAAATGTCTGTCCGTCGTCTGTCGTGTCGTCTGTCAGTGCAGACGCCTGGAGCCTAAACTACTGGGCCGATTTTGACGAAATTTGGCATACATGTTCATAAAAATCATACCCCGAGGTGAAATCGAGAAATTATTTTTAGCTCCAAATTTAGGGGCGCCACCCCCCAAAAACTCTGAAAAAAAAATTCTCGAAAACGGTTCCGACGATTTTGATTAAAAAATTCTAAAATGTAGTCCATTTAAATACGAATCCAACGATATAAGCAGTTTTCCCGGGAAAAATCTAGTTCCCGAGAAAAAAAGCTTAAAACGCGGACCGAGAGAGCCCGGGTTCGATTCCCCGCCCGGGAGAAGTTATTTTTATGATAAATTTTAATGAAATGCTCGATAATAATTAAATGTACATACGAAAACTAATAAATGGAAAACACTGAGTAATTTATGAACCCGTGTATGAGAAAGTTTGTGAGTTGTCTCGGACCGATTTTTTGCTTCCGAGCTTACCGAAGGTAACGGAAGCTATGGGCTCGTTCTGAAGAAAGAAAAATATTTAGGTCTCCGATTTCAAAAATTCCAAGACAGAAATCAGGGCACATTTTTGGTTCCGTGTCTGTCTGTCGTTCCATTTTTGCGAACCAACATATCGATGGTGTTGCGCCAAAAGGGCCAATCTGCATTTTATATTTGAATTCCAAAACTTGAAAAGCTATTATGAAAAATTTATATTTGAATGCCTTATTTAAATTTTTATTCATTTAAAATATACTTGGATACCAAATTAATAAGAAATTCAATTTTTAAGTTTTTGGTAGTTTTCATACTACGGAAAGTAAAATTTTAATTTAAATCAAATTATAATTATTATTAACTACGGGAAACAGACAGTGAAAAATACACTCCTGTGCCGGGATTTGAACCACGGGCCTCTATATTTCCAGTATAGCGCTCTTCCATCTAAGCTACGCAGGAGAATGATTTTTCACTACCGTAACCGATAACTAGTCCCGAATCCAAGCTTTCAATATTCATATACATTTAGACAGTCAATATTTATGACATTAGAACTAAACCAAGAATTAACGCTTATAATTATAAAGTACGCAATTAGTACCTGTACCTTGTACAATCAATTCGAAATTCAATTTTTAAGTTTTTGGTAGTTTTCATACTACGGAAAGTTAAATTTTAATTTAAATCAAATTATAATTATTATTAACTACGGGAAACAGACAGTGAAAAATACACTCCTGTGCCGGGATTTGAACCACGGGCCTCTATATTTCCAGTATAGCGCTCTTCCATCTAAGCTACGCAGGAGAATGATTTTTCACTACCGTAACCGATAACTAGTCCCGAATCCAAGCTTTCAATATTCATATACATTTAGACAGTCAATATTTATGACATTAGAACTAAACCAAGAATTAACGCTTATAATTATAAAGTACTCAATTAGTACCTGTACCTTGTACAATCAATTCGAAATTCAATTTTTAAGTTTTTGGTAGTTTTCATACTACGGAAAGTTAAATTTTAATTTAAATCAAATTATAATTATTATTAACTACGGGAAACAGACAGTGAAAAATACACTCCTGTGCCGGAATTTGAACCACGGGCCTCTATATTTCCAGTATAGCGCTCTTCCATCTAAGCTACGCAGGATATAGAGGCCCGTGGTTCAAATCCCGGCACAGGAGTGTATTTTTCACTGTCTGTTTCCCGTAGTTAATAATAATTATAATTTGATTTAAATTACTAATTAATAAGTCAAAATAACCAAATGTATTTTATTAATTATAAATATAATAAAAAAACGTGATATTAGTTGCAGATTGGCCCTTGTGGATTTTTTCAGATTGGCCCTTTTGGCGCAACACCATCGATATCTTAATAACTACACGTCCAATTTTAATGAATTTTAGGTGGTAGGACATAATTAGCGCATTGTCGGTCCCATATAAGTTTCAACCTTCTGGGCCTATTTGTTTCTCTTCCACATGCGCACAAACATACATTTATTTACACCTATAGCTTCAAAAGTACTTACCTGATTAGAATGAAACTTTTATAGTTAATTGAATGTAACACGTAGATAGCCCTAGATTAATTTTGATATTTTGTTTATTTATTTTTTTGACAAAACAAATATAATGACTAAGTTAATTTTTAAAAGTTACTAAGTTTTTTTGACAAATGTATAATGATGATTATATACTTAAATTTCTTGTAAATTTTGCGCTATTCAATAAGTTATTGTCTGTTAAAAGATTGATTTAGTAAGCTGAGTATTTAGCAACTCATTCTAAATGAGCAGCTCGTGTATGTTTTTTTTTGTAAATATATTATGTTTCTCTCATTTGCGCTCTTTAACTTTTGCTAAATTGATACTTTAATTCGTGTAATAAATCAAAACAATTTTTACAGATTAAAAAATCGGTCCGAGACAACTCAGACAAACTTTCTCATATATGAGTTCATAATTACTTAGCCCAGTGTTTCCACTTATTAGTTTTCAAATGTACATTTAAATATTATTGAAAATTTCATCAAAATTTATCATAAAAATAACTTCTCCTTAGCGGGGAATCGAACCCGGGCTCTCTCCATCCGCGTTTTAAACTAATTTCTCAGGAACTAGATTTTTCCCGGGAAAACGGCTTATATCGTTGGATTCGTATTCAAATGGACTACATTTTAGAATTTCTTAATCAAAATCGTCGGAACCGTTTTCGAGAAATAATTTTTTTTCAGGTTTATTCAGAGTTTTTGGGGGGTAGCGCCCCCAAAATTAGAGCTAAAATTTATTTCTCGATTTCGCCTCGGGGTATGATTTTTCTGAACATGTATGCCAAATTTCGTCAAAATCGGCCCAGTAGTTTAGGCTCCAGGCGTCAGCACAGACGACAGATGACAGACAGACGACAGACAGACATTTTTTAAAAACCACTTTTTTGGACTCAGGGGACCTCAAAACGTGTAAATCCATCAAAATCTCAAAATCGAATTTTCGCGCCATCACAATACTTTCTCTTTATATGAGAAAGTAAAAAATCGGTCCGAGACAACTCAGACAAACTTTCTCATATACGAGGTCATAATTATTTGGCCCAGTGTTTTCCATTTATTATGTTTTCGTATGTAAATTTAATTATTATTGAGCATTTCATTAAAATTTATCATAAAAATAACTTCTCCTGGGCGGGGAATCGAACCCGGGCTCTCTCCGTCCGCGTTTTAAGCTTATTTCTTAGGAACTAGATTTTTCCCGGGAAAACGGCTTATATCGTTGGATCCGTATTTAAATGGACTACATTTTAGAATTTTTTAATCAAAATCGTCGGAACCGTTTTCGAGAAATATTTTTTTTTCACGTTTTTTCAGGGTTTTTGGGGGGTAGCGCCCCTAAATGTGGAGCTAAAATTCATTTCTCGATTTCGCCTCGGGGTATGATTTTTCTGAACATGTATGCCAAATTTCGTCAAAATCGGCATAGTAGTTTAGGCTCCAGGCGTCTGCACAGACAGACGACAGACGACAGACGACAGACGACAGACGACAGACGACGGACAGACATTTTTTAAAAACCACTTTTTTGGACTCAGGGGACCTCAAAACGTGTAAATCCATCAAAATCTCAAAATCGAATTTTCGCGCCATCACAATACTTTCTCTTTATATGAGAAAGTAAAAACGGGAGAAACAATTAAACCAATTAAATAATAATGGCTTGTAAAAGTATAAAGTCAATAATGTACGTGATAGGATGCGAGGAAGCTATGTGCCACACCAATTGGCAGTCTATTTTTACTTTCTCATATTATTACTTTCTCATATTAAGAGAAAGTATTGTGATGGCGCGAAAATTCGATTTTGAGATTTTGATGGATTTACACGTTTTGAGGTCCCCTCAGTCCAAAAAAGTGGTTTTTAAAAAATGTCTGTCTGTCTGTCGTCTGTCGTCTGTCTGTCGTCTGTCGTCTGTCTGTCGTCTGTCGTCTGTCTGTCGTCTGTCGTCTGTCTGTCTGTCAGACGCCTGGAGCCTAAACTACTGGGCCGATTTCGACGAAATTTGGCATGCATCTTCAAAAAAATCATACCCCGAGGTGAAATCGAGAAATGAATTTTAGCTATAATTTTGGGGGCGCTACCCCCCAAAAACTCTGAAAAAACCCTGAAAAAAAATTCTTTCTCGAAAACGGTTCCGACGATTTTGATTAAAAAATTCTAAAATGTAGTCCATTTGAATACGAATCCAACGATATAAGCCGTTTTCACAAGAAAAATCTAGTTCCTGAGAAATTAGCTTAAAACGCGGATGAAGAGGGCCCGGGTTCGATTCCCCGCCCAGGAGAAGTTATTTTTATGATACATTTTGATGAAATGTTCAATAATATTTAAATGTACATTTGAAAACTAATAAATGGAAACACTGGGCTAAGTAATTATGAACTCGTATATGAGAAAGTTTGTCTGAGTTGTCTCGGACCGATTTTTTTAATCTGTCAAAATTGTTTTGATTTTTTACACGAATTAAAGTATCAATTTAGCAAAAGTTAAAGAGCGCAGACAGTTCAAATTAATCTGGGGCTATCTGCGGGTTACTTTCGATACACTATAAAAGTTTCATTCAAATCAGATAAGTGCTTTTGAAGCTATAGGTGTAAATAAATGTATGTTTGTGCGCATGTGGAAGAGAAACAAATAGGCCCAGAAGGTTGAAACTTATATGGGACCAACAATGGGCTAATTATGACCTACCGTCCAAATTTCATTAAAATTGGACGTGTAGATTTTAAGATATGTTGGTTCGCAAAAATTGAACGACAGACCGACCGACAGAACGTAAGAGGGGCCCACATGCTATTGACCTAGGGGCTCATATTATACTGTAAATCCGGTCATTTCAATACTTAATACGGCCTAACTGCTAAGTTTCAACAATTGGTGCGTCCTGTGCGTCCTGCGCGTCCTGTGCGTCTAGGACTTAGCACGGACACATGCAGAGTTGCATAATTGTGATATTAGCTTGTTTCTCAACTGTTGCTTCATTTTAACTTTCTTTAACATATTTTCCAACTTAGAAGTGCCGGCAGCTGCCCCCCTCGGAGACGCCCACGAAACAACTACCGTCGTTTTATTTCTAAATTTAAATAAATGTAAATGTAATAGAAAGAGAAAGAGAAAAGAGAATGGGCTAAATACGTGACATTAAGGAAAACCAACTTACTGAGTTACTTGAGGCTGAAGAGAGACATCTCGGAGGAGAGTCCAAGTTTCAACTGATAACCAACTGATAGCGGGCTACGTCCACTTAACTCCACCACGCAATAACACTCACACAGGGCGACCCCTCCGATAACCACCGCCGGCCAACTTGTATAACTCCGCAGCTTGTAATACTCTTTCCTTCACAATAACACCGACTTTGAGAATTAATTAACAACCACTTTACTCGTATAACAATGTCATTAGAAATTGAATCTGCCGGTCACTAGAACGTAACAACGTTGAAATAAACAGCGCTCTTATACCAGCCTTCAAACACTTAACCACCGTGAATCACACGGAGTACTTCCAGCAGTGACGTCCACATGCACTTGAGCTAGCTGGTCTGTAAATCACACGATTCTCTCGACAAAACACTGCCCCGACGACCGGGCGACGTGTAGTCGACAAATACAGCCTGGAGGTGAGACCGCGCCGGGAGCCGGGTGCCAACTAAACACGACTAGCGTCTAGGTACAGCGACGCTGCTGCGATCTGAGAGCGCTCCAGTGGCGGTTTCTTAAACTAAACACGCTACGAATCTACAACACAACCTTACATAAATAGAACCTTTGATGTTATTTGTTTTTGTTGTAATTTGTTTTTGTTCTCTTTTTTCCTCTCTTCTGTGTGCTTTGCTGATACGTGAAAGTTTTTGACTGTTACTTTTACCTTAGAGCTTGTCCATATTATGGAATCTAATTCTGGAAAAAGAAACTTAAAGCGGTATGTATTTTACTGATTTTATTTTTATTTACTAACAAAAATAATGTCTGATATATGTTGCTCATCTATTCTAATGGTCCGATCATCTACTTCGGGTTTGTTTTAAATAGTTCCTTTTTATATTTGGAGTAATCATAATTTACTATTAGTCGATATTTTCAACATTTATTTTGCACAAGTGATATTAATCAATTGTCGTATTATACGGACCTTTATACGGATTTTTTTTTAACTAAAATAGGTGGAGCATACTCTCCCTTTATCGATAATTTCTTTAGACAAAGGGATATTATTCTCTAATTTAAAAATAAACTAATAGTCTAGGAGATAACAAGCATAAAAGTGGCCGACTGACACCAAGCTAGAATTTTGTGTATGAGTTAATCTTTTGGTGCCCTTTTAGAATATGCGGTTGGCAAAGTTCTTCTGTGGGACATAGCTTGGCCATAGGCTGTTAAAAAATACAGTCAATGGAGAGCGGCCATGTCCCATACATTTTGGTGGACGCTGTGACTTTCATAATCCTGAATACAAAATGAGATACTCATGACTCATGCCATTATACTTGTACATTGTAAATCTGACAGCTCATATATCAGCCAACCTAAGTGAGGAAAAAAATAAAACCACTAGGCGGTTATCCAGTGATATTTTTGTTTGGCCTGACCTACTACCCGCCAAAATCTTGAGCTCTTAGCTCCATTTTTTTCCCCTCACAAAATCATTTTCCTGAGCTTTCATTATAACAAAGTACAATGGCATGAGTATAGTATACCAAAAATCAAGTTGATCTTGGTTTTCCACTTGATAGGTTAGTTATTTAAATGTTACTTCTAATTAAATTGGTCACGTAGCCAGTGGCAAACTAACATCAACTTTGGCTTTTGGACTACTTAAAAATTTTGTTCTTAGGATCATGAAAATGGTAGAACACTGAAAAAAGTAGTAGTAGGACTGAAAAAGGAGGACATGGCAGCTCTGCAAACAAACGTAGCCGATCACATATTCCTAAAAGGCACCGAAAGTAAATTCCAATATATTGTCAGTCAGTCAATTTTATGCACGCTATCTCCTGGACTGTAAATAGATATATAATTTAAATGTTATGACTATAACCTGTCTGTAGATAATCTACTGTTCTAAAGAAACTTCTTTTTTTAACACTTTTTCCTAATTAAATATTGAAAATTCTGAATAATAGTCAGGTTCAAATCACTCCAAATGCTTAAAGGAACAATTTAAAACCAAAAGATAGGCCTGATATAACAATAAGTGCAACTCGATAATTTTACCTGCTACAATAATCTATTTCATTCATTCTATGTTGCAGGGAAGCATGGGAAATCAGGTGTTTAGAAGAGGGATGCATGGATATCTTTTGATTAAGGGATTTATTTTCCTGACTTGTTAATGTACACTTTTTATAAAAGCTGTCAGTGTCTGATCAGTTGGAAATTAAGAATGCATATGGAAAACCTTGATGAAGATTATCCAGAACCAGGATGGTTGTTAGTAAAAAAAATCAAATTTAACCCATAAGTGGAATCCATGCAGATGACATCCTTGCCATATGGAACAATTCACATTGTGCAGTATTCATTATACCTAGCACAAAATCATCTTCATTGAGAAATGACAACTCTTGCGACATTTCTCCTTGTCGTTTATAAAGTAAAACACAATGTTTTGACACATTGTCTTCCTCAACAAATGCGTCAACGCTTAACACACCATTCGGATGGCGAATTCCTTCATAATTAATATTGAACGCTTTTTCGATATTATATATGTCTTTCTTTGAAAGTAAAGTGTCCCGACATATGGTATACCAACTGAAGCAGCCCTTCTTACCTCCTCTGGTACACAATTATATGATACTTATCAACCAGTCTATCTACTTGCTACTTCTTTACAGCACTCTTCTGAAAGGTGTAGATGTTCTAAATCATGTTCGTGACCTACATGAGTCTCAATGTAAGAAACATCTAGAGAACCGTCAGTATTTAAGCTGGACAGGTCCCATTATTTTTTTTACTGCCCTGAGTTTTTAAAGTCTGCGTCCATTACCTCTTGGATTGTAAAATTCAGTTCTAGAGCACTGCAAATAATAACTACAACCATTTAATTATTTTCTAATACCAGAGGGTTTGCAAAATTGGGCAGAGATTAATTTTTCCATTGATGTTTTCCAACCATTAAAAGCATGCTTATCCTGCAAATGTAGTACTTGTTTTCTTATATTAATATCATTCAATTTATAAAGATTTTTTTGGCATTAGATCAAAAATCAGGTTTATGTTTGTTTAGTCACTATTATGCACACTATCTTCTGGACTACTTTTGCTCTTATAATTATATTATTCTTGACTCTATTTTGAATTATATTTATTTATTTGGCAATAATTATTTGTAAAATTAAGAAAAAACTAATATTATGTTATTAGATAACTACAGCCATGTATGTATATATTTTGATTGTATAATATCCTTATGCTTAAAATAATTTAGTTATATAAGAATTAAATAAAAATGTAAATAACTTAGGGTTAACTAAACTAAGATAAATAATAAACCACTGTTATATTTTCAAATAATTTAGATACTGGTACTTCTTTAGATTGTTAATCCCTTGTTTTTTTTAGAATATATGTAAATGGTTATTATTATTATTTATGTATTCGTTTGATTAGATAAGTGTTAAGAGAAAGGGATGTTTAGTGTTTAGTCCAATGTACTTTGGAATAAAGGAATATCACACTTATGTTTATACAAGGGAAGTAACAGTCTAAAGAAGAACACTCCGTACACTTTCTTTAGATTGTTACTCTCCTCTGTTTTTTTATAAGAGGAGTAACAATCTAAAGAAGGGTCTAATTACTTACCTATATGTATAATAAAAATAACTATATGTATAATAAATATTATAAGATATTAAAATTATAATGTGATTAAAAAATATTATATTTATTGGGAAATTAAATTGGCTTATTACTTACCTTGTATTCTACTGTCAGGCAAATTATTTATTTATTTTTATTTAAATTTGTCCTGAGAGGTCATTTTAACTGGTTATACTTATGAACTTGTCTCTAAGTTGTGGTTGATGTCTCCTGGAATTCCTGGTACCCAAAATTCCTCCTATCTTTTTTGGTATCCAAGTCGAACATTTCTTTCAGACAAAGTACTTGAAATGACTTAATAAGAGGACCGCAACTCTCTAGTGAATGATTTTTATGAATCACTCTAGTATAATATTTTATGTAACCAACCAAGCGGATAAAGTATAATCTGTCGCTGTTCACTTAAGCAAACAACCTGGTTAGAGCTTAATTTTTCTAAGCTGGAACAATTAATGGGTAGCTACTCAAGTGAAGTGGCATCAATCAAGTTAGGGAAGCCAACAATAAGGTTTATACCAGGAGATGGAGCAACACATGAACCCTGTGTCTTCCATTACATGTATAGTTGTATAAGCCCTTTGCCAGGTCCGAGCCAATCATGGACTGTTGTGCCAAATATTATTATTAGTTGTTCCAAGCTCAAGAATCCTCTTAGTCTTGCAAATATATAAATGGTCTAAGTATTTTGGTTAGTGCGGTGATTAGGGGTTTCCAACCTAAATTCTTACCCACTAGTAAACCAAGGTATTTGATAGTGTCTACTCAGATATGCACTCAAGTTATGATGAGTAGCATGTCTAGTGACATTTATTTGTATGAAGTTTAATAGTTGGTTGTCCTGCTGCGGTAAATGAGTAAGTTATCAGTTTAGTCATGTCAGTTTTAGAGTAAATTTGTTTTAAGTTAACCAATGGTCCCAGAGGTATCGAGTACTTAAAAGTGAATTCTTTACTTGAAGTATGATTGGCTTTAACATCGGTTTACCGATAAACCAAATGCTTTATCAGAAGCTGATTTGAAGAACCTAGGATATTAAGGTGATAATAAATAATCCAAACCTCATTGCCTGGTTTTCATATAACTTTTAATAAAGGAAGTAAAACTAATAAATTATAAAAATGAACTTCAATGGATAATCGCAAATAATACCTTTAATAATAAACAATAAATTATAATAACGGTGTTTAAATTGTTCATTCACTGTAACATAAGTAATTTGTTACATATTTTTCCACCTTGATGAAATTAACTTGTTAAGTCGAAGAGACAATTTGAATAATTGTAACAAATAACTGGCCATCTCTTTCCTCATCTCCCAGTGGCACCATCAAGTGAACTTAACAGACAAGAACATATTTCCTTTCATCCTTCCAAGCAGAGAAGTATCGCCTAAAAACAGGCAAACAGCCATTTTTTTCCCCCCTCCGCGTCGACTGCCATTGGCGGGTATACTAAAATTGTCTTTAAATTTTATTGTATATGTTCACTCTTTCAAGGAACTCTTTGATCTTTTTCTTTCCAGCTTTACTTTTGAATTCTTCCATTCCGTTCTCCATTCCACCTTCTCTTCTTTCTTGCCTATACTCCTCGCATTCTATTAAGTGTCATTAACAGCCATTATAAGTGATATTTTACTAGTCAATTAAAAATAGTAATCATTCTATAATAAGCCTGCAGTTGCAATAATAGTTGTAGACTTTATTATTATAATGTTTCAATATTAAGGCTGTGCATATTTCGAATCTGTTCCTTCTGATTTTTAAGGTATGTACTCTATATTTCCGGAAATACCCATCACAAAAAGTTGAAACTTAGCAGTTATTTTATGTGTAAATTGTAGGATTACTTTTTTCGTCTGATCAAAGTTAAAAGTTCACAGAAGATGTATTTTTTTAGTTTTACATCGTAATGTAGTTACATACAATAACAGTTTCTAACACCTTTTAAACAATCACTAAAAAATACGTTACCGAGTTTATTAAATTGCATACGGCCCTTTGTGTGTGCTGCTGACAGTACCCAGTTTTATTTTTATCAACAAATCTAATCTACCGAATAATTATATAAATCAATTTACATACCTTAAAGGTTGGGTAAATGATTTTATTATTAACATAAATGGGTAAACATTCATTAAATAAATTATCACTTTAACGTAAATGACATTAGATGAGATCTATTTGTTAATCTGTTACTATATATTTATAATGCTTGTAAGCTAAGGCTCTAGATAGGTTGTAACACTACTAACACTAAACTTCAAATGTTTTTAAAAACAACTTGTAAACTAAAACTGACAGATCTGAATAACCTTGATATGTCCACTGTTATGTTACCT
Organism: Gerris lacustris; assembly: GCA_951217055.1. Classification (NCBI taxonomy): domain Eukaryota; kingdom Metazoa; phylum Arthropoda; class Insecta; order Hemiptera; family Gerridae; genus Gerris; species Gerris lacustris. Next base: position 355,298 of record OX578279.1, on the reverse strand, counting down.
TCTCTAGTTTAATAAACTGCCACTGGAGCGCTCTCAGATCGCAGCAGCGTCGCTGTACCTAGACGCTAGTCTAAACACGAGTCTTGTGTCTCTATACAGCGAGTCTCTGTAGTGATGAGACAGAGCGCAGCACCGTCGCCTGACCTTGCCACACAATCTACTGGAATCTTTCCATACCATCTTAACACTTTACTTGTTGTTTATCTCTGTCCGACCGGCCCTCCTTCCGGCCCCTTAAATTAAATATTGTCAAGCATCTAATATACATATACCATATACATATATGTCGAATCTATATTACAGACTATTTTAAAAATGCATGTCTCTCGTCTGCGTCTGAGAAGACGCGTCGAGCCTACACAGTGGCGGATTAAAGGGGGGGGGGGGCGACCCCCCCCTTGATTATACTTTTTTCCAACGACTACCAAATTTCACATCAGAAATGCATTTAAGCGCTGTTTTGAGAGGTAATATTTTCCGAGGGAGGACCCCCGGCCCCGCAAGATATATCCTCCCCCTCCCCCAATAATAAACTTCTGACCACGCCAGGCGTCCCGGAGTTGTCCCGGTTTTGGACTTTAAATCCCGAACTTGTCTCCCGAAAACACTTTTCGGGACGCCAAAATGTCCTAGTTTTCAATAGAGACGCCGATAATAGATTAATTTGTTTAAACAAATCCACATAATATTCTGATAATTTATTTTATAAAATAATTTATAGATGCGTAGTTTTAGCAAAATGTTTGTTATTGCCAATCTGAATCAACCGCATTTATTCCAATAAAAATAAGTAGAGTATTTGCTTTGATTCGATGGTCTTCAAATAGATATAATAACTTATCAAAATTAATTTACTTAATTTAACTATTTTTTTAAAAAAAATAGTTGGGGTTAACGGCTCGTAGATATATAAAACGAAAATATTAAAAATCCCCCTTTAGCTTCCGAGCTTACCGAAGGTAACAAACTGTGATAAATTTTCGTTCTCAGGAACGAAATTTTTTTTTAGGTATTTCAGACAAAGGGAATGATTAGGTGCACAACTTTTATTGTGTTACAATAACTATACTTTTAAGTTTGTATAATATTTATTTTTTAAAAATCACAGGGAAGTACTTGCGTCCAAGTACTTTTTAGGGTTTTGTAGAAGATTAAGCATGCCCGTTATGTAATTATGATTTTATTCTTCGATCTCAAGGGTCCGGGTTCGATACCCCGGGGGGTCATAATGTTTTTTATCGGTAATAACGACTAGAAAAATTCATTTTTTCAAACCATTTCCATCGCTTCACCATAAGGTATAACCATGAATTATTTCGATATTTTAGGACCACCCGTTATATAGTGGTTGGGGAGGGGGGAAATTTGTAGGGGTATATTTTGACTTATAAAATTAATAAAGAATGAAAAATTTAAAAAAGCAAATATATATTTGAATCCTACTCTTCACCAGCTTTCATATGATACCCAACTCAAAATTAAAAAAAAAAAAAAAAATTGGCGCACTTCAAATTTTCGCGCCCAAAATTGTCAATTTTTTAAAATTTGGGATGAACTCCCGGAATTTTCATCGCCGAATAAGGAATTAGCATGAATTATTTCGAAATTTTAGGACCAGCCAAAGTATAGTGGTTGGGGGGGGGGGGGGAATTTATTTTTTTACCCAATAAGGTATGCAAAATTTGAAAATGTATATATATCTTTGCGTCCTACTCTTCAGCAGCTTTCATTTGATACCCAACTCAAAATTTAAAAAAAATATAATTTTTGGCGCACTTCAAATTTTCGCGCCCAAAATTGGCAATTTTTTAAAATTTGGGATGAACTCCCGGAATTTTCATCGTCCCACAATAAGGCATTAGCATGAATTATTTCGAAATTTTAGGACCAGCCGAAGTATAGTGGTTGGGGGGGGGGGAATTTTTTTTGGGTATATTTTGATTTTTTTTACCCAATAAGGAATGCAAACTTTACAAAAGCTTATATATATTTGCGTCCTACTCTTCAGCAGCTTTCATTTGATACCCCACTCGAAAATTAAAAAAATATAAATTTTTGAGTTTACATCATTTTTGCGAATTGCGTATGCGCATATTTAATTTTGAACTTCTGTATATTTTTCCTGTGGTTGGGTCAAAAAGTTACACCAGTATTTCAAATTTCAGCTCTTTAGCTTAAACGGTTCGGGCCCTATGAACCAAAGAGCGACGGACAGACGGACACATCACCCTCGGCATAACGGTTTTGAGAAGAATCTACAAAACCCTAAAAATGTACTTGTGTTCATGTTCATACTTGTTTTCCAACAAACTACACCATATACTTAATCGAGCCAAAAATTACCCTTTTGTGACTTAGTATCAAGTATAAAAAATAAGTATTAAAGTATATAAAAGTAAGTATTAAAATCAAATTTTACCTCAGAAATGCATTTAAGCGCTGTTGCCCCCAGACCCCCCGCTATATGCACCATACAATAATTAACTGCTAACGACACCTATGACTTACGGTTAAGATATTGTGCTACAGTGGGGGGGGGGAGGAATTTTGAGAACCCCCCCCCCCCCCCCTTTCCTTAGGGCATCCCGTAACCCCTTGGAGCGTCAGATCGCCACCCCCTAGATGACACCCTTAATCCGCCACTGAGCATCATTATTCAATTAAATTTGGCGCATGCGTGATCAGAAAAATCATACTCCCAAGTAAAATAGAAAAATTAATTTTACCTCTAAATAAAGGTGTAAAGGCGTCATCCCAAAAAAGTTAAAATTGAAAATACTGGCATAACCTTTTGACCCACACATACACATATAGGAAAAATATAAACAAGTTAAAAATTTGATTTCCACATGCGCAATTCGCAAAAATGTGCTAAATAAAAATATTATTTTTACTTTCTCATATAAAGAGAAAGTATTGTGATGGCGCGAAAATTCGATTTTGATGGATTTACACGTTTTGAGGTCCCCTGAGTCCAAAAATTTAAAAAATGTCTGTCTGTCTGTAGTCTGTCTGTGCAGACGCCTGAAGCCTAAACTACTGGGCCGATTTTGACGACATTTGGCATACATGTTCAGAAAAATCATACCCCGAAGCGAAATCGAGAAATGAATTTTAGCTCTAAATTTGGGGGCGCTACCCCCCAAAAACTCTGAAAAAACGTGAAAAAAAATTATTTCTCGAAAACGGTTCCGACGATTTTGATTAAAAAATTCTAAAATGTAGTCCATTTAAATACGGATCCAACGATATAAGCCGTTTTCCATGGAGAAATCTAGTTCCTAAGAAAAAAGCTTAAAACGCAGACGGAGAGAGCCCGGGTTCGATTCCCCGCCCAGGAGATGTTTTTTATGATACATTTTGATGAAATGTTCAATAATAATTAAATGTACGTATGAAAACTAATAAATGGAAAACACTGGCCTAAATAATTATGAACTCGTATATGAGAAAGTTTGTCTGAGTTGTCTCGGACCGATTTTTTTTTTTGTTTTCGAATGGGGTTTGAATGAAAGCTGCTTATAAATAGGTTAAAATATCTATATGCTTGTTTACATTTTTCATTCCTTATTAGTTTAATGAGTTGAAATATACCCCCCCCCCCCCCCCAAGCACTCTACAACGGCTCGTCCTAAAATTCATGCAAATACCTTATATTGAGGTGATGAAAATAACGTGGAGAAATTCTCTATTTTTATAAATTGCAAATTTTGTGTGTGCACATGTGCAGTGCACCCAAATTTTATTTTTTCTAAATTTTGAGTGGAGTATCAAATGAAAGCTAAACGTGTAGGTTACAAACATATATATGCTTATTTAAATGTTGCATTCCTTATCGGTATTTATTTTTATATATCTAAAATAATCCTGCCCCCTGCCCCACGACCACCCTATAACGGGTAGTCCTAAAATGTTGAAATAATTGATACAAATACCTCATTATGGGGCGAAGAGATGACTCCCAGATATGAATGCGGCTCCCAGTCAAAATGTCTTTTTCACGTTTGAAGATGTGAAAAGTCAGAAATATACATTTTCATTTTTTGTAAACCAATTTAAATGAGATATAATCTAAGTTAGATTTCCAATATCTGAAATAATATTTGTTGAAAAGTTCCCTAATTCGAATTGTCTCTTTGTTTTATGTGTACTTTAAATAGATTTTAATTAGTGTATTTAATGCTATGTAATTATGGTGGCTGTTTATAATAATGGAACCCGGAATGGGGCTGTGATTGACGTGATGCGTGCCACTCTGGTCCATATCATGGGTGCCACTCTGGTCCATATCATGGGTGCCACTCTGGTCCATATAATGGGTGCCACTCTGGTCCATATCATGGGTGCCACTCTGGTCCATATCATGGGTGCCACTCTGGTCCATAACATGGGTGCCACTCTGGTCCATATCATGCGTGCCACTCTGGGCCATATCATGGGTGCCACTCTGGTCCATATCATGGGTGCCACTCTGGTCCATATCATGGGTGCCACTCTGATCCATATCATGGGTGCCACTCTGGTCCATATCAACCCGGTAGACCAGAGGCTCCCAACCTTTTTCGTTTGGCCACCCCCACCCCTTTTATTACTGGTCTTATATTACTTTGCTCTGTAAGTTTCATCGCACATTTCCGTATCCCCAATTTTGAACCACTTCCTGTGATTCAATCTTCCCCAAATTTTGCACATAGAAACAACTATGGTAAAGAATACAGAAACCAAAAAAAAAAAAAAAAAAAATGGCGTCAAATTTATTTGCTTTTTAAGTTTCATCGCACACCTATTACCCCAATTTTGAACCACTTACCGTCGTTCAATCTTCCCCAAATTTTGCACATAGATACAACTAAGGTGAGAAAACAGAAACCAAAAAAAAAAAAAAAAAAAAAAAAAGGTTGAAAATAAGGCCAGTTTTGAAAAATGGCATTTTTATATTAATTATTATAAAAGCCAAGTGCTCCGCGACAATACAATTTAAAGGCATTTTCAATAATTTAATTAAAAAATACGTGTGGTGTCGTGGGACACCGGTAGGAACGAAGTTCCTTACGCTTTATATTAAATATAAACTAGGCATCGCGTGGCTCTATCATTGAAGCGAGCGTATTGCAATAAAATACTGAATATTGAAATTTGTTAATCATGATGAATGTCATAGTTGAAGATAAGTGGAAGAGGGTAGTGTGGAGTAGAGTGGGGGTACTCGGTACAAAGCTTTCCTTCCTAAACAAACCTATACCCTACAAGACTATAAGAATCTTAACCACCCGTAATAGCTTTTAAACAATTATTATAAATGTATCATCACTTCATTACTCAAATATATATGAAGTTATATATAATATATGGGAGCTAGCGTAGCCGTGTGAGTTAAACCACGTCTGCTCGGCCATCACTGAATCTCGAGTGGAACGAGACGGGGTTCGATTCCTCGCCGTGACACTCTGATTTATATGGCTCACTATTGATCACATCATACTCGCTTCGGCGGTACAAATGTACATATGTATGATGTGTGAAGTGGCTGGAACTCTCTACCGCGGGGCGTAAAAAGGGCCTGAATGATGGCCTAATTGCAAGGTTCGAACAAGTGGTTCGTCCTACCCGTTCTAGTAGGAAGTACTAGACTACTACTACTACTACTACTATATAATAATATATGAAGTTTTATTAAAATCGTTACGTTAGAACGTAAGATATCGGTAAAAAGGTTATTATCTCTATTATAAACGTTTAGGCCCGCTTTAATAGTTTTAGCGATCTTAATTAAATCATAGCAATGTTGTTGTTGGTTTTACTAAAAAATGTTATTTGAAAAAAATGTTCGTCTCATCGAATAGGTGATGATACAATTTTTTCCCGTCCTGAAATTCCAATTTTAAATTTGAAGCTCACGTTTACGAGAGCATTGCGCGCGAACTCTTGGACGGATCACGCTGTCCAACGAACTTAGCCTGAGTATTAGTAAAAGGAAGATGTATACCAAATGATATACTTCCTGATATACTTAAACGACCTACTGAAATTAGATGACATTTACTCGGAGATAATTTCATTTGTGGATGACACTTTGCTGTATTTCAGAGGTGGCACCTGGGAACAGGTGTTTCGAAATGCATCAAAGGGAATATCAATAGTAAAATCCTGGTTTGATAATAACTTACTGACATTAAACATGGACAAGACAAAATATATGTGCTTTTCACTTGACCAAAGAGGGCAACCACCGGACAACATGACTATTAATATACATAACGAGAACTGTACTGACGGACAAACACAAGACTGTACTTGTAGAAACTTCATAGACAGAGTTGATAGTATTAAATACCTGGGAGTTATAGTGGACAACAACCTTAAATGGAAGCAACACATCTCATGGATGGTTGCTAGGGTCAGGAGAACCATCTACAGTTTTATTCAAGTAAGACTCTTTGCAGACAAATCTGTAATGAGAATGCTCTACCATGCTCTAGTCGAGTCCATCTTGAACTACTGTATCTTATCCTGGGGTATGGCAGCCAATTCACATTTACAACCAGTAGAAATTATTCAAAAGGCCATTATAAAGATAGCAATGAAAAAACCAAAAAGGTATCCCTCACACCAGACCTATCTCGATTTTAAAGTACTGTCAGTCAAATCTTTATACCAGAAAGCAGTTTTATTGCATTTTTTTTTATACTGAAAAAATACCAATAATTCACAATTACTCGACTAGGTTTCAGACTCATCTAAAGATGCTAATACCACAGACTCACACAACTAGAAAACAACGACACGCAACGTACCTTGGACCAATTTACTATAACAAACTACCAACAGAACTTAGACAGATTACTAACATTAATACATATAAAAACAAAATTAAACAACACTTACTGACTCAACAAAATAATGATTAAACTACATCAATACAAATATATATATATATATATATATATATATATATATATATATATATATATATATATATATATATATAAAAAAAAATGAATAATTAAGTAAAGGATAAATAATTAAAAATATAATGTAATATAATATGTATAAGGGTGTATGTGTATATGTAGGTGTGTGTATATATATCTGTATATAAATAATAATAATAAAATAAAATAAATAAATACTGACCAAATTGAGAGACGGAGTCCTCTCTCTAGGTGCTGCGACACCTACTGAGGACTCTCACCACATATATTATTGTTTATTGTTTAGCTACTAAATGGGTGTTAGTTATACTTATTTTTTGTATTATTATTTAAATTGTACTACATGTTTTTTTCAAGTGGTGGAATAAAGAATATTTATTATTATTTATTATTATTAAATTTCAATTAAATCGGTCAACTTTTACTCAAGTTATCGTCGGACACGTAAACGTTACACACAGACAGACAGACAGACAAACAGACAGACAGACAGACAGACAGACAGACAGACAGACAGACAAGATGCATATTTCGTTGAATGTAAGAAGCTCGCTTAGGCTCGCTTCAATTTTATAATTATAGTGCTAAGTATATGATACTAACTACTTATACATGGCGGAGTTAGAAAAAGAGACAAAATTAAAAGTAACTATTTGTACTACCAGAGTTAAGGCAAAATTAAAAGAAAAACTTTTTATTATCTTTGAAAAGAGCGTCTTACAATAGATAATGTATTGTAAATTGAGAAAAAAGTTAATTTTGATTAGTTTATAGTTAAAGCATATGGTTGTAGAGAAGAAAATAACTGTCCCATTAGACCTCCGTCGGCGAATCTCCAATTAAAATATTATAATAATAATCTATATATATAAAAGTCAACGTATGTGTGTGTGTTTGTTCTTTATACAAATCTACAGTTTTAGTCCGATCTCGATGAAAATTTGCACACTTGACCTTCAAAGCAAGGAAACAATCAAGGTCTACATGAATTTTCGAAATTTCAATTTTTGTACACAGGGGTACGGGGTACAAGTAATGAATACGGGATCAAAATAATGATTACCCTTCGTGATGCATATCGTTGAAAAGCTCTTTAAGATTACATTAATTGTTGTTATGTACAGTTTTGCCATATTTTCATTTAGGAGGGGGGTAAAATGGAAAATATAACTATATCTATATATAGAAAGAAGAGTATCTATATAAGAGAATGTCTTTTATACAAATCTACCGTTTTATCCCAATTTGATGAATATTTACACTCTTTTTCTTCCGAACAAGGTGAAGGTCACTGCCTACATGATTTTCCGAAATTAAAATTATGGTACACAGAGGTACGGGGTACAAATGTCAAAGTAATGGATACCCTTCATGATGCATATCGTTGAAAAGCTCTTTAAGAGTACATTAATTGTTGTTAAGTACGTTTTTGTTATATTTTTATTTAGGAGGGGGGTAAAATGGAAATGTATATCTATATCTATAAAAGTCAACGTATGTGTGAGTGTGATTATGTTCTTTATACAAATCACCAGTTTTAATTCGATCTCGATGAAAATTTGCTCACTTGACCTTCAAAGCAAGGGGAAGATCTCTGTCTACATAAATGTTCGAAATTTAAGTTTTGGTACACAGGGGTACGGGGTACAAATGTCAAAGTTGAAATCCCTATAAGATGCATAGTGTTTAAAAGCTCTTTAAGAGTACAATAATTGTTTTTACGTGCATTTAGGGGGTAAATGGAAAAATATATCTAAAAGTCAACGTATGTGTGTATGTTCTTTATACAAATCCATAGTTTTAGTCCGATCTCAATAAAAAAATGCACAATTGACCTTCAAAGGAAGAAAAAATCAGTGTCTACATGAATTTTCGAAATTTAAATTTTGGTACACAGGAAACAGGGTACAATAATGAATACGGGGTCAAAGGACTGAATACCCTTTATGATGCATATCGTAGAAAAGCTCTTTAAGATTACATTAATTGTTGTTATGTACAGTTTTGTCATATGTGTTTTCATTTAGGAGGGGGTAAAATGGAAAAATATAGCTATATCTTATATAAAAAGAAGAGTGCCTGTATGAGGGTATGTCTTTTATACAAATCTACAGTTTTATCCCAATTTGATGAATATTTACTCACTTTCCCTTCAAAGCAAGGGGGAGGTTACTGTCTACATGAATTTTCGTAATTTAAATTTTTGTACAAAGGGGTACGGTGTAAAAGTGTCAAAGTAATGGATTCCCTTCATATGAAGCATATCTTTAAGAGAAAAGTAATTGTTGTTATGTACAATTTTATTTAGGAGGGGGTAAAATGGAAATTTATAGCTATATATATAAAAATCAACGTATGTGTGTGTATGTTCTTTATACAAATCTACAGTTTTAGGTTGATGTCGATAAAAATTTGCCCACTTGTCCTTCAAAGCAAGGGGAAAATTACAGCCTACATGAATTTTCGAAATTTAAGTTTGGTACACAGAGGTATGGTACAAATAATGAATACCCTTCATGATGCAAAAGCTCTTTAAGATTACAGTAATAGTTTTTATGTACAGTTTAGTCATATTTTAATTTAGGGGGGGGGGGGGGTGAATTTTGGATATTTGTAATTAGCTTATCAAAGAGGAGGGGGTATAGAAATAGGTGGGAGAGATAGAATCTAGATATTCTTGCATAGTAAAATAATTTATATGTTTCATTATGGTTGTTATAAACTTATCTAATTATAATAACACTCCGTAGCGAAGCACGGGTACCCAGCTAGTATAAAATATAAATCACCAACACTCAGGGGCGGTCCTAGGGGTAAGTTTTGGGGGGGGTAATCAATATCATTGTCCTTATTTCCCCTCTTCTCCTCAAAATAATTAGAAAACTACGATAGACGATCTTATACATTTAGAACCCAAAATATCAAGCCCCCCCCCCCCCCCCCCCCCCCCCCCCGAATAAACTTGAAGTATTGCATAAGCTCCATAAAAAACCCCTCTAAAACCAGAAAGGGGACATTAGCTCTTTAAAAAAACTGATTCCTAGTATAGCTACTCTTACAAATATAATAAGAAACAAACAGTTATGAAATAAAAAAAATTATTGAACATTATAATAACCTTTGCAGATAATAAAAAAAAGATCATAAACACAATATTCTAAGATTAAAAAAAAATTAGATTAATACTTGTGGATTTTCCACCCTTTTGATAAATTCATTAGCTTTCTGTACTGCTTCTTTATGGTATAAGTGGTTATTATGAACTTCCAAATACCCATCTTTGCCAAGCAGTTTTGAATATTTTGTTAATGGATTTTTAACCAATTTATTTAAAGGCGTGCTTTTATTAACGCCGCCTAATTTACTAGAAAAAAATACGCAATATTTACATAGAATACCATTTAAAATTCTTGAATATGTTAACCACTGATAATTGTTGAAATGTTTTTGCCCTAAATAGCACTTAACGTCATTTCCTTTTTTATTGTGAATCGAAAATTGAAATGTAAAGTCAGCATTAGGCTTCCAAGCTAGTTCAATTATATTTTTTAAATCAAAGTCCGTTAAATTTTTAAATTCATTATTAATGTAATGTCCTATATCTATATTATTACCTTGTACTATTTGCTTGGAGGAGGAAGAATTGGAATCATTTTGTAGAGTTGAATCCTCACTCATATTCATATTCACATTTCTCACTTTAGTGTCACTGTAATTGTTTATATCTGTTGAAGTTGGAATAATCGAGCAGCGTGGACGGAGTATTTATCCATAATTTACGAACACAATTAAATCGCGCAATTAAACAAAAATTAGCAATAAAACAACAACAAATTAGCAAAAATTTTCAACAAAGAAATAATTTTAACAAAAAGAACTACAATAAATAAAATATTTAGACGTTTTAAATGTAAGGGTGAAATAATTAAATAGGTCTGAACAGTGATAAGTCAAAGATAGAACTAAAATAAAAATAAATTATTGTAAGAGAGATATAGAGGGGGTAGGGGGTTAATACAAACAAGTCACATATACATATATACCACTACTTATAATGGTATAACTCCTTAACTATCGGATTCGGTGCTTTCATCTCGAGTCCAGTGGCGGATTTAGAGGGGGGGTCACAGGGGTCATGACCCCCCCTCAAATTGTTAGATTTGTTACAAAGAAGCGTTGGCAAGGGTTTGAGTTGATTGTTTTTTACACACTTAAAAATGAAATATAATTTAATATTTTTATTTATTTTGCACTGACTACTTTGTAAGATAACTGTATTTGTATTTTGGGAAGAAAGTACGGAATATCACCGGCGTCGTCTTCTTGGAGGACGCGTCCCCCTCCCCTCAATGTTTGAGATATATGTAGAATCTAATCTAAAAAATGTTTAAAATATCGAACCTGTTTTTACTTTTCTACACATATTTTATCATTAATAGTTGATTATCTATTATGTGTCACTTTGATACCATGCGCCACTGTGAACAGAACAGTGAGCAACTAATTTAGATTCTGAAGATGTATAAATTAACCAAAACCTGCTATCAGTTATTACAAATACTTTTCACACAAAGTATTTGTAATAACTGATAGCAGATTTTGGCTTGTATTTCCTCCCTATCAAAATTCAAAATGATGACGAATATATTATTTATTGAGTGGGGTAAATCTGCATTATATGCCCCACCTATTTCTAAAACATCCGATTTATTCGGCTTTTTTTCGAACTGTTCGAACGATTTCGGATGTAAGACAGTTTTTTAAAAAAACGAAGTGAATGAAATTTTTTCCTTAAAATTCCCCAAATTTTCCTAGGGCCCCAGACTCCCCCCAACTTCGCCTGGGGGCTGCAATAGTTCGGCCACCCCCCCCCCCCCCCCTCCCCAAATCCAATGTCCCGTTTTGGACTAATCTTTATATTATGGCCACCCTAATAAAACATGTTTTTCGTAACTACTGATTAAATGGGATAGTTAATTATAGATTTTAAGTAATTTTGCATAAAGGCTATTGAATGAATGATCTATTTAATCTACAATGATTAGTGGCACAATTTTTTTTTACAATTACTGTTTTTAAGTTGGTATTAAAATTCTTTTAAAAATACTTGCGTTCATACTTTTGTGCCAACGAATTACACCATAAGTTTATTTGATGAAAAAATATTAAAATCAAAGCTCACCTCAGAGATGCATAAAAACGCTGTTTTGAGACGTCACATTTTCAAATTTTCCGGGGGAGAGCCCCCCAACCCCCCTTCTAAATGAAACTAATGGGTAGTATGTAATTCTTTTCTTGATTTTCCCCCTCTCATAATTTAACAAATTAGATCATGCGTTTATTAATTATTAATTATTTTCTTACACGATGCTGATACAGCCAAATGAGCACCCAACCTAGTACATTTAATTACTTATTTAGTAAGCCCCTATGATAACAATTAGTTTTATATATTACTGTAAACCTTTACCAATAAATTATTTTCATATTTTCTTTGTTTTATGAGGCATTATGATATAAAAATATTTTAAATTTCAAATTGACAATAGTAAGTAATCTATTCCTCAATCTTAGATTTTTTAAAAAGTCTTAGAATTTTTAAATTTCTTAAAATTGTTCCATTTGTGTGTTGTAACATTATAAAAATGGAAATTTTAGACTTAGAAATCCGTAAAAACGTAATTTTAAGATGGTGAAATTAAGAAAAACACCCTGAGGAGACCCCCCCCCCCGGTAGTGACCCCTACCCAAACTAAATGCTAAATCCGCCCCTGCTCGAGTCGGTCTTTAAGTCTCATCAAAGTACCCGAATGCTCCACTCCCTATCACCTAGTAGCTGCTTATCTACACTTTCAGCAATGTCCCCTTTTTTTCTTTAGTATTGTATTAGATTATTAAAAGATAATACAAAATATATATTATTTAGAAATATAACTTTGTTATCTGTTATCTTTAAGTCATTTGGTGTTTTCTTTGAGGTTTTTTTTTATTTCTCCAAAAATCCTGGGGGGGGTAATTACCCCCATTACCCCCCCCCCGTGGGACCGCCCTTGCCAACACTAAACACATTCTGCTTGTATCAGGTTGAAATTTTACATGCCTGTTTCAACTGTACTTTAGACGATGTGTATGAAGTTTTATTAAAATCGCTACGTCAGAATGTCAGAACGTAAGATGTCGGTAAAAACGTTGTTTTCTTTATTTTAAACGTTAAGGTCCGCTTTAATAAATTTAGCGATCTTTATCACTTCATAGCAGTGTCGGTGTTCGTTTTACTAAAAAAAATATTTAAAAAAGTTGTTTGTCTCATTAAATAGATGATATTAGAATTTTTTCCCATCCAAAAAATCCGAATTTTAAATTTGAAGCTTACGTTTACGCGAGCGTTGCGCGTGAACGCTTAGGCGGATTACGTTGTCCAACGAACCTGTCCTGGGCATTGGTAAAATGAACATGTGTACCAAATTTCAACTAAGTCGGTAAACTTTTACACAAGTTATCGTCATCCGTAGATTTCGTGACGGTGATTTTGTGGCAATGATTTTGGTCGTTTTTTTCGGATTCACTACCGGGCTCCGAAAGTGCCACAAGGAACTTTGTTCCAAAAATTGCATTACACAACCAAATTTATTTTTTTTTTTAAATTTTGAGTAGGGTGTCAAATAAAAGCTCCTGACGGGGAGGTTACAAATATATAAATGATTGTTTGCATTTCTTATTGGTATTATGACTTAAAATATACCCAAAAAAATACCTCCTCCCCCCCCCCCCCCCCTCTATAACGGCTAGTCCTAAAATTTTGAAATAATTCTGACAGTACCTTATTATAGGGTAATGAAAATGTAATTTACCAAAATGTTATTACTGATAAGAAAGACATTATGACCCCCCGGGGAATTGAACTAGGGACCGTTTAACGTTTTGTTTTAGTTTGAATTTTGGAGCCTTCTGCCTAAATTTATTTATATTTTTTTATTTTCATATTGAGCAGGATGGGAGAATAAAATAGACGGCCAACATAGCTTCCTCGCGTCCTATCCACGTACTTTATTGATTTTATACTTTTACAAACAATTATTGTCTGGTTGTTTTTTTAATCTGTCAAAATTGTTTTGATTAATTACACGAATTAAAGTATCAATTTAGCAAATCTTTAAGAAACCAGACGGCTCATATTAATCTGGAGCTATCTGCGCACTACTTTTGATAAACTATAAAAGTTTCATTCAAATCAGATAAGTACTTATGAAGCTATAGCTGTAAATAAATGTATGTTTGTGCGCATGTGGAAGAGAAACATATATTGGCGTAGATGGTTGAAACTTATATGGGACAAACAACCAGCTAATTATGACCTACCACGTAAATTTCATTAAAATTGGACGTGTAGTTTTTTAAGATATGTAGGTTCGTCGGAAAATTGAACGACAAACAGACAGACAGACACGGAACCAAAAATGTTGCCTGATGTGTGAAACGGATTTCTGTCTTGAGAACGATGACACAGCTTCCGACACAGCTCGCAAGCAAACATGTTACATATTTCATAATATAATAACGTATCTGGTTTATAATGTACAAAACTCGACAAAGTACTTAGATACGAGTACTTGCCTCAGATGTTTACTTTATCTGTTGATTTCAAGCCGAATTTTAGCCTTTCACAATCAATTTAATTAAGTTTTTTTTTATTTTCTTTTAAGTCAGGGATTTGTAATATTGGATAATATTTATTTGTTCTTTAGGGGTGGAATTGGTAAATGCAGAGTGTGCCAGAATTTATTTATTAGTTCTATAAGCTAAATATTTTTGAATAGATTTTTATGAATTATGTGTTTAAGTGTGATGGAGGGGAGTGTGAGTGCTTTGTTTACCAAGTTAACGGCAGTATTCCGTTTTTAGTAGAAAGGCCTGTTAGAGTATTGGAAAACGTTTTTTTATTTCTCTGATTTTAAAAATTCCAACACAGAAATCCGCTTTTAAGACATTAGGGGACATTTTTGGTTCCGTGTCGGTCTGTCTTTCACTCAATTATTGCGAACTTAAACTTAAAAACTACTCGTCCGAATTTATTAAATTTGGGTGGTGATTAGCTCATTGTCGGTCCCTTATAAGTTTCAACCTTCTGTGCCCATTTGTTTCTCTTCTACATACACACAAACATACATTTAATTACACCTATAACCTCAAAAGTACTTATGTGGTTTTTATGAAATTAAACAATAACAAACACCGGTAAAGCTGTAGTTTAGCTCTCCCGGACCTATCGGGCACTAAGAAACCACTATATACACCGATAAAGATATAATTTAGTTATTGGTAGTTATTAGTTATTTATTATTGATTATTGGTAAAGATATAATTTAATAATCTTATATTATTTATTTTCCAGAATAAGTATTAAATTAAAAACTACTCGTCCGAATTTATTAAATTTGGGTGGTGATTAGCTCATTGTCGGTCCCTTATAAGTTTCAACCTTCTGTGCCCATTTGTTTCTCTTCTACATACACACAAACATACATTTAATTACACCTATAACCTCAAAAGTACTTATGTGGTTTTTATGAAATTAAACAATAACAAACACCGGTAAAGCTGTAGTTTAGCTCTCCCGGACCTATCGGGCACTAAGAAACCACTATATACACCGATAAAGATATAATTTAGTTATTGGTAGTTATTAGTTATTTATTATTGATTATTGGTAAAGATATAATTTAATAATCTTATATTATTTATTTTCCAGAATAAGTATTAAACAAGAGAGAAAAAACAAACCTTGATTT
Organism: Gerris lacustris; assembly: GCA_951217055.1. NCBI lineage: Eukaryota > Metazoa > Arthropoda > Insecta > Hemiptera > Gerridae > Gerris > Gerris lacustris. The sequence goes on along the minus strand of OX578279.1, from coordinate 339,577 downwards.
AATTTTTTATTGTTTAATAATTGACATACATATGTACACGGTAACCAGAATACATTTAGTGAAATAAATTAACAAAAACAACGTTAATAGCCTTGAATTCACTTTGCCTTAAAAATATTATTATTAATTAGTACGAGGTAATATGAAGAGTCCAGAGCTGCCACAGTCTGCTTCACTTTATAGATACAGCCATCACTGTGCTAATGTGTGTTAAAATTAAAATGGACGCCAACAAGAGGTGAATCTATTGTCAAAGTAAGGTCTAAGGCAGGTGTCGCCGCTCGCTGCAGCAACGACAAAACTTGCAAGAACTGCTTTGACATGCAAATGCAGGACCTTAAATTGTTTGCCTCTTGACTACTTTCAGAATTACTCCCAGTTAGAGTTGTATAAATGTTGAGAAAGTTATATTTAATTTATTTAATATTTTATTTTATTTTGTTTTTAAATTATGTAAACACTGTCTTTATATAAACAAACATGTATGTGACAGTTATAATAAATAATGTGTATTGTTGTTTTTTGTCTTAAATTGAAATTGGCTTTCTTTATTAATTACCAATATAATTAATGTTTAATGATCAAGTAACTGATCAAACATGGTGTCAGGTGTGGGGTATATATATTTTAGTGTACAGTATACAATAATGGATGTTCCGTCTAAACCTATTTTAGGTTTAACATCAAGCATTAAATTTGATTTAATTAAAAGAATAGACACGGTTCAACAAGGTAAAATTCAAACTAAAGAAGATCTTATAAGAAAGTTTAAACCGGTTTTTGAAGGTATTGGTAAATTCCCTGGTCAGCCGTACCATATTAAACTAAAAGAAAATACTGTGCCACGAATATTTCCTGAAAGAAAAATTCCAAAATCCTTATTGCCAAAAGTTAAAGAATCCTTAGATAGGCTAGTTAAAGAAAAAGTCATTAAACCTATGAATGTCCCGACTGATTGGTCTCATCCATTGGTTATAGCTGAAAAACCAGATAAAAATTTAAGAATATGTTTAGATCCAAGGTATCTTAATGAGTTTATTGTACAAGATAAGTATCATATTCCTACTCAAGATGAAATATTAAGTGATTTAGATGGTACATCGTGTTATACTTTATTAGATATGAAAGAAAGTTTTCATCAAGTAGTATTAGATGATGAAACGTCAAAAATGTTATCTTTTAGCACTCCGTTTGGGAAATTTCGCTATTTAAGATTGCCTTATGGGATCAAAATAGCTAGTGAAGCTTTTCAAAAGAAGAATATGGAAACCTTTAGTGATATAAAAGGAGTAAAGATATATATTGATGATATTTTTATAGCGACTTCTGAAGAAGATCATGAAGCTACAGTGACGGCCGTATTGAAAAGAGCCAAAGATAACGGTATAACTTTCAATCCATCCAAATTTCAATATAAATGTAAAAAAGTAAAACTACTTGGGCATATAGTCTCTAAAGAAGGGGTTCAAGTCGATCCTCAACGGACTGAGGCTATTGTAAAAATGAAAAACCCCGAAAATAATAAGGAATTATTAAGATTACTGGGTATAGTAAAATATTTGGGTAAATTCATACCCAATCTCTCTCAGGTATCAGCTCCACTGAGGGAACTTACGAAAAATTCATCAGATTGGAAATGGACTGACGAACATAATAAAGCCGTTAACCTGTTGAAATCGTTAATAAGTCAAGCTCCAACTTTATCTCATTGTAATGAAAAATCACAATTTTATATTCAGACGGATGCTTGTAATGAAGGATTAGGGGCAGTGCTGATACAAGATGGAAAACCAGTGGCTTATGCCTCGAGAACATTGACTCCGACTGAAAAAAGGTATGCAATAATAGAAAAAGAATGTTTGGCTATAGTCTTCGCATTAGAGAAATGGCATTATTTTATTTATGGTAGACATGTGATTCTACAGACTGATCACAATCCGTTGGTATGTATACAAAATAAAGAATTTAGTAAAATACCAAGTAGATTACAAAGAATGTACTTACGCATCATGAAATCAGGGCCGTACCTAGGTCCCCCTGCGTACATGGCAAACCCGTAAAAGTGCGCCCCACCGGGGGAGAGGGGGGTCCAGGGGCCCCCCTCCGGAAAATTTTTGGAATTTTAACGTTAGTAAAACAAATTTTTAAGCAATTCTGGCTCTAAAAGGTAAAGTAATTTTTTAGTTTTCGCTACTAGAAAGTACTATTTAACACGTATTGTGTTTTATTTCTTACTTTTTTTGTGTTTTATTTCTTAAGTAAAAAATACTTTTTACACAATGAGTACTTTAAAAATATAATAAGTAGAATTACATTTTTTTAGGGAATTTATATAATTATATTGTATTGTTATTCATAAATGTTGTTACTGAATACATACAAATGTAATTACAATTTTCAAAAAAGAATATTCCATACCTTTTTAATCATTTTATTAAAAAAAAAATCAACACTTGTTGGTTGTGAACCCTTTATTTGATTATTTTTTATATGTAAAAACTATTAAACGTTTTATTTCTTTCGTATTTTCGGTATCATAAGTGTTCTTACTGTTTAAATAATTTAAGATGGTGTTAATAAATTGAGTAATTTTCGATATGGGTGAGTGCATTGAGTTTATTATTTACATGTTTTTTCACACTACTTGTTTAAACTTCATAGTATTAAGAAATAAGGGTGCCGGGTGCCGCGAGAAACAATTAACCAAGTTGGGGTGCCATTAGAAAAAGGTTGAAAAACACTGCCCTAGCCGCTAGGGGGTGGGGCGGATGCGCCTCGCGGCAACGCTATAGGCCCTAGCGTTGCCAATATAAACATGAATCGCACGCCACCGTGCTAAGCTCAATGTCACAATGTGATTAATGTTCATCATAAAAACACGAATTGACAGCTCACACAACCGAAATTATACCTAAGTATAAAGTTTTCATTTTGGCCAATCTTATCAATCAAAAAATGTTTTTCCTCTTCTCCATTTTGCGCCCTTCTCAAACCTGCGCCCTTGGCAAGGGCCACCTTCGCCACAGCCTCGGTACGGCCCTGCATGAAATATGACGTAAAAATAACCTACTTACCGGGTAAAGATATGCTAATAGCAGATGCTTTATCTCGAGCAGCATTAAAAACTACTGGCCAAGAAGACTTAGAACTAAACTTTGTAATACATGAAGTAAAAAGAAAACTCCCTATTTCAGAACATAGATTGAATGAACTAAAAAAGATGACTAAAGAAGATAAAGTATTAAACAAAATTATGAATTATTTAAAGAATGGATGGCCAGATAAGAATTACTTGTCATCGGCAGAGAATAAATTTTTTGCCCTGAAAGATTTTTTAACAATTTACGATGAATTAATTTTTTATGAAGATCGTTTAGTGATTCCTTTGTCATTTCAGTCAGTTATTCTAAAAAACAGCCCATGAAGGTCACCAAGGTATCACTAGAACTAAACTCAAAATTAAAGAATCCTTGTACTGGCCTGGTATGTCACAAGATATAAAAGAAATGATCCTAAACTGTGAAGTATGCCAACAATTAAGACCTCAGAACTGCAAGATGCCTTTGATTAATCACTCCGTACCAGAATTACCGTGGAGAAAACTTGGAATGGATATACTAGATTATAATGGTAAAAGTTATCTAGTAGTTGTAGATTACACTTCAAAGTGGCTTGAGCTATTGCCTATAAGAAACAAATCTGTTCAGGAAATAATTAATAAATTAAAAGTAATATTTTCTTACCATGGATACCCAGAGAAGATTATAAGCGACAATGTTCCCTTTAACAGTAAAGAGTTTAAAAATTACTTGGAACGTCATGATATAGTATTGGTGACTTCAAGCCCTAACTTTCCAAGAAGTAATGGGCAGGCAGAATCAGCTGTTAAATCAACTAAGAAGATGTTAAAGAAATCAGAATTAACAAAATGTAGTATACACGAGTTGATGTTAGATTATAGGAACACTCCTATTGCTGGACTGAACTTGTCTCCTGCACAGATTCTTATGAGTAGGAGGCTTAGAGATAATATGATTAAGACTGAAGGTCATCTGAAACCAACTGTAGTTAAACCTTCAGAACTTAAACAGAATGTAATGCATCGTAAGCAAAGTGACTGGTATAATAGAACAGCTAGAAACTTAACACCTGTAAAAGAAAAGGATAAAGTGCTCTTTAGGAAAAATAACAAATGGAAAAAAGGAACATTAAAAAAATGTTTGGATGCTCCTAGGTCATACGTGATTCAATCTGAAGAAGGTCCATCGTACAGAAGAACTAGAGAGCATTTAATCAGAGTGAAAAGTGATGCTGCATCATCGGCTGCAGTCAATCAGAGTGAAGCATCTGGATCAACCTCTCACTCTTCTCAGCCATCTACGCCTGTTACTACAAGTATAGAGCCTCCTAAACGTTATGACTTGAGAGATCGGTCTAAAATTAAAAAACCTTGTAGGTATCAATCTTAAACTTTATTTCTGTTCTCAGCTTAGTTTATATATTTAATTTTCTTTTATTAAGAAAGAAAGGATGTTGAGAAAGTTATATTTAATTTATTTAATATTTTATTTTATTTTGTTTTTAAATTATGTAAACACTGTCTTTATATAAACAAACATGTATGTGACAGTTATAATAAATAATGTGTATTGTTGTTTTTTGTCTTAAATTGAAATTGGCTTTCTTTATTAATTACCAATATAATTAATGTTTAATGATCAAGTAACTGATCAAACAATAAATAGGTTTATTACCCCCGACATTTTAGTTAGAGTGAGAGTGGCTTACACGCACAACACATACATAATACACGCACAACACATACATAATACACGCACAACACATACATAATACACGCACAACACATACATAATACACGCACAACACATACATAATACACGCACAACACATACATAATACACGCACAACACATACATAATACACGCACAACACATACATAATACACGCACAACACATACATAATACACGCACAACACATACATAATACAAGGACAAAACGCATCGAGCGTTCCTGCCTCGACCTTAAAATCAAGCCCTGAATATTTTAATGGCGTCAGTAACGTATTTGTTGCAGATAGGACATTTTCTGAATTTGGTGAGGAAGACGGTTTTACAGTGAAGACAGAGACACTGATGTCCGCAGGGATACAGCGCGTGGTCCGGCTCCGCCTCCAGGCAGATGCAACAGACGCTTCTCTCCGCGACTCCACCAGTTTTCCGGCCCCCTCCAGTCCAACGCTTTTCCTCGCTCTTGCCGGCTCCGTCCGTTCCTGCAAATATAATGAACCTTATTAGCGTACGTTGAAGAAAGGCTTCTTTCTTAACTATTGGCCTCCCTAAAAAGGCCTGAAGCTAGGTCCGATAACGTGTTAAACTAGGCTTTACCCAAATATTAAAAAACTCTTGACGGCCATGATCCGAGGAAATACCTGTTCTGTTTACAAGTAGACGTATCGACGTTTTGGAAACTCGCATTTACAATAACTGAGCCGATCAACTTATCTATTCAGTTCCCAATTCAGCACAGAAATTTGAAAAGCGTATAAATCGTCACTTCATCTCCGACAAACCGAGTCGATCTTATCCCCCGTTCATTATCCGACTTCTCTGAACAACGAATTAGTTATATCAATGATAATTAAGGAGCGACGAGATGTAAAGTATGTTTAATATAAAATAGTAGTTAGTGGAAGGAGCTGACCTCTAGGAGGGTGGTACCGCTGTGGTTCCGGAGGTCGACTCGATCTGGGACTGGATCGCGCTCTTCTCCTGCGCGTAGGTCTCGTGTCCTGACCTAAGGGCGGCCACTCGGGATCCAAGACAAGTCTACTCTCCGTGACAGGACCTCTCTGGCTCGCGGATCTCCACAGGACCTGATCACGAGTCACGCTTCTGCTCCTCTCTTGAGTCTCTACACAGGACCGACGTCAGTCAATATACACGCTTTTACCCTAACTAACTCTGTGGCTCTTCAGCCCAGTGGCGTATCCAGCGGCTAGGTCTGGAGGGGGCGGCACATTCTAAGTCAGTTTAGATTGGGGGGAGGGGGGGGGGGGGGGGGAATCCGTAGTGGTAAAAAGAAAAGGGAACTAGTTATTCAAAAAATCAGCTGCCCCCCCCCCCAAAAAAAAAAAAAAATCTCACGCCCAAGTAACAATAAGTGTTTTAGAACGTATTCGTTAGAAAATGATATGCTGATGCTTACTGCAGTACAATATCTTACTGCAAGTTAATTATGGGGGGGAGGATTTATGGCGGGGGGTCCGGGGGCCCTTCCCCGGAAAATGTTGAAAATATGACCTTTTAAAACAGCGCTTTTATGCATTTCTGAGGTGAATGTAAAAATATGTATTAAAAAAAACAACGGTGTATTTTGTTTTCTTTTTTCACTCTATTGGGCCCGTCTGGGGGGGGGGGGGGGGGCACGTGCCCCCTGTGCCCCCCTGGATACGCCACTGCTTCAGCCAGATGGCCAAGGCCTGTCGAAGGTTTATACAACTTATGCATACCATGGAGGGAACGGGGTTACAATTGACCAACCGACCAGTCAGTCACCACTTCACGTAAGCAGCTAAATACCAAGAGGGGAGGTCCGTCCTGGAATTCAAGTTTATTTTGGAATTCCCATGCAAGTTGTGACCACACCCGAGGGTGTTTGACCTAATAGAAACACGAGATACCGGGTCCCTGTGAAACGTTCTATCCGCAGTAACGTAAATATTTGTTTGTAATTGGATGGCATTGTGAAGTCTTGGATTTAAACGATTCTCGGACAGAAATCCTGTGTGTCTGTCTGTCAGTATGTCTGTCAGAGTCTACTTCATGTCCGAGATGTGACTGATATGAGCAAGAATTAAAGTCCCTGTCCTTATCAGTGAGGATGCATCTCCACTATCAGTAATATGTTTCTCGCCCGCTCTGCGTAGAATCCTTAAGATATCTAAATTCTCCGCTGTATCTAGTGTGCGAATCAAGGTTGCATCTGTGCGAAGAAGAGTTAGTCTGTTTGAAATCTCAGTAGAGTAAGTCAATTTGTAAACTCAGTGGAGTTATCTTGGTGCGTAGGCTTCCGCGGTAAGTTTCATAATGGAGTTCTAGGTCTTCCGGTGGTGACCGCGTCTTAGTGGATGATACTTCCGACGTTTCGCCTCTTATGCTAGAGGCATCTTCAGGGTAGAGCATGTTGTACTAATGATAGAAACAACGTGAATAGGAGATTTTGACAGCAGCATGTAATAAAGTTCTCAGAAATCAAATCACAGACCAGAGACGTGTCTTAGACGAAACTAACCGAGCCTTGTATGATCTACATGCGGAACTTACATACACTCTGCAACCGGAGGACTGGGACACCGTTGACAGGTTGTCATGGAAACAAGCGAACCATGTCCGAGAAAAGACAACGGAAAAACAGCGTAAGAAGTTCGACAAGCTTAACATTACTAAACGGACCAGAGACAAGGATATGACATCAGATAAGGTCATCATCGATCTAACCAAGAAGGTTTTAGATCAACCCACAGAAGATGCTCTGAAGAAAGGGTTCAACTACGCTATGACACCTAAGCGAATACCAGTGGAATTATCTATTATCTGTGGAGTTGAGTCTGCCGTCTCGGGACTGCCGACCGTGATAGCCGAAGAAATTCGCCAAGACCAAGACGTATCATCCCTGATCAGGCGATCGAAACCCCCGGCAAGTAATATAAACAGACAAGAGTTGAGAGCTCTAAAGACCTTAAGGGAAGGCCCCGAAATCATTGTCCTACCAGCAGACAAGGGTAACGCTACCATAGTAATGGAATCTTTGGATTACAAGACAAAGATGAGGACACTCTTGGATGACCCGATCTACGTCAAGATCAGAAACCCCACTAACAAGATCAAGAACGAGGTTAACAAACTCATCAAACAATCCAGTATAGAGGAAGAGAAGATAAGGAAACTGATCTGCCAGGACCCTGTCCCACCTCGACTTTACGGACTGCCCAAAATCCACAAGGCAGGAATACTCATGAGACCAATCGTCAGTGCCATCGGATCAGTCACCCACAAGATAGCAAGGTACCTAGCAGAAGAACTACAGCCCCACACTGGTAATACCTCCAGTTATATTAAATATTTTAATGATTCTGACCGATGTTGCGATGTTGATTTAAAAAATGCTTGCATGCGAGTCTGCAAGACAATAAGACATTTTCATGTAACTTTTTGGTGTCGTTTTCAAATTAATGTAGGACTACTGCACGCTACTTTCGATAAACTATAAAAGTTTCATACAAATCACATCAGTACTTTCGAAGCTATAGGTGTAAATAAATGTATGTTTGTGCACATGTAGAAGAGAAACAAATGAACGCAGAATGTTGAAACTTATGTGAGACCATCAATGGGCTAATCATGATCTACCACCAAAATTTCATTAAAATCGGACTTATGGTTTTTAAGTTATGGTGGTTCGCAACAATTGAACGACAGACCGACACGGAACCAAAAATGTTCCCTCCGAATTTTTCAAATCGAAGACCTACATTTTTTTCGTTCTTCGGAACGATAACATAGCTTCCGTTACCTCCGGTAAGCTCGTGAGCAATACCATACAAAAATATAAAGTTTAAATCAATCAACACCAAGAATCAAGCAGAGAGTTCAAAAAAGTATTCTGAGTAACAATTATAATGATGAAGCCAAGGGAGAATAAAGAACGAGGAAGGACTAATAAGGATATATATAACACAAGTGTTATATATTTTTGTAATCTACTCTTCAATACCTTTCATTTGATACCCCACTCAAAATTTTAAAAAAATATTTTTTCCCCGTAACGAGAATTAGCCGCCATCTTGAATTCCCAGTTAATCGGATCAAATTGCTATTCTTATTTTTTCATTGGCCCATCAGACCGCACATTTACATATTTTTCTATATTTTTAGTAAGAGCGGAAAAACGATTTTAGGGGGGGGGGGCACGCAAAATTTTGATGTTTTTTAACAAAATGGCGCCGAAAATTAAACACTTTCCCTAAGTGACATGAATTATCCGCCATTTGAATTTGAACAAATAATTTTGAGTTCTCTATATTTTTCCTGTGTGAGCGTCAAAACGATCTTTAATACTGGAAAGTTTAATGTTTTTATCTCTTTTGATTCAAAAGTTATTGGAACCGTACAGAGTGACAGACAGACAGACACAGGAACGAAACTATAAGGGTTTCTTTTTTTGGTTTTACCAACAAAACCCTAAAAATACGTGTGGTGTCGTGGGACACCCGGTAGAACGAAGTTCCTTACACTTTTCATTAAATATAAATTATAAAATCGCTATAATAACTACGTATACATGGTGGAGTTAGAAAAGAGACAAAATTAAAAGTAACTAACTATTTGTACTCGCGGAGTTAAGGCAAAATTAAATGAAAATCTTTTTATTATCTTTGAAGCGAGCGTCTTTCAATAAATAATTGAAGCGAGCGTAGCGAGCTTCCTACATTCAACGAAATATGCTCCGTGTCTGTCTGTCTGTCTGTCTGTCTGTCTGTCTGTCTGTCAGTAACGTCCACGCGTGTGACGATAACTTGAGTAAAAGTTGACCGATTTAGTTGAAATTTGGTATACATGTCCCTCTTACTAATACTCAGGCTAAGTTCGTTGGACAGCGTGATCCGTCCATGAGTTCGCGCGCAACGCTCGCGTAAACGAGAGGTACAAAAATTAAATTGGAATTTCAGGACGGGAAAAGATTCTATCATCATCTATTCGATGAGACGAACATTTTTTTCAAATAACATTTTTTACTAAAACCAACAGCGACACCGCTATGACTTAATAAAGATCGCTAAAACTATTAAAGCGGACCTAAACGTTTATAATAGAGAAAACAACCTTTTTTACCGATATCTTACGTTCTAACGAAACGATTTTAATAAAACTTCATATACACCATCTAATGCACAACTGAAACAGGTATGCAAAATTTCAACTTGATACAAGCAAAATTCTTTGCGTAGTGACGAGATACATTTATAATAATTGTTTAAAAGCTACCGCGGGTGGTGAAGATTGTTATAGTCGTATAGTGTATAGGTTTGTTTAGGAAGTAAAGCTTTGTACCGAGTACCCCCACTCTTCCCTAAACTACCCTCTTCCGCTTATCTTCAACTATGACATTCATCATGATTAATAAATTTCAATATTCAGTATTTCATTGCAATATGCTCGCTTCAATGATAGAGCCACGCGATGCCTAGTGTATTGTATATTGAGAAAAAAGGTAATGATATATTTATAGTTAAAGCAGATGGTTGTAGAACGAAAAATAACTGTCCTCCCAGGCCCCGTCGGCATATTACTCCAATTAAATATTAAAATAAAAAGTATAAATCATTAACTCACAAAAACTTCTGCTTGTATCAGGTTGAAATGTTACATGATTGCTTCAATTGTACTGTAGGTGATGTATACAAAGTTTCATTTAAATCTTTTCGTAAGATATCGGTAAAAACGTTGTTTTCTTTATTTTTATCGGTTTGGTCCGCTTTAATAAATTTAGCGATCTTTATCACTTCATAGTAGTGTCGGTGTTCGTTTTACTAAAAAATTCGTGTGGTGTCGCGGGACACCCGGTAGGAACGAAGTTCCTTACATTTTTCATTAAATATAAATTATAAAATCACAGTGCTAAGTGCGTATACCTTGCTAACTACTCATACATGGCGGAGTTAGAAAAGAGACAAAACTAAAAGTAAAGAACTGTTTGTACCTAGCAGAGTTAAGGCAAAATTAAAAGAAAATCATTATTTGTATCATTAAAGCAAGCGTCTTACTATAAATATATATTGAATATAAGGAAAAAGTTTATAGTTAAAGAGTATGTTTGTTAAAGGATGTTGGATTAAAATAGCACTGTTTTATACCTACCCGGCCTATTAATTTAAAATATTATAAAATATATCTCTTCCCTACTCTAAAGCTTCTGCTTGTATCCGGTTGAAATTTTACATGCCTGTTTCAATTGTACTTTAGACAATGTGTAAGAAGTTTTATTAAAATCGTTATACGTTTGAACGGAAGATATGGGTAAAAAAGTTGTTTTAACATCAAGGTTCCAAGTATGACTATTTCCCTACAAAACATTTGCGATGATAATAGCACATTAAAATAAACAGTTTTTGGAAAAGGGCAAAACTAACGTGTACCTGGTTTGATGGAAGGGCTCCTCTGTGGGGACATGCGCAGTCTCGTCAGATCGGTAAGCATCCGCATCACCTCACCTCGCCTTCTACAGTTCAACAGAAAATAATATTTATATCAAATTATAATTATTATTTACTACGGGAAACATACAGTGAAAAATACACTCCCGCGCCGGGATTTTAACCACGGGTCTCCTGTATCATTCTCCTGCGTAGCTTAGTTGGCCATAGCATCTGTACTGGAAATACAGGAGACCCGTGGATCAAATCCCGGCGCGGGAGTGTATTTTTCACTGTCTGCTTCCCGTAGTAAATAATAATTATAATTTGATTCAATTAAAATTTAAACTTTCCGTAGTATGAAAACAACCAAAAACTTAAAAATGGAATAATATTTATACGAAACAACTTATATCAGCGCTCTCTCTTGTCTCTTCCAATAATCCAGCCACTCACAAGCCAACACGATTCAAGCCCGGAAAACAGGAAAGGAGGAAATTTATGTTTTAATATTTTTAAAAAGAAATTGTTATGAAATGAAGGGCTTTTTCACGTAAGCAACGAAGCCCCGAGTAAATCCTTATTAAATAAAATAAAGTTAAATCCTTGCCCCAAATAAAGTTGGCAAGTATGGTTTGGCACAAAGGGCGACGGCAATTTAGCAAAAGGAAACCACGTGATATTTTGATGAGGGATTAAATATCAAGGAGTTAAAGTAGATGTTGAACAATTTAATGGAAACAAACAATTGTTAAGTTTCAAATTTTCGTGTTTGGTAAAATAAAAAATTAACAATGTGGGTGAGACCCGGGCCGGACCACCTCCATCAAACAAAACATGTTCCATCCATAGTTAACACGTCTTTAGAATCATCGAGTAAACTCCAATTGTCACGGACATGTGCACAAATACTAAAACTGGACGAGGTGAATTCAAACTGTAAACAATTTCGGCATATATAGGTATACAACTATTTGCCCAAAAACAGGAAAAATATTGCGAACTTCACTCAACATTTCTTCGATCAGAGAGCAATCGCGAACTGATCCCAATATTTTGTCATTTTTGAGTGGGGTATCATTTTAAAGGTATTAAACTGTAGATCACAAATATATATCGCGTTTCTAAAATGGCGGTCCTTAGCCCTAAAAGAACCAAATAAGTGCATAACTAAGTTGCAAAACGAATTTGAAAAGGTGCCTCCTTCAATCAAACAGACAATTTTAATTGTGGGGGATGGAAGAAGGACTTTTTTTTACAACCCAGGTAAGTACCAAGTACCTTGGTTAAGATGTGACAAAAGAGAAATAGTGCAAGATGGAGATTCAGAATGAGAAGTCACTTCTTGTGGAGGTGGTTTAACTCTCTTCAAAAATAATCAATTCGTTGGACGAAATCATGAATTCTAACTGAAACTACATCCCACACTGATAATATTATTCTGAACAAAATCTTAGTTAAAATAAAACAAATAAAATTAAATAACAATTCAGTCTAAAATGTAGACCGGCACAGATTAATAGAGTCTGAGAAGGCGTTGGTTTGAGGTTTAGGGTTTATATAATAAGTCGGGGATAAAAGAATAAATAAAATATATGAATATATATTTTTAAATAAGAATTTATAGAAGGAAAAACTTTGATGATAATAGTTATAATTATAAATATGATAATAAACTAAGTTTGGAATTAATAGTTGATTTTAAATACATGAAAGATAAATAATATGTTTTTAAATATTCTTAGCTGGGAAGAGATGGAAGATGTGAAGAGAGTCGTCGTCACTCTCAAGCAACACTGAGGGGTATTACTCACTACCTACGCTAGCAGTGTCTTCGGAGCTTAAGTGTAACCATGTCTTCAACTTATGTTTAGGCTCAAACAAAAAAGCACAATAAATTACTAAATCTTAGGTCCATAAAAATTGACCCCAACATTGACATTTCCCCTAACAAAACCTTACCTAAAAGACCAAAGACCAAAGCCGTAACAAAACCTTACTTAAAAAACCAAAATTTGGTAAAAAAAAAAATAAAGGAAATAAGATAGTCGGGATCCCATATACGCACAACTATAATAGTATTTATAAAAAAATAGATATCTTTTTCGTGGTCTTGGGGGGGGGGGGGGGGGGGGGGATCGCCCCCATCGAACCCCCCTTGTGTCCGCGCCTGCCTTGAGGCTCCCGGTAATCATCTCCATTTTTTAAATTTTCGATGTGGGCTTTTACGGGCAAATCGAGGTGGTCCTCTGCAGGCAACACCGGCCCTTAAAGGGAACGACCTCCAGATAGACGGAGAGACAAACGCAGGAAATTACGAGTCCGATTTTGCCTACGAACTCTACAAACGGACTAAATAGCATCGGCTTGTGAGCGTGTACAAGAAAACAGTCGGCACTTACTCTCGATGAGGATCCAAGACCCGGGGCTCGAGGTAGCGGTGTCCTGGATCAGGTGGATTGTGGGCAGCCCTGCGCTCCACACTACCTGCTGACTCTGTCTGGGTCGCCATACCTTCCACCCGGGGCTCGAGGTAGCGGTGTCCTGGATCAGGTGGCTCGGGGTCAGCCCTGCGCTCCACACTACCTGCTGACTCTGTCTGGGTCGCCATACCTTCCACCCGGGGCTCGAGGTAGCGGTGTCCTGGATCAGGTGGCTCGGGGTCAGCCCTGCACTCCACACTACCTGCTGACTCTGTCTGGGTCGCCATACCTTCCACCCGGGGCTCGAGGTAGCGGTGTCCAGGATCAGGTGGCTCGGGGACAGCCCTGCGCTCCTCACTACCTGCTGACTCAGTCTGGGTAGCGTTACCTTCCACCGTCGACAATCCTTTCCCACTTACTCGAAATATCGGCTCGTCTAAATAAACACAAACAATACGAATTAATCTATATATACCTGAAATTAATTTTTTTTTTTATATATCTAGGATTACGGTGAAGGCGTGTTGCCGGCAGACGTAGTGTAATCCGTCTTATGATTGTCCATTGAGTTGTCCAGTCGAGTATAAAGTGCGACTGTTGGCCTATTATATCCCTGTATCCTTCTAACTGAGATCATTACAACCTGACTTGACGGAAAGTGTCGGTGTCTAGGATCGGCACATCTGTGTCGATATATCGGACTAAAACACATCGATGCTGAACTCTCGATGTCAACCTGAAGAAACACCCAAGTCGTTCGACCTTCTATTTTTTTCAAAAACCATCGGCCTTTGTGAATATTTTGTTTGAGCGTTTTGACTGACGTCGACGTCGGATCGGTTCGATATGAAAGACGGATGTTTAGCTACGGATGAGAGAACCCTAGACGGTGCGACTCACTCTCAAGTAGGAGCTGCTTGATGATCATATGTAGGTGAGTGTCTGAGAGTGGAGTTATGTTGGCAGACCTGGGGTCCAGCAGGTACCACTGGTCCGAGACAGCTCTCAACACCACCCATCCTTCTTCTATCGAACATATGTACCCGCAAGGCCTTCTGCAACAAGATAATATATATATCAATATTAAGAAATAGAAAGGCTATGCCATTCTATATTAGGGATTTTCACTGGTTTCATAAGGCTCTAGTTTATTATAATATTAATTAAGTCTTTAGGGGTAATTGATTGCGACATTTTGAAAAAAAAAAAAAAAAAAATCATTAGATCAACAATAGTCTATTGACAAACAGGAGATCAACTGTAGTCAATAAACTTTTCCTGTATGCCATGGTCGGAACAGAATTTTGTAAATGCTTCACTATTAAAGATCTTTGCATTGTCAGAAATCAGTATTTTTTTGATAAGCCATGAGTTGAGAATATATCATCTTGAAGGTATTGAAAGGTTGAATCTGTTGCTGGTGCCTCATTGGAGTAACGGACTTCTTCCATCAGAATTTTGCATCGACCAAGATAAAGAAGTGATAATCTTCCATGTCAAACCCTTTCAAAAGTTTCTAACGGTACCTCCCAGAGGTGGATAGGTGTTTTTGGGGAAATTTTTCTTTATCTTTCCTCAGTATTGACACATCCTTACAAGATTTTCTATATATTTTTCTAGATTTTTCCTGTAAACGTATTGCCTGGCTAATTGTTCCATCTATAAGATTCCCTCGTAAGAGTGATGAAGTTCTGAGAGTATTATCTGATGCATTGAAGTCGGTACAACTTCTCGTTGTCCTTCAAAGTTTATACCATTTTGAAGGTAATTCACACTCAGAAACATAATCTTATAATTTTCGCTGTTCAAAAGATGTGATGTTGGTTAAGTGTTGGTCTCGTGAGGTTTCTTCAGCAGAGTCTTCAATGTTTAATGTTTTTTAATGTTTCGTTGGAAATATTATAGATTAGTTCATTATAAATTAGAGCAACTTCTTCTTCCACTTACTGTTTTGTTTGAGAAATATTTTTCTTAAATAGGGGATCGTGACAAAAAATCAGCAGAGACATTTTATTCTACTCCTTTATACCGGATTTGAGAGTCAAAGTTTGAGAGCCAAGTTGCGTAGCGTAGACGTCTTGCGGATGTTATAGCTGGGAGTTGACGGCTATTGTTATAAAGGGTGAACTTTTTGTCATTTATATAATAGTAGCATTTTTTTCAGGGAAACACAAGTTGTAAAGGATTCTTCTCTTGTTTTACACGGACTATTATATTGTCGAAGTAAGTTGTAACACCTCTCAGTCCGCCCAAGACTTTAGTCCATGACAAGATGGAAGTGTCGTTTTGATTCCAACTGAGAGGTGTTTGAAGCCATAACTTCCTTTATATGATCGTTTGAAGTACGCTTAAATTAAATTTATAGAGCAATACTGTAAGGTTCAGTGCTGTCAGGAGGTCTTCGCTTTTTGGTATAGGATGATGAACAACTTGAATTTGTGGGTTTACTCCAAATTTGAAGTCAACACACCAACGTACTGTACCATCGTGCATGGATCACGTCTGGTGGTGATGCCCAATCACTTTCTTAGATTTTTCAAAATAATAATTTGGTATTCGAGCATTTCTAGTTCTTAACCAATAATGCACTGCTGTCGACGTCCAGCATGTTAATTTTAACATTTTTGTTATCTATAAATATTATATTGTTTCTGACAATTTATACATTTTTAAAACCTATACAGTTTTTAAACCAATCCTTTTGTTATCCTCATGTTAAAATTATTATTATTTAAAGACCAATACTTTCTTCTGTGATGATATGGAAAGTATCATAGGAGACTGTTTAAATAAGCCTCCAACTATACTTACAATAGAACTTCCCAGTCCCAGTTCAATGGCAATTATAACATTCTTGAATTCATTTTATTGTTTAGCCTCACGAAAACATTGCATAGAATTGCCTCTGAAGGACTGCAACAACATATAACATACAAATGAGTGTATATTAAAATGTATACTACACCCGCAAAACATGGGGGGCTTTAGCCCCCCCCCCCCCCCCCAGAACTTTCAACCCAGGATCGCCACTGATTGTCCGACGAATCGTCCTGGGCATTGGTAAAATGAACATGTGTACCAAATTTCAACTAACTATGTGATGTTTTACTCTAGTTATGTATGGTCATCGGTGGATTTCGTGACGGATTCACTGCCGGGCTCCAGACGCTGTAACGTGCCAAAACCAACTTGGTTCCAATAATAAAATCCAAACTCTGCAGAACAAAATAATGCCTGTCTGTAGAAGTACAGTAGGCACACGGTTTAGTTCAAACAGAGATTCAACGTTGACTGCGCGGAAATGCCAGGAAACGGATTTGTCTTTCGGATTATTTAGTTGAACATCAAATGAAGTGACCTCAGTCTGTCAGCTGCAGAGAACGGCCATCGCGTACAGTCTTGGTTCCTATAAATACAACTAAAATACACTTTGTCTAACATAAATAACAAGTGGCACACTACCAAGTATTTATTAACCTTTTAATAAGTGTTTCTATAATAATCATGGTAACTCTGTATTCTGTATGATGGGTAAAAGCCAAAATAGCGTAGAAAGTGAAAAGCAGACATTTCAAGTGAAGTTTGAGAAACACTGCCCCAGCGGCTCGGTGGTAAATATCCCCCCCCCCCCCCCCCTCAATAATAATGAGCATATTATACTTTGGGCACCTTTCTTGACTGCACTTAGTTTGCTCATTTCTTCTACGTGTAACCATGTTGAGCAAATATCATTAAAGGGTTAATGAATTGTTCGATGTTTCTCTAGCTGGCGAGAGCGGCGGTAGAACCACGTGATACCGGCTGTCTGTTTAGTACATGAATTAAATGAAGCAGGTTTGGACTCACTCGACCAGGGAGGTGTACGTGACATCGTCTACAGGCGACAGGGAGACGCCGCGTGACCACAGAATCTTACTTATCGCCAAAATAGAACTCAGCAGTTTTCCTTTACTGTCCAGCCACTGTAACAAAACAAATCCAAACCCGTCTTAACCATAAATAAACCATCTTCCGTTCTCGACAAAACCGCAACACTTTCCTCCAACATCCAGCACTAACAGTTACACATAATAGTTATTTAAGCACCTAGGCAATAATGTAAAATATTATGTCCCGCGTGACTGAGTTGATCAGCAATCAAGGCAACTCCCGAGCAAGGCAAAATCCCGAGGTCAAGCCGAGGGTATTAGGTGTATCTTAATTCCCGAGGTGAAGCCGAGGGTATTAGGTGTATCTTAATTCCCGAGGAGGAAAAGTTCCGAGGTACCCCGTACCCGATTTTTTTTTTTTACATTAATTGAAGTATCAAAATTTAAGGAGCGCAGACGGTTAAAACTAATCTGAGGGCCATTTGCAGATTATTTTTGACAAACCATCCAAATTTCATAAGGAGTCAGATAAGTACTTTTGATGCAATAGGAGTAAATAAATGTATGTTTGTGCGCATGTGTAAGAAACACAAATGAGCGCAGAAGGTTGAAACTTATATGGGACCGACAATGAGCTGATTATGACCTACCATAACAATTTCATTATAATCGGACGAGTAGTTTTTAAGATATGTTGGTTCGCAAAAATTGAGTGACAGACCGATTTCATCAAAATCGGTCGACATTTACTCAAGATATCGTCACACGTTTTATAATTCGCGGACACACAGACAGACCGACAGACAGACTGACAGAAAGGCAGACAGACACGAAACCAAAAATGTTCCCTGATGTCTGAAACGGATTTATGTCTTGGAATTTTGGATTCGGAGGCTTAAAATACTTTGGTTCTTGGGAACGATGACA
Organism: Gerris lacustris; assembly: GCA_951217055.1. NCBI lineage: Eukaryota > Metazoa > Arthropoda > Insecta > Hemiptera > Gerridae > Gerris > Gerris lacustris. Next base: position 321,145 of record OX578279.1, on the reverse strand, counting down.
TAGCTTCCGCTACCTTCGGTAAGCTTGGAAGCAAAACCGAATTGAATCGGACGTTCAGAAATAGGTGGGGCATATATATGCAGATTTACCCCACACCACACAATCAATAACATATTCGTCGTCATTTTGAAAAGAAGGAAACGCTAGGTCACACAAAATATTTGTAATAACTGATAACAGGTTTTGGCTACTTAATAGCCATCTTCAGATTCTAAATTAGTTGTTCACTGTCAACATGTTATATAAGTAATATAAGTGACATACAATGAATAGTATATAATTAATGATAAAATATATTATGTAAAAAAGTAAAAACGGGTTAGATATTTTAAACTTTTTTTGGTTAAATTATTTATTACATCTCAAATATTAGGGGGGGGGGGGACTCCTCAGGCGACGACGCCCATGATATTTCCCTTGTTATAATTAGCTAATCGGCCTTAATCCCTCGGCTTTACCTCGGGAATTAAGATACACCTAATACCCTTTTACTGATAAGAGACTGAAGCCAACTTAACACCACTCATTTTTTTTCATTATACTGGAGAAGGATGGACATACTTTTGTAACTATTCAAAGCCTGCTCACAAACAATCAAGAAGACAAACCCTGCCATTGGTTATTGTTTACGTTTCACTCTGACGTAATTTTTTTCACCTTGCATGGCATGATATAATAAACATTATTTTCAGCATATTTCAAGCTAAAATTAAGATAAAACACAATAAAAAATATTACAATAAACGAAACTAACTATCAATAATTAAAATTTACTAAAAATTAAATTAAAAAACCGAAGGCAAATAATTTTAGAGTTATGACATCACAAATTTCAAAAACGAATTTTTAGAACGCGGATTAAGGGACACAACCAAAGTTGGCTTTAATGTTATCAGTGATCCTCCTTCTATATATTGTATTATTCTAAGCTTAAAGATCACCTTTTTGGACTGAAGGGACCTCAAAACGTGTATTCCGTCAACATCTCAAAATCGAATTTTCGCGCCATCACACTACTTCTCTTTATATGAGAAAGTAAAAAACAAGTGCAAAATATCAAGATAAATTTAAAATTTATCAATCCTCTAAAACTTTTTTAACAACTAAATTACTTTGATATCAATTATCCTATCGTTGTTAGCAAAAATGTTTAAATATATTTTAAATTGCTAATTTCGTATTTAATTATAACTAATTATCATTATTATTATTGTATTATGTAACAGATTGGCAGATGAAGAAACACGAGAACAATGCTCTAAAGGTCCTTTGAAACAAGTAAAAATACCTAATGTTTATTGATCTTTTTGAACACATATGGTTTAAACAAGTGTGAGAAAATACCGTCCAAGGCACATGGTCTTGTATTATTTTTATTTTATTGTTATTTTTTTTCTCTGTTTGTTGTTTTTTTCCTCTCCTGCTGCTTCGCAGCAGGAGGAAGCAGCGTTGGACGTGGTCAGTACTTGGATGGGTGACCGTTCTGAACTAACTGATTTATTATAATTTTTACAAAAAAAACCCTTATTTTTAATACCTATATTTTATTTAATTATTTGAAGTTTGGCGGTATTTTGACAGATGTAAACAAACTTTGACGTCATCAAAATTATCGCACTAATAAATAATTATATTCGCTTATAACTTTTAAACTAATTAATGGAATTTTATCGGGTTTTTTTATATTTGTTCCTTAATTTTTTCCGGTTCCAACGATATGCGATAAGTCAAAAACCTATATATGTAATTTCAGTATTATTAACCGTCGAAGTTTAAAAATTCAAAAATTTATAACTTCAAAATGGCGGCCAAAATCAAAATGAAATTTAGTGGGATTGTTTGTCATACAGAGAGGTCATTCGAGCCAAATTTCAACTCGATCAGGACCATTTTCGATTTATTACGATTATTTTAATTTTTGCTGATTCAGCAAACTGGGTTCAAGATGGCGGTAAAAGTTGATTTTCCGGGCGGCACAACTACAGGTTAGGATTGATTTTTCTGCCAAGTTTCAACTCTCTAGGTTAAATACCTTGGGCGCTACGATGATAACACACATACATACACACACACATACATAAGTCATGCTGAAAACCACTCAGGAGGTCTTAAAAACACCTAAAACGGATAATTCCGTTGAAATCTCGAAAAAAAAAGTTTGGTGAAAACAATACATTTCCTATCTATTAGTAGTGAGGAAAAGTAAAAATCAAAACAATTTTAAAAAACGGGGGAAAATTAAATACATTTGACAACAATGGCTTGTAACAGTGGCGTACACAGGGGGGGGGGGGGGGGGGGCCCAAGGGGCCCTGCCCCCCCCCCCCCCCCCCCCCCCCCGAAATGATTACATACCTAAGACCCGCCATACACTTAAAACCAAAAAAAACACAGTAATGACAGAGGCATTCGAATTGGCTGTAAATATTTACCATTAAAAGGAATAAATTAAGTATTATCTTATGGTGTGTATACACTTAATCACCCCAAATAAGCTCGACCCGGATTTGCCGATAGAATTAAATTCATTCAAAACTATACCGGCCCGATTGTCGGCTGGGCCCGGATTTTGCCAATGGAATTAAATTTATTAAACACTATACCGGCCCGACTGTCGGTTGGGCCCGGATTTTGCCAATGGAATTAAATTTATTAAACACTATACCGGCCCGACTGTCGGCTGGGCCCGGATTTTGCCAATGGAATTAAATTTATTAAACACTATACCGGCCCGACTGTCGGCTGGGCCCGGATTTTGCCAATGGAATTAAATTTATTAAACACTATACCGGCCCGACTGTCGGCTGGGCCCGGATTTTGCCAATGGAATTAAATTTATTAAACACTATACCGGCCCGACTGTCGGATGGGCCCGGATTTTTTTCGATGAAACTAAAACCATTAAACACTATAGCGGCCCGATTTTGGCTGGGCCCGGATTTTGCCGATGGAATTAGATTCATTGAATTAAATTAGGGTGCATGAAATAAATCGGCTCATTTGCCGACTAGGCCTTGATTTTTGCCAGTGGAACTAAAAACATTAAACTTGATTGACCCGATTTCGGCTGGGCCCGATTTTTCGCTAATTGTATTCAATGATTTTTTTTGTGGTTTTAGTCCAGTGCAATAGCATAGGTTGCATTATAGGACAGCTTCAATTCATTACGAATCCTAATGCAATGAATTGAATTTGGATTCGTAAAAATAGACTGCTCCGATTGACAGCTAGGCCCGGATTTTTTTCTATAGAATTAAGTGCAATGAATTGATTAGGATGAGTACAATGAATCGGCCTGATTGCTAGTAGGCCCGATTTTGTCGATGGAAATTATGCATCAAAATAAATTGTGATGCGTTCAATAATAGACCCGATTGCCGGCTCGGCCTAGGTGTTAAGCACATTAAATTAAATGAGGTCCGAGTCAACTCGAACTTTTGCCAATGGAATTAAATTAATTGAATTAAAATATGCACACTAGACTGGCTTAAACGGGAAAATGATGGTTGTGGATTTCAGTAGCAAATTTTTGTTTTGGACCAGGATTGTGTGTAGAACGCTACGTGGGTCCTCTTGTCTATGCGGCATTCCCCTCTTGCTAACTCAGGTCGGACAGTGTTCGTCGACATGTAGTAGGAAAACAGAGGCAATATAAATAAATCGGTTTATCATTTTGTGAAAAAACTGATTCATATTACATAGTAATAGTAAATTTAATCTAAAAACTCAAAAAGCGTTTAGAAAACATTTGATGTTAAATGTCCCATGTAATTACCCAGCGAATGAGCGAATGATTCTTTTGTTTTGCAATAGGTATTTAATTTTCTTAGAGAAGAATTCTCTTCTAGATAAAAATTTTAAATTCGTATTTGCTCCAAATCCACGTTTGCTTTTGCAGTATGGAACACGTTTTGCTTCCGAGCTTACCAAAGGAAACGGAAGATATGTGACAGTTCTGAAGAACCAACAATTTTTGTCCCCGATTTCAAAAATTCCAAGACAGAAATCTGTTCAACATCAGGGTACAGTTTGGGTCCCGTGTCCGCCTGTCCTTCAATTTTTGCGAACCAACGTATCTTAAAAGCTATTCGTCCAATTTTATTGAAATTTTGATGGTATAGGTCATAATTAGCCAGGTTATAACATTGCTGATCCCGTTTAAGTTTTAATCTTCTGCACCTATTTATTTCTCTTCCACATTCGCACAGACATACATTTATTTACACCTATATCTTCAAAAGTACTCATATGATTTTTATGAAATTTTAATGGTTTGTTTAAAGTAGCCCGCAGATAACCCAAGAATAATTTCAACCGTCTGCGCTCTTAAAATATTGCTATATTGATACTTCATGTTAAATTTACTCAATTTTCCCTCCATCTTTTAAATTAGTCAAAATTGGTTTGATTTTTACATGATTTAAAGCATCAATTTACCAAAATTTAAACAGCGCAGACAGTTAAAATTAATCTGTGAGCTTCTATCAGATAAGTTTTATAAAATCTGATGAATATTTTTTAAGATAAGGTGTAAATAAATGTATGTGTGTGCACATGTGGAAGAGAAATGGTGGCAGGTGGAGAAATGTGGTGGAGGGAAATGGGACCAGAAGATTAGACCTTATATAGGACAAACAATGGACTTTTTATATGCTAATTAACTGCCATCCGAATTTCATTAAAATCGAAAGAGTAGTTTTTAAGAATTGTTCGCAATGATTGAGCGAGAGGCAGACTAACAGCCAGAAACGGGATCAAAAATGTCTGATAACTGGAACAGATTTCTGTCTTGGAATTATTGGAATCGGAGACATAATCGTTCTTCAGAACGATCACATCACATAGTGAGGTGTTACATCATAGGATTTTAATTTAATTAAATATGAGGTTAGAAATTGAAATTAGAGTGTTGAAAAGGGGGAGAAATTACAATTATAATAAAATTATGGGGTATGCTAAACCCGCATATAAGTTAAATTAGGTTGGGCCCCCCCCGAAAAAATTTTCTGTGTACGCTACTGGCTTGTAAAATCATAAAATCAATAAGGTATGTGATAGGACGCGAGGAGCTATGTGCCACACCAATTGGCAGTCTATGTACCTTTCTATATTGCAAATAATCCTCATGTACATGCCAGCAAGCTACTACAAGGGTTACTTCGCTCATAAAAATTCAATAACTACAGCCAACTCAAAATTATCAGCTGCCCAAATACAAAATGTCAAATAATTCATGCCACGTAAAAAATAAATAAAAATGTTGAATAAATATATAACACTCGTGTAACAGTGGTTAATATTTCATGCCATTTGTCAAAAAACATCAAAATGTTGCCCCTCCCTCCTTATATTAAATAATTTCATGTTGACAATACCAACGAAACCTTTTTTACGTGAGACTTCACGCACAACCAATTTGTTATATGTATTGATTGGTTCCACATTTCTTTAAAAACCACTTTTTTGGATTCAGAGGACCTCAAAACTTTTAAATCCATCAAAATTCCAAATGGATTTTTGTTGGCATGACACTACTATGGCTGTGTACTGTACAGGGGGCCGTACCTGGTCCATTTGGTCAAGTTTGAAATGGTTGTCAAGTTGGAGGACGGCGAACGTGTGCTCGAGTTGAGCGGGCGACATGTCCAGCTCCACGTTCTTGTTGAACTCAGCTCTCTGAAGTAAAGAGTTGAGCAGCGCGCGGGAGCACGTCACTCTGAACCCTCCGCTCCTCTGTAACAAACACACTGCTTGGTAAATTATAGTAAAAATACATAAACAGATCATTTTTACGAGGAGTTAAAATACATAGTTAAAAGTGTGCAGTTAAATGTTTATATCGGCCGCATTCAACGTTCAATCGTTATCTCCAACCCAGAGTTACCTGGCCGCTAGTTGAGTCTGGACTACTGCCGTGGCTGGAGGCCAGATCTTCTCACCGCCACCCGCTATTCTTACGATAGTAACCTAAGGTACCGCCAAGTAATTTTATTTTACATTCTCCGCTACCAAACCATATATGTGTTAAATTATGTTTCAATATCTAAATTTTTGTTATTATGCCAAACCCGCCTTGCACTTATGTTAATCTTTAAATCTGAATTTGGTATTTAACCTTGTAATTATATGTATACTTTTTTATTCGTTAATAAACCACGCTCTGCAACAATATGTATCTTAATTACCACCGCCTTACTTACCGCCAAATACAGTCCATAGAAAATATACTGGTTGAACCAGCTGCTCCCCTTTTGGTGAGCTTTTACTTCATTCTAAATGAAGGGTCAAACAGCCACCACACACTTCCGTAAAAACTACACTCAGATTATACAAAGTTTTGACTTTTGACACTCAGATTGGCCAACCTAAATGATGAAAAAAATAAAGCCACTAGGCCTGTAGGAGGGGTGGGGCCGGTGACATTTTTGATTGCCTAGTTGGCCCGACCTTCTAGAATTCAAAATCCTGACTTCTCATTGGCTCCCCATGGATTTTCCCGCGCTGTCAAAACTTTAGATAATATGACTAATCAACTCTTGCAAACCCATGTTAAACTTACCTTGCCGTGTTGGCTTCTACATTTCTACATACTCAGTACCGACAAGTGCAATCCTTTAACTCGAGTTATAGTCTTAAGCAGTGGCGCACCCAGGGGGGGGGGGGGGGGCACGGGGGCACGTGCCCCCCCCTAAAGCCAGACCTAAAATTTAAGTATGCAATTCCGCAGCACGTGTTAAAGTAATATAGTATTGTGATAGTAAAAAATAAATAAATAAGAAATTATATACTTAGTTTTGGCATTATTTTTGACATATTTTTTGGCATTTAAAAAGACGTCCCCCCCCCCTCCCTCCACCAAAGCCATAGACTTAAAATTTAAGTATGCAAATAAGTAAGTATTTTAAATAAGTCAATATCACTTAATAAATAAGTAATAATCTACCTAGTTTTGCCCGACATATTTTTTGGCGTTTAAAAAGATGTGCCCCCCCCCCACCAAAGCCATACATCTTCCTTGTTTTAAGGGTATTTATTTTAATCTAAAGTTTTACTTTAATATATTAATTAAATTTAATTAAAATAGTTAGTAGCAGTCATTAGAATAGTTTTTAATTCTCGAATAATTAATATTAATGAATTTGGAAACGGCTTCAATTGTAGAATAAGATTTTAAAAATTGCAGATACCCGACCTTTCGCAAGGAAGACTATTTTTTGTACTTATTGACTGGACTATTATAATATACTCTACTATGTTTATTTTTAACCTAATACAATCAGCTAATTTCTATTAAACTCAAAACATTTGGCGTACGTATTTTTTTTGTTAATTCACATAACTAAAATATTTTTAAAATGTGAAAATTTATTTTTCTGGCTACTAAAATAAAACATTAATCTATTCACCAATGTAATACCGTGTTTTTGCACACTGCAATAGGCTACACAATATATGAGAGACACCAAGGGATGTGCCACGCAAGCGTGACTCATAGGAACTGTTCCAACATCAGACATTGCGTCATTAAGATGTTGGCTCGGCATTACGCCATGTCCTGCATCGTTTCGTCGCGTCCGACTCATCAGGGGCCCGACGATGCCCACCCAACTCTGGACCTATACTAGATCAAGAAGATCAGACATAGGACTTATCAGAGACGAGCGTGCTCTCATACCGCCATTCTTCCTATGAGTCACGCTTGCGTGGCACATCCCTTGGTGTCTCTCATATATTGTGTAGCCTATTGCAGTGTGCAAAAACACGGTATTACATTGGTGATATGTTTTGCCAGCCAAGCAAGAATGGCGGTATGAGAGCACGCTCGTCTCTGATAAGTCCTATATCTGATCTTCTTGATCTAGTATAGGTCCAGAGTTGGGTGGGCATCGTCGGGCCCCTGATGAGTCGGACGCGACGAAACGATGCAGGACATGGCGTAATGCCGAGCCAACATCTTAATGACGCAATGTCTGATGTTGGAACAGTTCCTATGAGTCACATTTGCGTGGCACATCCCTTGGTGTCTCTCATATATTGTGTAGTAATTAATCTATTATATAATGTACAACTTTTAATAATAAAATATTATTAGTATGTATATAATTTTGTTTAAATAAAATACCCCGGTCTTCATTTCCCGTTCATAAAAAACTTAAATTTATTTGTATATAATAACATTTTAGATGCTCTTAGAATAGGCTAAAAAGACGTTTTCAAGTAACGTAAACTATAAAAATTTTCCCGGGGGAGAACCCCCGGACCCCCTAAAGGAGAGCCAGCCCCCCCCTTCAAAATTGGCTGGATCCGCCCTTGATATGAAGTAATTTAAGAACAAAGAAACCCAGACTGGTTAATTGTCTGCGATAATGCTAAGCCCACATTACATCCTCTACCCCCCCCCCCCCCCCCCCCCCCTTATTTTTTTTTTAATCTGTGCCCCTCCCAAAAATAAATCCTGGGTGCGCCACTGGTCTTAAGTCCCATGTTATAGCACATCCTTAAACTCGAGTTATATAGTCCCATGTTATAGCACATCCTTAAACTCGAGTTATGTAGTCCCATGTTATAGCACATCCTTAAACTCGAGTTATGTAGTCCCATGTTATAGCACATCCTTAAACTCGAGTTATATAGTCCCATGTTATAGCACATCCTTTAACTCGAGTTATATAGTCCCAAGTAGCACGACTTTGTCCCTGGGACATCCACGGGACCAGTCACTTTGTCCTTTTGCACATCCCCTGGATGGTAAAATTTTTGATTTTGGACGTCTGCGATGGCTGACCCGATGTCCGGCCTTCTAACCTCCACGGGACGTCCAGACGTCCAGAGCATATCCCGTGGGATATCCTATGGACACTTTAGGGACATATTCTGGATGCTTAAAATGTAAATTTGTAAAAAATAATAAAGAATTGTGACAATTGTCATATGAAATAGAAATTAAATTCCCTTATGACATTAATCCTTGGATTTGATTTACCATGCTAGAAGTTTATTGTTGTCTCTGTGAGATTTGAACCCGGGACATCCTGAATGAGAGTCCTTCGCTTTATCCACTCAGCCATGAGTCATTTCCGTTTTATACTAACCCAAAATGAATACTTTAACCTTACACCATAAAATATATAACTTTTATAAATAATTTGAGGATTGTTCAATATAGCTTTCACTGAAACATCATTCTTTGAATAACGAAAATAAACCCAATCATAATTATAATTATTTTCAATTCTAATTATAATTTTTTTAAAGGACATCCATAGGATACCCTTAACTCGATGTCCATAGGATATCCCCAACTGGATATCCCTAGGATATCCTTAACTGGACAATCCTGTTAAGGACATCCATAGGATATCCTTGACTCGATGTCCATAGGATATCCCCAACTGGATATCCATAGGATATCCTTAACTGGACAATCCTGTTAAGGACATCCATAGGATACCCTTAACTCGATGTCCATAGGATATCCTCAACTGGATATCCATAGGATATCCTTAACTGGACATCCCGTTAAGGATATCCATAGGACATTCCTAGGATGACCCAATGAGGTATCCAAAACGTGATAACCATAGGAGAACCCATGGATAAACAATTATGGACAGGATCAAATCTGGACAAAAGGATATCCCAGGGATGTCTTTTGGATCAGCTGTGCTACTTGGGATAGCACATCCTTAAACTCGAGTTATATAGTCCCATGTTATTCATTCCATATTTTCTGTCGGTCAAATAATTAGTTTTAATAAACTTTTAAAATAATAAGTTAATTTTATATGAATAATAATAATTATTGTTTTAATAATTAGTTTGATGGAAATGACTCACCGTATCGTACAGCAGAAATCTTTGAGACGGCTTCACTACTTCCTGCAACAGGTCAACAATCGGTTACACATAAAAATGATCAAGAAATGGTTAGGTGGAATTTAATTGAAATTAAGTGTTCCAGACGGGGGGGGGGGGGGTCGTTAAGGGTTAGATACAATGTCTTGCACGAGTCTGCAAGACAGTGAGGCATGTTCATGTCTTCTCTCCGCTAAGCTACCGACATGAAATGTCGCAAGGTTCGCTTCACCGTGTTAAGGCCGGCACACACGGCGACACTTTTGCTGCTAGAGTGGGTGTCTAGATCGAGTGTCACAGTGGAGACACCGCCTAGAGTGGTGCTAGACTACCCTCACTTCTCTCTAGCTGATATCGCTCGGGGTGTCTGGTTTCTTGTTTCTTCGTGTAGATACTTCTCAGTTTGCTCTAGCATTCAATCTAGGTCAGTTTCAGCTAGGTGAAACTTTTTAGCTAGAGCAGAATGCCTACAACCGCAGCTGGGCAGCGTACCTTCCATTTTCTGGTGTATTTTTCCACATTTGTTATTAACTATTACATATACAGGGTGTCCCTAGTCTAAATATTAAAATTCAAGGAGTGTATATTTAGGAGGCCAACTTTATTTCTACCATTCTGAAACAGTATCCCTCCATTAAAGTTTTATTCTCAAGTGGTTAGAAGACATACTATGGATCTATTTAATGAGTTCAAATATTTTTATATTTCATTAATAAAATATGTATCGCCTCGATATTATCAGCCACGATAAAGCCCTTGGGACGAGGAAAATGACAGTTAAATCCACGAGTAAATGGGTAAGATATTGACATAATAAAATAATAATAATAAATTAAATATACAAAGGTAGAATATAAATATTTTTTGCAAAAGTAATAAATAATAATGGATAAACTTTAGTTTAAAGGGTCATTTTCAAAAAAAGTGACACTTTGACAATTCTGAGCAAACCTTTATGCCCAAAATTTATTTTCAGATTTTGATTCAGCTAGTGCTTTATTTTGATGCAGAACATCTATACAACAAGAATATGTATGTGGATCGCGGGATTTTTGAGTTTCACTATTTTTTATCAATTTTTAAATAGAAAAAGTCAAGTTTTTTGTCAAAATAGTTACCGGAATTTTCTTCAACTTACCGATTTGCAAAATGATATTTAGCTCCTGGAAATCGTCACACAGACACAAACCAATATTATCGTCTACTCAGGGCATTTCTTACGTCGGTTTTAATTTGTCAAAAAAATTAATTAATTATAATTTTGTCACGATAGTTACCGTTCAAGTTGCTATAATAAAAAGTTCCTGGTCATATAAATTTTTGTAAGCTAATTAGATTTAATTTCCTAAATAAGTCATTGTACACTCAACTCTATGATTTTTTTTTTTTTTTTTTTTTTTTTAAATTGTATGATCCATTTATTTAAGCAATTTAAATTCACAAACAATAAGAAATTATTGATCTCCTTCTACTATAAAGAGATTTCTCTTAAATGATGAGGACCAAGTTTCTTTTTTTGTTAAAAAAAATAACCTATTTAAATTTAATTTTTTCACCTAGTCCTAATGTATTAATGCTTTCAAAGGAAAGCATAAGTTTTCTCTATACTATTGGGGTTTTCCAAAAAATATTAAAAAGCTTTAAATGCACTTTTAAGTATGTACTAACATTTATGCAGTGGCGTAAATAGCGCCCCCGCCAACCCCGCGATGCGGGGGCGCCTGCTCTAGGAGGCGCCGGAAAATTAGTAAACAATAATATTTAATATTAAAAATGAAATAAGCTCTATGTGGGCGAAATTATTTTAATAAAATTATTTTTGGGAGAAAAAAATAAATGAGAGATAAAACAAATAAAGAGTTTAAATCAGGGTGCGAGCTTATGGTTTAGAGGTTATTGCTCAGTTTAGGTTTCAAGTTAAGTGTCACTGTGCCTATAATTATACATACTCTTTATCAGTGCTCGATTTCTAGAAATTAAGGTGCCAGACTACAACCTACCCTCTCTCTACCCCCTCCCCCGCTATAGGAGGGGGGTCCGGGGTCCTCCCCCGGGAAAATTTTGGAAAATAAACGTTCAAAAACAACATTTTAACCAGTTTGAGACATAAACCCATGTACTAATTTTTATTTTATTTGTAATTTTATAGCCCCTTCAAATCGGACGGGGGGGGGGGCTCAAGCCCGATAGCCCCCCCGTTCCTACGCCACTGCCCTTACTTGTTTTTCCCTATAACAACCTCTTTGTATTTAGTTTCTAACTCTTTTCTTACCTAGTTAATTTTACCTCCCTTTAGAGTTATTATCTTTTCTACCCTTCCCTTAATTTAAGAATATTTATCTATTAATCACATGTATCAAGCTCAGTTCTGTTCAGTTAAAACTCTCGTACGGGGTGTGCGTCTTTTGTTTTTTTTTTATTTCTTATCTACGTTCAGTTGTTTAGTGCGTAAAATTCAATTATTTTGCTGAAGAATTCATTTAAAATGGTGAGTGTATTGATCAGACTATTATATAGCTGTCGGGATTCTAGGGGAGCCCCGTCAGATCAATTATTAATAACCAAAATATCTCATCTTGCTCCTCCTCCTCCTCCAATAGCAAACACTTTCTTTCTTTTGCTTCCGAGCTTACTGAAGGTAATGGAAGCTATGTGTTCGTCCTGAAGAACGTACAAATTTTATGTCTCAGATTTTAAAAATTCCTAGTCAGATAACAGGAAACCATTTTGTTTCCGTGTCTGTCTGTCTGTCTGTCTGTCTGTCTGTCTGTCGGTCGCTAAAATCTACTCGTCCAATTTTAACGAAATTCACATCTTTTTCTCTTTCACATGCCCACAAACATACATTAATTTACACCTATAACATCTTCAAAAGTACTCATTTGATTTTTATGAAATTTGGATAGTTTGTCAGAAGTAGGCTGCAGGTAATCCCAGATGAATTTCAACCGTTGTCACTCTTTAACTTGTGCTTAATTGATACTTTATTTCATGTAAGAAATCAAAACAATTTTGACTGATTTAAAATTATTAAATTAAATAAATTCAAGAATAATAAGTTTTACGCGTTAATAAGTATACGCGATAGGACGCGAGGAAGCTATGTGCCACATTAATTGGCAGATATATGTGCATAGTTGTATATTGTCTTTTAGTTACTTAATTAGGTATTTAGTGAATTTATTTGCATCTGTATATGTGAAATGTGAATAAGATTTTCCATTTCATGTCTTCATGCATGGAGCAAAGTAGTTAGTTTGTTTTCATTTTATATGTATTATTATTTTACTATTTTTATTAAGAAATAAAAATAACAATATTACTGCAATAGTACTGTTGTACACGAGCATTTATAACATTTATTTATATTTTGTTATTTATTAATTATTTTTGAATTTTTTAGTTAAACGTTGTTTTAGTCAATTTAAGTAAAAGTAAAGCCATTTATAATGATAGAATATTCTGTTCTATTAGATTATGATTTTAATTAAGTGTGTAAACAAAATGCATCTTTAAGTTTACTCAACAGATTATTTTATTATCCCCACTCCATCTATCCCAGAATGACTCACAAAGAGGGAAAAATAATAAAGGGGGGGGGGGGGGGGGGGGGTAGGATAAATCTTTTTAAGCCATAGGGGGCGCAATTTCGAACGTTGCGGGGGGCGCCGGATTTCTTAGTTCCGCCACTGCAGTTGCATTTATGGTAACTATTGTGACTTTAAATAAACATACGGACCATGATTTTTGAAGAGAATTGTTGTGAGACCGAGGCTTTCTTCCGAAGACAAACTTTGGGTTATAAAGGAACAAGATATAAAGGAATGGTTCTAGCAACTTTATTCAAGGTCACTCTCCGAGATTGAAGACTAGTTTAGCCAAATGTTGGCCCTCAGTCCTCAGTGTAGACAGATGGGACACCGCTCTCGCTAGACTGTCTCGCTCTTGGTGTCCTCTGTATACCGGCCTTTAGAGGTGGTTAATCAAGTGTTGTGCAATCACAATAACCGTGAGCGAGAGCGGGAGCCAAGTGACTGAAGCGTGGGGCAGGGGAGGGGAGGCCTAGCGAGACCGGGCAGGGGAGGGGAGGCCCTAGCGAGACCGGGCAGGGGAGGGGAGGCCCTAGCGAGACCGGGCAGGGGAGGGGAGGCCCTAGCGAGACCGGGCAGGGGAGGGGAGGCCCTAGCGAGACCGGGCAGGCTTGAGTGCACTTACCTCCTACCCCATCCTAGTACAGTGTAACGCTTTTTGGTGTCGTTTTTTCGTAACGATATTCGAGTTTATGTGCCAAAGTAAAGACATAAAAATTTCAAAATAAAATATTTTCACATGTTAGCGAATAATGAAGAAAAAACATGATAACATTTATATATATATATATTATTATAATGTATATAATATTACGCTTATATTTATATATATATATATATATATATATATATATATATATATATATATATATATATATATATATATATATATATATATATCTCAATTCTGTGTATTGAAAAGTGATCCATCTGCGTGGTGAAATGTTTATGGTTAGGAGTTATGGTGAATCAGAGTTGGGTGGATCGAGAGAGGTGGTCGTCGTGCCAACTTAACTTAAGCCGACAGTTGATTTAACTATAAAAAAATCTTTCACTTAGACGAGTCTCGAATCACAAACTTTGTCACATCCAATTTTGTTTTCATCCAAGCCAATTTACTCTACCGCGCCAAAAGATGTTTCACTTCAAAAATCGGCTTAGTTATTAATCTTGTTCTTAATCTAATATTCAGCGAATAACTTGTTTCGGCTCGAATCTCCTTTGTAAATTAACCAAAACTTATTTATATTTATATTTAATTACAATATTTTAAGAGTCCTCAACGGCAAAACGGCACTAGTGAGGCACTCTTATGAGGCATAAATAACAAAGATAAGTACGAAACTAACATAACAAGTAAACATCTGATTTAAACAATTAAGTAATAACAATTAAAAAAAATAAGAATAATAAGATATAAGTACAAAAATAAAAGCTATAATTATAATAATGATAACGGCGAAGCTTTGAAGTATATAATTGAACGAGCGCAGTGAGTTCTTCATTACAGAGACTTGGGATTTGAAAAGTTTGTGTGTTTGTTTGTTTGTGTGTTTGTTTGTTTGTCTAACGATAACTGGAGTAAAAATTGATAAATTTCAACGAAATTTGGCACATATATGCATCTCAGCATTTGTGAGAAGTGTATAGTTTTTGGAAATTCCTCACTCAATATTTTCAAGATGGCGCCCAATATGGCGGACGACAAAAAAAGAAAGTTTTAGTCAGCATAATGTGTTATACATCGTTTTAAAGATCTTTAAGAGGAGGAAAAGAATATGTAACTAATACATTTTCACATTTAATATTTTCAAGATGGCGGCCAATATGGCGGACGACTATAAAAAAAGTTTTAGCCAGCATAATGTGTTACACATAGTTTTAAAGGTCTTTAAGAGATGAAAAAGAATATGTAACTAATAAAATTTCTCAGTTCATATTTTCAAGATGGCGGCCAATATGGCGGACGACTAAAATAAAAAGTTATATCCAGCATAATGTGTTATACATCGTTTTAAAGGCCTTTAAGAGGAGGATAAGAATATGTAACTAATAAAATTTTACACTTAATATTTTCAAGATGGCGGTCAATATGGCGGACGACTAAACAAACAGTTTTTAGTCAGTATGACATGTTATACATCAATTTAAAGCTCTTGAAGTCTAGAAAAGGAATATCCAACTATTCAAATTTCACACATAATATTTTTAAAATGGCGGCCAATATAAAGAAAACAAAAAAAAGTTTTACATATCTGCATAACATGTTATAATTCGTTTAAAGGAATTTTAAAGGCTACAGATTATGTACTAATACTGTATAAAAAGGCGAGCACAGCGAGCTGGCATTCATTTTATTATATAATTATTATGTACAAATACTTTTACAACAGATGAGCGTAGTGAGCCTGCAATAATTTTATTAAATAAAATATTTACTACAAATGCTGTATAAACAGGCAAGCCTGCATTAATATTATTAAATAAAGATTATGCAGAAATGCTGTTATAACAGGCGAGCGCAGCGAGCCTGCAATAATATTATTAAATAAAGATTATGCAGTAATGCTTTTATAACAGGCGAGCGTAGCGAGCCTGCATTTATATTATTAAATAAAGATTATGTAGAAATGCTGTATTAATATTACTTTTATAACAGGCGAGCGTAGTGAGCCTGCAATCATTTTATTAAATAAAATATTTACTACAAATGTATGCTGTATGAACAGGCGAGCGCAGCGAGCCTGCAATAATATTATTAAATAAAGATTATGTAGAAATACTGTATAAACAGGCGAGCGTAGCGAGCCTGCATTAATATTACTTTTATAACAGGCGAGCGCAGCGAGCCTGCAATAATATTATTTAATAAAGATTATGTAGAAATACTGTATAAACAGGCGAGCGTAGCGAGCCTGCATTAATATTACATTTATAACAGGCGAGCGTAGTGAGCCTGCAATCATTTTTTTAAATAAAATATTTACTACAAATGCATGCTATATAAGCAGGCGAGCGAAGCAAGCCTGCATTAACGTTATTAAATTAAGATTATGTGAAATGTTGTATAAACCGGCGAGCGTAGCGAGCCTGCATTTATATTATTTAATAAATATTACGTACAAATGTTGTATAACCAGGCGAGCGCAGCGAGCCTGCAATAATTTTTATTAAATAAAGATAATGTAAAAATGCTATATAAACAGGCGAGCGCAGCGAACCCGCAATATTTTTATTAAATAAATATTATATAGAAATGCGGTATAAATTGGCGAGCGTAGCGAGCATGTATTACTATTATTAAATAAATATTAGTTACAAGCGCTATATAACCAGGCGAGCGTAGCGAGCCTGCATTAATATTATTAAATAAAGATTATATAGGTAAAAACTGGTGAGCGTGGTGAGCCTTCAATGACTTTATTAAATATGGATTATGTACGGATGAAAGGAAAACAGTTTAGCTCCTGTGAACTTGCGAATTTATACGAAATTTAATTCGGCTCACATCATCTCGGTCCTATAATATGACGATTAAAGAGGAAGATTGTAGTCAGCATGATATAGCATACATTGTTTTAAAAGGCTTTATGAGTAGCAAAGTTTTTCAACAAATGTGACCGAGATGAGGGTGTTAAAAAGTAAGCTTATTCTTATTGCTGTTTTTCGTAAAATGATTTTAAACCTGTTTTCAGGTTGAATTAGAATATGTTAGGTTTTCACCGAAAAATTATCCTGGTAGCAATATTGAGAACATAGTATGGGTGATGTACTCATAAGACCTCAATCTATGCGAGTTCTTTATGCACCGCATCACTAGTAGTTATTTATGTCACTAGGCAGCAAAATGGAATTTTGCTGACAAGTTTTAAGTTTTAGTTCCGAGCCGAAGGCGAGGAGCGAGGATTGGCTAAACAAATTTACTGACGAGGCGAAGCCGAGGCAGGAAAACGTTAATTACCTGCTGAGGTGTAACCTATGCAGGTTTCTAACGGCAGAAAAATTACACTAAAGATTTTAGTACCTGATTTAGAGGGCAATAAACTTTCCTTGTGTGATGTTCGGGTGGCGTGTTATCAAACAAGCCTTCAACGTCTTGCACAACATTATCATCCATATTTTTATTTAAACTTCAAAAACCTAACTAACAAATTTATCAAAATAATAATAGAAAACTATTTATTATCATATTTTTTCGATAGATAAAAGATTTAAAGCAATAAAAGTTGTAAAAATCGAATGGATGACTCGAAAGTTTGAGTAAGTGTAATGACTCGAAAGTTAAAACAAAACAAAGACAAAACAATCAGTGTTGCCACTTTTTTTATTAACAGCTGTTTTTATATCTCAATTTTTAAAAATAATCACTGTAAAATAATAATATTAGTTTTATTATTATATTTTTTAAAGGTATTTTCAAAAAACATATAAATATTTAGCAGAATATTACGTTTAAATATACAAAAATGAAAAATGTGGGAGAGGTCATAACCTGAGATGTGGTAACTTTTTCTTAAAATTTGGCAGCCTGTTTGTTATTTTGCTGACACTTTGAACTTTTGCTGACACTTTGATATTTTGCTGCGTGTTTTTTTTTGACATGTTACAAAAGAATCAAGAAAAATTACATTTTGCAGATTGAAAACAGTACAACAATGCCTAATTTTGATGCCGTGAGTAGATAAATATATTTTAATTAAGGATATAAGAGTGGAATAAAAGAAGACAAAAAAAGAAAAGGGAATAGTGACAACTTTAAAATTTAACTATGACTGAAGGAAAAACGGAGGGAAGGGAAGAAATTTCATGAGACGAGTTCCACCAAGGGCTGCGTATCAAATTAAAACTGTCAAGTACGGATCTGGACTGATTGAAGCCAGCTTCTAACTTTTGACCAAACATGCAGCTGTTGTCCTGTCAGTAAGGTTCAGGTGTGTGACAGTAACTTGAATACAAGTCGACCGGTTTAGTTCAAATTTGGTGAACACGTTTCAATGCTAAGGCTGAGTTCGTCGGACAGCCTTATCCGTCCAATCGGCTCATAATCAAGCAAACTTTAAATCCAAATTTTAGGACGAGAAAAGAATCATTATTTATTTATTTATTTATTAAGGTTAACATTTTTTTCAAATACCTCTTTATTAGTAAATATCAATAATAACACTGATATGAAGTGATAACACTGATATGAAGTGATAACACTGATATGAAGTGATAAAGATCGCTAAATCTTATAAATCGGATATTAACTTTTAAAAAGAGAAAACAACTTTTTTTTTACTAATATCTTACGTTCTATCGCATTGATTTGAATAATATTTCATACAAAAATGGTCTTGTATTGTCTCAGTACTCCAGGTCTGTTTGAGTACCCTCGCTTTAATGTAAGCAAGTTCTTACTCTCGTTGTCTAGCAAATAAAAAAACAGGTCATCTTACTTTCTCATGATAAATCTCCACTTGAGGAGTCGACGAAGATGACGTCATGTCGTAGTCGTAGTCACCAAACTTCAGATTTTATTAAGTAATTTAAATTTTCACTTTAAATTTTAACAAAATCAAATCTCGTGTAAACCACTGAACACTACTGTGATGTTTATCCTAGTTTGAGTTGTTAATGTTTAAACACAACCGTTTTTACTTGTAGATATTTATCTGTGTGTTTTTATTTATTGGATGAAGGTATATCCGAATAAATCAAAATGTTATGTTCTTAAACTTATAGTAATTCGAATTTTAAAATGGGTAATAGTGAATTATTTTATTCGTGAAAAAATGTGAAAAGATAAATGACAAAACGGGAGTGAATCAGAGAGAAGTATACTTGATGTCCACTTGAGTTATCCCCCTACATTACATTTGATACGCCTTCCCTTATCGTGGCTGTTTTCGTTATTCCTTATCGGTTGCGATATAGATCCCGCCCTCTCGCGCCGTCATCTTAAGAGCGAGGCCGGCCCAAGTCCAGGCCCATTTTTCTTTTGAGCCAGACTTGACGTCGACGGGCTTGACGCTTTGAAACATGTTGAGTGAACAAGTGGCGCAGGGAGGGGTCGCACAGGGAGCCTAAACGACTAGGACGAATTTGACGAAATTTGGCATACATGTTGGCGAAATTGAAAAATGAATTATACCTCTATAAATTTGGGGGCGCTACCCTCCAAAAACTCTGAAAAAATTTATTTATCGAAAACGGTGACGATTTTGATTTAAAAATTCCAAAATGTAGTCCATTTAAATTCGAATCTAACGATATAAGCCGTTTTCACGGGAAAAATCTAGTCCCTGACAAAATAGCTTTAAACATGGAGGGAGAGAGGCCGGGTTTGATTCCCTGCCGAGGAGAAGTTATTTTTATGATATATTTTGATAAAATGCATTAAACGCTTGTGAAATGATGTTTTATTGGTTTCAAGTTTTCAACCCCTAGAAAGCACCCCTTTATGCAAAAAAAATAAATAAATAATAAAAAAGCTTATTTATAGTTTAAAATGTTTTAATTTTCCATTTAGATCACTAAAAATTTGTTCCTTGCTTATGAAATGTTATTTCTTTGGTTGCAACTTTTTTAACCCTTAAGGGGCCCACACACTTACAGTTTAACTGCAGGCCGTTATCGTATACGATTATCGTAAGGCCAAAATCTCCGACCACCACACATTACCAGTCCAGCGCCTGAAGGCAATCGTAAAGAACTGCAGATCTGTGCCTGTATGCGCCATACACTGTGCGATAAATTCCTGCAGGCCGATATTTATCGATTTTTAACTGCAGGCCATGAACTGTTCCCTCTCAGTTCCCGCTAGACTTTCTGAATGCGTAGAAGTAAACGTTGTGCGTTGTACGTTAATTATTGTGAACAAAAAAAGAAAAAAAAAAAGATTTTGGTGAAAGAAGCGGCTCCAAGAAAGAAACACTAGTTCACACATGGCTCTGTTGCGTGAATTGAGGCATTCCTATAAAGAAGATTTAGTAAACTATTTGCGAATGAACGAAGGCAATTTCAACAAAATGTTTCGATTGGTTTCACCCTTCATTAGTAAAATTAACACCAAAATGTGCCAGTCAATAATTGCAGGAGATTGTTTATTTTCTTTTTAACAGTATCTAAAAAAATGTAATTAGAAATGTAAAATGTATAATTTATAATTTATCAGAAATTATTAATAAATAAATTAAACCATTATAAATTATTTAACTAAAGAATTATTATTATATGTACCATATTTAAAGTGTAATTACCTATTGTCGGTACTGTTTTTTTTTTTTTTTTTCTTATAAAGTCTAATAACACACCTTTCGCAGCCTTTTGTTTGAATAATTTATAGACGATTGTTAGATATGTTTATAGACGAGACATGTCTATGAAAGCTGAAATAAAATTAGTCGTCAGTCCAAAATTTTCTATAACAACGTGATAAGATTTTGGCCTGCAGTCCGACGAAGGGAAATTAACAAAATAAAGATGATTCACTCTACACGCCTGTAGGCCGACTGATAGTGTAGGGCGGCATTGATCTTGAGGCACAGGCCTGACAGTCCACGGACTGTCGTCCCTCCTTCCATCCGATCCTCGCCTCTACCCTCCACACACCTACAGTCCACCTCCGACTGCAGTCCGTCATCTTAAGGAAAACTGATAAGTGTGTGGCCAAGCTCCGTGGACGGACAGATCGTTATCTTCAGTTAAACTGTTAGTGTGTGGGCCGCTTTAGAAACTATCCCCTATGCTAATAACAGTACTATGCACTCACAAAGGAGTTAAAAGAAATACTATCTAAGCCACAGCCATCAACTGACCCACATACTAGTTTACCCGAAAATACTGATATCTCTCAAAGTAAAACAAAAAAAAAATACCTCTCTTCATAGCCCCCTTGCACAGAGTTCTACATCCAATCAAAACTCTCAGCGGGCTAGGACGCAGCCACAATGCACTTCTCGACAGCACCGTATTACGCCAGGACATACACAAATCTACAGAGGCACTGGTTCACCACCCAGCACAGATCAAACTCCAACTAGCTGACTCCCCCCTCCTACTACGCGGGACCAAAATATCTCCTCTTCGACTGGCTCTGGATTCAAATCTCTAATCACACCAGAACAATCACCACCTAAGGCTTCATCTGTAAATAATTGGCTATTCTGGAACATACGCGGCTTCAAAACCCTCAACCTCCTCGCAAAAAAAGAAAAACAGTTTTTATCTTCTTGTGACCTGTTGTGTTTTTCCGAAACCTGGCTTCCGAAAATCCCCTCTTCCCTACCTCCTTTTCTAAATCCTTATTTTCAAGCTTTCTCTGATGCGACTAGGTCCGCCTCGAGAGGGAGGTTTAGCGGTGGTTTAGCCATATTTTGTAAACACAACTTAAACCCACAAGTCCTTAATATATCACCCAACTGGATCATTATAAAACTCAATACCCTGGCCGACTCGTTTATAGTCTTCTCTGTATATTTCAAGCCCGCTATTGACATATCAATTCTTCTTGTTGAATTGGACTCTCTTATCAATCAGTACTCTCACATATACCCTTCAGTTCGGCGGCGATTTTAATGCGAAAATAGGTTCACTTAATTCTTTAGATGATGATATCATAGATGGGTCTGTCTTCTCAGGTACTAGAAAGGCATCTGATAACATTACTGATAAACGTGGTTCAGACATGGTTGAATGGATGGAATCTAATGGATTAATTGTTGTAAATGGCAGGTCCCCTGGTGACACACCAGCTCGTCACACTTATGTATCACATCTAGGAATCAGTATCATAGACTTCGTCTGGGTTTCATTATCTTCTCTCCAACTTTTTTCTAACTTCTTAGTAACTCCTGAACTTACCTCCTCTGACCACTTAGGATGCTTGCTTTCATTGCTAACTAATATATCTGTTACATTGTCTCCTCAAAGCTCTCCAACAGTGATCTACAAACATTCTGCCAGAAGAACAAGGAGGTTTTCGGTCAGGCAGGTCTTGTGTAGATAACCTGTTTATACTTAATACCCTTATTTCCTCTCATCTTATAAAAGGAACTCCATATGTTATTTCGATTTTTGTTGATTTTTGCAGGGAGTTTGACTCGGTTAAGCATTCGCTTCTTTGGGAATAACTCCTCAAGCTAGGCATGAGTGCCAAGATAATTAGACTGCTTCGCTCTCTTTACTCTAATGCTAAAGTTTCAATTAATATAAACGGCTCCTCCTCCGAAAGTGTGGAGGTTACCGAGGGTGTCCTTCAAGGTGAACCCCTTTCTCCTCTATTATTTTCTTTATACATTTCAGATTTGATTGATTTCTTCTCATCCAAGGGGTTCCAAGGCATCAAGTTATCCTCAGCTAAACGTCTACTTATGCTCCTTTACTCTGACGATATAGCAATGTTTGCTCTCTCGTGGACAGATGCTCAAGAAATTTTAAATAATCTTTCTGAATACTGCTCGCTTAACGCTCTCAAGCTAAACACCGAAAAGACCAAAGTTCTCACCTTCCATAAGTCTCCGAAAACAAAGCGCCTTAGAACATTGTCATATAACTCCGCACCCCTAGAATATGTAAAATCCTTTACTTACCTTGGTGTACCTCTTTCCTCCTCTGGTAAATTCTACAAAGCCTCTACTTTCTTTATTTCGAAAGGTAACATTGTTTTTGCTAAGGCCCGATCTATCCTACTTAAATCTAAATGCTCTTCATGGTCCACTACTGTTAAATTATTTGAATCAGTTGTACTCTCTTCACTCCTTTATGCTTCGGAAATATGGGCGCCTAGGTATGTTGAACCTCTCGACTCCGCCCAATCTAAATATTTTAAGTTTCTCTTCTTTTGGCCTCGTTCAACACCCCACTATTTACTTCGGGTGGAAACTGGCACAAGATCCATAGCTCTTAAAGTGTTTAAACAAATGACAAGGCTATATCCTCAAAATTTTAGCGATGCATGATGATCGGTTACCTGTCACATGCCTTAAAATTCTGTACGACCTCGACACTAAACCTTGTAACATCCCCTCATTTAACTGGGTTACACAGTTTAAGCAGTTTTTAGGCCCTATCGGATTCTCTGGAGATTTCACCCTTGATTATAATTTATTTAACTCAGCATCCAATAGTTTAATCTCACAGCTTGAGAATCATTTACTCTCTTCTGACATCCATCGTATCCTCAACAGCCAGCACTCGCCTCTTTTCCGTTTTGTGACTTCTTTCCCACTCCTAGCGGAAGGTTACCTTCAGTCAACGATTTCTTTCCCTTCAAAGAGATTAATCAGTAAAGCTAGACTATCTAGTGCCTCTCAAACATATTTTTACCATCAAACCCCATGTAATTTTTGACAAGGTAGTTTGTCCTGCTTGCCTAAATGACTTGGAATCCCTTCAACACTTTCTTCTTTCCTGTTCAGCATACACTTCCCCTAGAAAGAAATATCTCTTACCTTATTCGAACCTTTCTCTCACAGATATACTTTACGACCCTGATGATCTAAAAGCAGCGGCTATATCTACATTTATCTCAGCAGCTCTGTCTATCCGTCATAAAATTTTATCCTAACGCACCTACTTTTCTTCCCTCTCCTTTTTATGTAGCTTTATATCTTTTACTCCCTATACATATCTCCTATGTTTATGGCACCCCGTGCATTATTTTTACCACAAATAAAGTTAAGCATAAATAAATAATTATAAAAAAATAATAAAAATAAATAAATAAAGAAGTAAATAAGTAAATAATGATTATCAAGATATATTTAATTTTGTTATTCTATGATTTATATTTTTATATTTGTGAAGTGTTTTGTATTTTAATTTCCAATTTGTTTTTCTCTCTCTGTATTATTTAAACTTATATGTACATTTGTATACCCCTTTGCAGGGAAACTTTGTTTCTATAAGCAAATAAAGATTATTATTATAGCAGTACTATGCACTCAATATTATTTGATTTTTTTTTTTTATTAATTATAAGATATAAAAAGTACGTAAAAATTATGGTAAATTATGTAAAAAATATTTTTAAAAAAGTTTAAAAAATAGTACAAAAAATTAGGAACCATCACAATCACTTGATATATCTTCATCGACTTCATCTTGTTCTTCATTAATTTGAGGGCAGTTTTGACAATTATCTGGCGAGCAGGTCGCACACGTGGCATTACAAAATAAACCTAGCCTCCTACAACCACACGAAGATCCGCAACCATTTTTGCAATTGCAAAAAATCATCTTCAACAGCTGCTCTGGAGCAGACAAACTTTGCATTCTACTGGTTGTAGAGATTCTGCATCTCTGAACCATCCCCAATCAATTACCTATATTTATGTTGTTATTTCCCAGCCGCATAACTGGGTTTGTAAGTATACTCTTATTTTGTGCTCATTGAGAGCACCAACTGTTGGCACAAGGGAAGATAATTTAACAGCAGTATCCTTTGTAGTAGCTTTTATAAATGACTCGAACCTCATGTGCTGTAGAAACTATGAATAATCTTCAATTTTATTCAATTTATTCACGTGAGCATCCTTAGCAAGTCCATATAATAAAATGGCGCAGTACCTGCCAGCTTCCAAAATGTGTAAGTGATATCATAAAATTCATCTACAAAAATATTATACGTACTTTAGATATCTGCGAGAGCTCCAAAATACGTATATTCTTCACGCTCCAAACTTATCTCCTAAAACTATCATTGGTTTTTCTTCAATAAGTTAGTTAATTTTCTAGCTTTGATGTATGTACATACATAGCCATTTGAAAGGTAATTTCAAGGGCTACAAGGCTAGGTTCATTAAAAAGTTAAACTACCCCTCGATTTTTAAAAATTAAGGGTTGAAGCACTCGAAACAGGGGGTGTTCACACTAAGACATACACTTAATCGGTGATATCTCCATTGATTTTCATGCTGCAGAAGTTTATAAAAATGAAAATATTCGTTGAAAAAAGAGCTACATTTTTTTATTCTATCATTTTTTACGTATATATTATAGTTTTTAAATTATTTTGGAAAAAAGGAAAATTTTTCAGAAATTGTCAAAATAGGTGATTCGATTTAATCTAACTTTTTTCAAAAATAATGCATTTTAAACCAGTCAAACTCCTTGATCTAATGAAAAACACTAAAATTAAATGTATCATAGAAGGAAAACGATTAATTATGATTCTGGTGGATATAAGGTTAATTATACTGCCCCGTTTTACTTAAAATATTCGAGGAGTTCATCTTTTACGAGCTGTAACTCACTCAGTTTACATGCAAATTGCTTTTAGCAGTACTCATTTTAAAGGTCTTTTCATGGACTATAAAAAACTTTCGTATCATTACCCACGAAAAATCAACCAATTTCTTGCAATTTAACGTTGAATACATTGATCCAAGTATTCGCAAAAAAATGTCTCCTTTCACCGACCATATCTTCCTTTGTGTTGCACCTAGAATCTCTTTGTTTTTTTATAAGCTTCATTTTTGTTTTGTATACTTTTTTCGATCAAAGGCATATTTTTTGAGTTATTCATGTAAAACCGTTAAAAACATGACTTTTTTCAATGAAAATTCGCTTTTTTCAACCACGAATAACTCAAAAAGTATTGACTTTTTGGAAAAAACATCATAGAACAAAAGTTGCTTAGAATTTGATCCTCTATCGATTCATGTGGTTATTTTGAGCAAAAGAATTTCTACCCCCGAGAAGGGGTGGCAACCACCCCTGGGGCGGAAGCACATGTCGGCGTTATATAACTTTTGTTATTGGAGCACTTTCCCATCAGCTCACCAAATTTCAAATGAATCGGTTCAGTCCGACAGAATTCGGAGGGGAATAGCCCGAGTGACTGGACTATTAAAGGTACCAACGAAAACTAATAAATGGAAAACACTGAGCCAAGTAATTGTGAATCGTATATTAGAAAGTTTGTTTGTGTTGTATCTGACCGATGTTTTTGGAACGAAGTTCCTTATGGCACGTTCTGGAGCCCGGGAGTGAATCCGAAAAAAACTAACAAAATCACCGTCACAAAATCACCGTCACGCAAAATTCGTCACGAAATCTACAGATGACGATAACTTGAGTAAAAGATCACCGAGTTAGTTGAAATTTGGTACACATGTTCATTTTACCAATGCCCAGGCTGAGTTCGTCGGAAAACGTTATCCGCCCAAGCGTT
The DNA here is from genome assembly GCA_951217055.1 of Gerris lacustris. Lineage (NCBI taxonomy): Eukaryota > Metazoa > Arthropoda > Insecta > Hemiptera > Gerridae > Gerris > Gerris lacustris. Next base: position 294,544 of record OX578279.1, on the reverse strand, counting down.
CACGCGCAACGCTCGCGTAAACATGAGCTATATAAGACGGGAAAAAGTGTTATTCAGGAAGCCTGTTACTTGACTTGTTTTGATTATTTTTGTTATATATATAAAAAATGTCACTTTGCTTTGTAAATAAATAAAATATAATCATTGAAATTTCACCCTGATTCAAGCAGAAGCTGTAGAGTAGGGAAGAGATATATTTTATAATATTTTAAATTAATTGGCCAGGTAGGTAGAAAACAGTCCATTTCAATCCAAACTCCTTTAACAAACATACTCTTTCACTATAAACTCATCATGATCAACTTTTTCTTTATGTTTAATATATATTTATAGTAAAACGCTTGCTTTAATTATACAAATAATGATTTTCTTCTAATTTTGCCTTAACTCTGCCAGGTACAAATAGTTGGTTACTTTTAATTTTGTCTCTTTTCTAATTCCGCCACGTATAAGTAGTTAGCAATGTGCAATGTATACGTATTTAGCAGTACGTAGTGTGATTTTATAATTTATATTTAATGAAAAATGTAAGGAACTTCGTTCCTACCGGGTGTCCCGCGACACCACACGAATTTTTTATTTATGTCAGTAACTTCGAAAATTTTGTGCCCCCCAAAATCTAGCGCCCTGTTAGCCAGTTAGCCCATTTACAAATTGGAGCCTTCTCAAATCTTAAAAATGTATGTCAGTATATCTTAAGAACGGTTTAGGCCAGTGGCGTAACTATGGGCCCGCGCGGGCCCGCATTGCGGGGGGGCCCCCAGTGGCAGGGGGCCCCTAAATCAACGACGTAGGGGGCTCCCAGTTCTAAACGCAAGAGGTTTTTTTTTTGGCTCATCAATTTTGTTTGGTGAGGAGCTCCCAAAAAGTTTTTGCGGGGGGCCCCCAATGCCCTAGCTACGCCACTGGTTTAAGCTAGAGACTTCTCATTGTCTGTAGACGGTACAGACGCAATCAAGGACATTGCTTTCAGGCCAATAGAGATGATTAGTGTGACGTCACAAAAGCTTTCGAAAATTTAACTCAGTGTTTGTTATGTTCCTTTCTCTTATCACCTCTTATCAAACCCATGTAAAATGAATGGGAGAATTTTCTCAACTTTTTAAATAATTAATTATTAAATTATTATTGATTTATAAGAGTTTTCACCCTTTGAACATTGTTGTACCAAGTCTTTTTTAACGAGTGTAACAAAGAAAACATTAAAAACTTTCGTTTCAGTTATTTAAAATGAGTATTTGTGTGAAGGGTCATATCATCGAAAAAGCTATTTGAGTTATTAACCTTTATACTTGATTTTTTGTATTTCCTGGTGCCATAAACAGGGTGTGTTCGTGTTCATATTGTGTGTCCGGTCCGAAAATAAATTTTCCTTAAGTTTTGAAACTCAATGAAGTATACTCAGGGTACAGGACTTGTAGAAAGATAGAGATACTTAATCTGCCAGGTGATAAAAGATTATTTGCTAATAATATTTTGTTCCTGGTTACTTACAATGTGCATTATATTTAACCGATGTTGGAACATAATTATATACTATACAATAGATCACTGATCAGCCTAGGAAAAAGACGTTGATGACGAAACAAAGAGCAGACTGTTATTACTATTATTATTTGTGTATTTTTTGTTATCTATATTAACGAGTATAATAATATAAGATATGAGTGCCTCGCATGTATACTTGTTTAAAATTTTGATTAAAAAACTAATTTAATACATTAATTTAATATTACTTAAGTACTCTGACATACTTTTACGAAGAATAGCTTTGTCCTCCGAAAAAAATGAAGTATAGATGAAATTTTCATAACGCTCGAGAATGTGGAAGACATAATATACAAACTAAAATAGAAAAACGATTTAAAAAATAAACAATAAATAAGAACGGACCCGGACGGTATCACCACAATAAAACACACTCACAATAATACTTTTTTAAACCACTAGAACGGCAATTTTTAATGTTTTCTTATCTTACATTGTTAAAATAGACTTAGTATAATAACGATCAAAGGTTGAAAAGTCTTATAAATTAATAATAATTTAATAATTAATTATTTAAAAAGTTGAGAAAATTCTCCCATTCATTTTACATGGGATTGATAACAGGTGATAAGGAAAAGGAACATAACAAACCGAATCGAATAAATTATCGAAAGCTTACGCCATCTTGTGACGTCATTACTAATCATCTCTATATAATAAACAGTTGCAAAGTTTTAAATATTTCAATTCAACAGTTAGTGTTAGTGATAACAAGGGACTCCATCAAGCAGACGTCAACCATAATAATAAATATAATTATTTAACTTAAGTAATTACTATTGAGTCTAGGAAAGCTAAAATGAAGCTTAATTTAAACATTTTATAAATCAAATAAGAATAAAAGTAAAGAAGAGTCCGTTAAACGGTAAAATGGCAACACTGATTTTTGAGCTCGAAAATCATTATTTTGAAATGTCCGTTCCGTTATTCCGTTGTACAACCACGATAACATAAATAATAAGTTCTTGTCACTTTATTAGTTGTAATAGCCAATAGCCGAGCTAAAAGCTATTTTTAAAACACCATTTGTGATATGAGTTGTCTATTAATTTATTATTAGCTTATTCTTTCACGCTAAGTAAACAAATTCGGCAATGTGCAGTATATATCCCAGTAGAAAGTCAAGTTTCAACGTTTCATAATTAGTCAAATTAGTTTTGTTTTTGGAACAATATTTGTAGATTGGTACAGTGATAAAGCATGGAAAACTATGTTAAACTGGAGAAAATCGGCGAAGGAACTTACGGAGTCGTATTCAAGGGTAAGAATAAGAAAACTAATCAACTTGTAGCTATAAAGAAAGTCCGTATGGATAACAACGACGAAGGCATTCCGTCGACTTCCATCAGAGAGATATCGCTTCTTAAAGAACTCGTCCACCCCAATATAGTTGGACTGCAAGAGGTTCTAATGGAGGAAGACAGATTGTATCTCATTTTCGAATTCATGACAATGGATCTAAAAAAATTCATAGATCAAGAAAAAGAGAAAAGCGAAAAGAGTTTGGACGAGGCCCTTGTCAAGTCTTACACTTATCAGATCTTTCAAGCCATCTTGTTTTGTCACAAGAGGAGGATTCTCCACAGAGATCTGAAACCGCAAAACCTCCTCATCGCTCCTAACGGTATTATAAAAGTGGCAGATTTCGGTCTCGGGCGTGCTTACGGCGTCCCTATCCGTGTATTTACTCATGAGATCGTTACGTTATGGTACAGATCGCCGGAAGTCCTGCTAGGATCTACAAGGTACTCGTGTCCTGTCGACGTTTGGTCTATCGGTTGTATTCTCGGGGAACTTTGCAACAACAAACCTATTTTCCGTGGGGATTCTGAAATCGATCAGCTGTTCCACATATTCCGCATCCTGACTACTCCTACCGAAGAAGTCTGGCCTGGAATATCTCAGTTACCCGATTATAAATCTTCATTTCCGAGATGGGATAAAAACTTGTTAAGTACCCATGTTAAAAACCTGAGCTCTGCCGGACTAGATCTGCTTCGGCAAACCCTCGTCTACGACCCTGTCAAGAGGATAACCTGCAAAGAAGCCATCGACCACCCTTACTTTGATGATTTGGACAAATCTAAACTACCCTGCTACGATTGACATCTTCAACCCATACTTTTTTAATTCCCAAACAACCGATTTAATTTTTAGAGAAATACTTCCTTAAGAAAAGAAAACATTAATATATTTAATATGTAATTTGTAAAGTATATCATATTTTTATTGTTTGAGTTAATATATTTATTATTTAGTTTTATGACTTGTTTTTTTTTTCTAAATATAAAGGATATAATTAAAAATGCTTACAGTTTGTGCGAAACGAGTGTTAATGTTTGACAGTCCGGTCAGCTAACCTATGTGAGGTTAAACAAAGCCATTAGATCTTGAACAATTATCCTGAGGCCCACACCCCTCTCCCAGTAAAATTTTATTTTGGCCAACCTTGGCCCAACCTTCTAGATTTCAAATGCTCACCCTATCGGTACCTCACCCTGTCGGTACCTCACCCTATCGGTACCTCACCCTGTCGGTACCTCACCCTATCGGTACCTCACCCTGTCGGTACCTCACCCTATTTTAAATTTTTGCTTCCGAGCTTACCCAAGGTAACAGAAGTTACCCAAGATGAACGCTCATATTTCGTCTCTGATTTCAAAAATTCCTAGACAATAATCTGTTTCAGACATCAGGGAGCATTTTTGGTTCCGTGTCTGTCTGTTTTTCCGTGCTTTCACAAAATTAAAACTTATTTCACACAGAGAGTAGTACAGTAGAATCTCAGTGTAAAGGACTATTAGGGGCTGAGGGTTGTCTGTTGTAGTGAAAGTTCAGGTACAACAAATAATTATTTTAAACATAATACAAAAGCAGATATTTAAATGGAAGTACAGTAGTTAGAGCTAGCTATAAAAGTGGCCTTAAACATAGGTTTATCATAACGTGCACTGTAGTCACAACTCATAACGTGCACTGTAGTCACAACTCATAACGTGCACTGTAGTCACAACTCATAACGTGCACTGTAGTCACAACTCATAACGTGCACTGTAGTCACATTCCATTTCAACTATAATTATTTAAATTAAATAACAAATAGTGCTTAAAGCTTACAAATATATATTATACTTTTTTAAATTTTCATTCTTTATTGGTTTAATGAGTTAAAAAATATACCCCAAAAAAAATCCTTTCCACCCAATAACCAGTAGTCCTACAATTTTGAAATAATTCATGCACACACCTAACCTAATATGGGGTGATGAAAATAACGGGGGGGGGGGGGATTCCCAATTTTTAATAATTACAAATTTTGTGTGCCCACATATGCAGTGAGACAAACTTTATATTTTTTAATTTATGAGTGGGGTATCAAATGAAAGCTGCTGATGAGACAGTTACAAATATATTATACGCTTTTTTAAATGTTGCAATCTTCATTGGTTTAATGAGTTAAAATATACACAAAAAAATCCTGCCCCACGACCACCCTATAACGGGTCGTCCTAAAATGTTGAAATAATTCATAGAAATACCTCATTATGGGGCGAAGAGATGACTCCCAGATATGAATGCGGCTCCCAGTCAAAATGTCTTTTTCACGTTTGAAGATGTGAAAAGTCAGAAATATAAATTTTTATATTTTGTAAACCAATTTATATGTGATATAATCTAAGATAGATTTCCAATATGTGAAATAATATTTGTTGAAAAGTTGGCTCATTCGAATTGTCTCTTTCTTAATTCTATTTTATTTTATGTGTACTTTACATAGCACTTAAGACTTGTGTAGAATATGCGAACATATTAATTAAATTAAAATTAGTGTATTTAATGCTATGTAATTATGGTGTGGCTGTTTTAAATAATGGAAAACTGGAATGCGGCTCTGATTGACCTGATGGGTGCCACTCTGGTCCTTATCATTGATTGACCTGATGGGTGCCACTCTGGTCCATATCATTGATTGACCTGATGGGTGCCACTCTGGTCCATATCATTGATTGACCTGATGGGTGCCACTCTGGTCCATATCATTGATTGACCTGATGGGTGCCACTCTGGTCCTTATCATTGATTGACCTGATGGGTGCCACTCTGGTCCTTATCATTGATTGACCTGATGGGTGCCACTCTGGTCCATATCATCCTGAGGGTGCCACTCTGGTCCTTATCATTGATTGACCTGATGGGTGCCACTCTGGTCCATATCATCCCGAGGGTGCCACTCTGGTCCATATCATCCCGAATAGACCGTGTGGCGTCTCATTTAGGTTAAGTTGTAACAATGATTGGCTGCATTCCTACAAAACAAGTCTTTCAGGGTTTACATATGGCTAGGGTGACCATAAGTAAGTTTGTCCAAAACGGGACGTATGGTCACCCTACATATGGCCCGGGTTCAAATGCCCTTAACTCATATGTAACCTTATTAATTTGAAGACCCGTCAATGACAATGTTTTGTAGCTTGAGCCTCGCAGTCTCTCTTGAAATTGTTTAAGAAGGCAGGTTATGCGTAAGGTAATTTTTACTTCCTCTTTGTGATGCTTTGTCGTTAGTATTTTTGTATCGAGCTTCAATTGTTCTTTGTTTTTCTCTAAATCTTGTGTAATGTCAAACCAAATAGACAAGTGTGAAATAAAAAATCTATAAAAGCGGGTAATCAATTTATTTTTAATTAATTGTTTTAATTTTGAAAATAAATTGCTTATTATGTTTTAAATCATCTGTTGTGGGTTGTGTGAGCCACAGTTCTGCTGCCATCTCACCGCCGACTCGCATTCAAAACTTTTAATTCGAGGTACCACTCAGCATATGTACCACTCAGTATATGTACCACTCAGCATATGTACCACTCAGCATATGTACCACTCAGCATATATACCACTCAGCATATGTACCACTCAGTATATGTACCACTCAGCATATGTACCACTCAGTATATGTACCACTCAGCATATATACCACTCAGCATATGCTGTAAAAAAAATAATATATATATATATATATATATGTCCTCACTATACCACTAACTTTTAACATGAAAATATATGTTTCTTCAATAAAAGCAAATTTTAATCAGTAAATCTCTTTAAAATGTTTTTCTTTCAACTCATGATTAAAAAAAATAGGTGTTTGTTACGGTGCAAACCACAACCGTCCTCCCTGTTAGAAATTAACCTAGAGCAAGAAAACAAAGAAATAGCTCATACGAGCAACTCGACAAGCAGTCGTGCCCTCGGCTGCAATCTTCAGTCCAGTCCAAAATAGTAAATTGGAACGGTTACAGTATTAAAGCAGAAAAGCAGCATTCACTCAAAAACTTCACAAGAAAACCTGTAATTCTTAACGATAAACAAGTAAGACAATGCTTCACATAGGTACGTGAGGCGATAATCCCCAGTTTCTGTACAATTAAGTTAAAATTAGTAAGTGTACAATTTTATTAGTAGCATATTCTTTTTCTACACTGCAAGACCTTTAAATTGATGTAAAACATGTCATGGTGACTAAAAACTTATTTTTAGTCGCCCGCCATCTTGGAAATATTAAGTGTGAAAACTCCAAAATTTTTTTATAAATACCAGTTTTTACTATTTAAAATATAAGGATAATACGGAGCTTGTTGTGACTTACCGAAGCTAACGGACTACGCCAGATTCAGCACATCGAAGCCAGTCCACAAAAAGTTCCCATTAGAACAAACGGTCTCTTCAATCTAGAACACAGCGTCGTGTTAACGTATTTTTTTATCCCCCCCCCCAAAAAAAATTGACCAAGCCCCTGTGACATTTTTCGTTGAAAAATTTTAAAAATGTAAATGAGGTTCGCTGTAAAAGTTTTGACAAGAGTAGTAAAAAATATTAATAAGTATTTATTTTTATTAATAATTTAAACTGCTATCTCATAAAAACAGCTAAAAATATACATGTGGTGTTGCGGGACACCCGGTAGAAACAAAGTTCCTTACGCTTTCCATTAAATATAAATTATAAAATCATACAGCTAAGTATACACTATGTTAGATGGGAATATTTTGCTTTGGTAACATTGTTAATTTTTAAATATAGACCAAAAAAAAATCGGGTACGGGGTACCTCGGAACTTTTCCTCACTTCAGAGGCCACTAAAGTGGAGGAAGCAGCGTTGGACGTGCTCAGTACTTGGATGGGTGACTGTTCTGAACTAACTGATTTATTATCATTCTTCAAAAAAACAAGGTGTTTTTAACACCTATATTTTATTTAATTATTTGAAGTTTGGCGGTATTTTGACAGATGTAAGCAAACTTTGACGTCATCAAAATTATCGCACTAATAAATAATTATATTCGCTTATAACTTTTAAACTAATTAATGGAATTTCATCGGTTTTTTTTTTATTTGTTCCTTAATTTTTTCCGGTTCCAACGATATGCTATATGTCAAAACCCTATTTATACTTTCGGTATTATTAACCATCAAAGTTTAAAAATTCATAACTTCAAAATGGCGGCCAATATCAAAATGAAATTTGGTGGGCTTGTTTGTCATACAAAGAGGTACATACCATCAGGACCATTGTCGATTTATTACGATTTTTTTTAATTTTTGCTGACTCAGCAAACTCGGTTCAAGATGGCGGAATAAGTTGATTTTCCAGGCGGCACCACTACAGGTAAGGACTGATTTTTCTGCCAAGTTTCAACTCTCTAGGTTAAATACCTTGGGCGCTACGATGATAACACACATACATACATACAGACGTCAAGCTGAAAACCACTCAGGAGGTCTTAAAAACACCTAAAACGGATAATTCCGTTGAAATCTCGAAAAAAAAAAATTTTTTGGTGTAAACAATACTTTTCCTACTATAGGTAGTGAGGAAAAGTAAAAAAGGGAAGTACTTGTATCCAAGTACTTTTTGGGGTTTGATAGATTATTAAGCATATGCGTTATGCATCCTGCCCTATTTGATACCCCACTCGAAAATTACATGGCGGAGTTAGAAAAGAGGCAAAATTAAAAGTAACTAACTGTTTGTACTTAGCGGAGTTAAGGCAAAATTAAAAGAAAAACATTTTTTTTTTTTTATAATTGAAGTGAGTCTTGCACTAAATATGTATTGAATATTGAGAAAATAGCTAATCATGATGAATTGATAGTTAATTCTGCTTTTATCAGGTTGTATTTTTTCTTACCTGTTTCAATTGTACTTAAGGCGATGTGTATGAAGTTTTATTTAAATCGTCATGTTAAAACGTAAGATATCAGTAACAACCATGTTTTCTCTATTTTAAACATGTAGGTCCGCTTTAATGTTTTTAGCGATCTTTAACAGTTACTAATATATATATTTAATAAAGTTTTGTCTCATTGTCCAATTTTACATTTGAAGCTTACGTTTATTACACATGAACGCTTGAGCGGATAACATTGTTCAACAAATGACTGAACATGTGTACCAAATTTCAACTAAATCGGTAATTTGTTACTCAAGTTATCGTAATCAGTCGATTTCATGACGGTCGTTTTTTTTAGATTCACTCCCGGGCTTCAGACAAAAAAAAAACACAAAAAAAAATAGTTTTCCCAATCTTACTCCCTTAAAATAAAATATGTGATAATTGTACATAATATTTACTGTAGTCTTTAAGAGCTTTTAAACTAAATACATCATAATAGATTTTACAGGTATTTTGATCTTTCTGCCTCTAAAATGAACCAAAACAATAATTACTAAAAGACTTTATCAGGTCTAATAAATGCATTAAACAAAACAAATACTTTCTTAACCTCTAAACCCTACATCAGGTGCCATTTGAACCCAAAGTACTAAAATATACAAAATTGTGTTCCTCGTATCAATTTTTGGTAGAGTAGGAGCTTAAAGTTTGTCACTAGTCACAAAAATGGACTTAGTTTTGATTTTTTTAATAAAATGCTTGTATTGCAATTTATGTACATTTTTGTATAACATTTCATTGTCATAATGGGACTTTGACTAAATAGTTGTCTTTTATACTAAAGACAACCGCCATTTATCTTGATTAATAAAATGATAGGGTAAATTATTCCTGAAAAGCACAACTGTGTAAGTGTTAAAAAACTCTGTATTACATTTAAAAACAACATTATACTGCTAAATAATAAATGTATTAACACTCACAATAAAAATAAAAATAAATTAGGTCATAAATATTAGAATTATCTTTTCTTATAGAAGTATTTCTCTAAACATTAAATCGGTTGTTTGGGAATTACGTCAATCGTAGCAGGGTAGTTTAGATTTGTCCAAATCATCAAAGTAAGGGTGGTCGATGGCTTCTTTGCAGGTTATCCTCTTGACAGGGTCGTAGACGAGGGTTTGCCGAAGCAGATCTAGTCCGGCAGAGCTCAGGTTTTTAACATGGGTACTTAACAAGTTTTTATCCCATCTCGGAAATGAAGATTTATAATCGGGTAACTGAGATATTCCAGGCCAGACTTCTTCGGTAGGAGTAGTCAGGATGCGGAATATGTGGAACAGCTGATCGATTTCAGAATCCCCACGGAAAATAGGTTTGTTGTTGCAAAGTTCCCCGAGAATACAACCGATAGACCAAACGTCGACAGGACACGAGTACCTTGTAGATCCTAGCAGGACTTCCGGCGATCTGTACCATAACGTAACGATCTCATGAGTAAATACACGGATAGGGACGCCGTAAGCACGCCCGAGACCGAAATCTGCCACTTTTATAATACCGTTAGGAGCGATGAGGAGGTTTTGCGGTTTCAGATCTCTGTGGAGAATCCTCCTCTTGTGACAAAACAAGATGGCTTGAAAGATCTGATAAGTGTAAGACTTGACAAGGGCCTCGTCCAAACTCTTTTCGCTTTTCTCTTTTTCTTGATCTATGAATTTTTTTAGATCCATTGTCATGAATTCGAAAATGAGATACAATCTGTCTTCCTCCATTAGAACCTCTTGCAGTCCAACTATATTGGGGTGGACGAGTTCTTTAAGAAGCGATATCTCTCTGATGGAAGTCGACGGAATGCCTTCGTCGTTGTTATCCATACGGACTTTCTTTATAGCTACAAGTTGATTAGTTTTCTTATTCTTACCCTTGAATACGACTCCGTAAGTTCCTTCGCCGATTTTCTCCAGTTTAACATAGTTTTCCATGCTTTATCACTGTACCAATCCACAAATATTGTTCCAAAAACAAAACTAATTTGACTAATTATAAAACGTTGAAACTTGACTTTCTATTGGGATACGAAACAATACCGAGTTTGTTTACTTATCGTGAGATAAGGACTTAAAGGCAATGAAAGGACATAATTAACTAATAACTAATAAACGTAAATAATTGGGCTGGGCAACTGTTTTTTTTTTTTTAGACCTTTCAAAACTATGATTTTTGAGCGTAGAAATCAGTGTTGCCATTTGATTGTTTAACGAACTCCCTTTGTTATAATTTTTTATTTTTCAAAAGTATTGTTGTAAATAAATGCCATTATAATTTTAACATTACAAAAATAAAAATATTTGCTTATATTCATTTGTTTTAAATGTTGAATACGTTAAAAGAAATGGATTCAGAAGTGATGGTGGCAGTGGCCGAAATAATTAGTTCTATTTTAAGTCAACTTCCCCGTTTCGTTTGTAAGAGCGTTGCAAAGAGAGAGGGGGGGGGGGGGGGGGGGGGAAATAGACAGTGGCGCCCACCAGATCCCAGGGAAAAAAGGAACTAAGTTCCGCCAAAAGAAAATAGGAAATATCCCTAGGAATGTCCTTTCCTCCATACTACATAATTATATGATACTTTAAACAAGTATTGTGGCCAGGGCCGCAGCTAGGGGGGGGCAGGGGGGGTCTTCTGCCCCGGGCGGCAAAATGTAGGGGGCGGCAAAATGATTAACAGACTGTAAATTTATTTAACTAATTTAAGACCTGTAATATGACACAGCGATGCAGGTGTAGAGGGCGGCATGCGAGCTAGGCAGATGAGAGTGAGCGATATGAACGCAGTACTGTCAGTGAGTAGATGCCTTCTTAATTCCCTATTTCATGCTCGGGTCACAGTGTAGTTTTCGCGTAGTCCGTCTCGACGATGCGCGCCCTATCCCTACGAACTAGACACAGGCCGGCGCGACCCTAGGCCGCTAGGGCCTGAGGGGCGCCGCAAGATATTTGCCCCCCAAGAAGTTAATGTTTTTACATAGAAAGATAGATGAATAACTTAAATTAGGAGAGACCTCATTTAAAACTAATAATATAATTATTTTGCAAATAAATGATTATTGTTTATGGATCAAGAGTCAAGTTAATATTAACATTTAAAACTGGGATTCCCACTTTACATGTTTATGTGGGATACAAACATTAAACTATTTTGTGTTTGTTTATTTGCATACCTTAATGGTTGTTTGTTTATATCCTCAGTTGAGTGTGTATCCCCTAGTTCAGTTGCTGTATAGGACGTTGTGAAGGTATTTCATAATGAATCAGAAAGAATTAATAGCATAGTATAGCGTTAAAGGTAAAACTTTTTTGAAGTGAAACTTCTTTGGCGGCGGTAGAGTGAATTTTTTCAAATAGGGACCATCGTGTAACGAAGTTTGCGATTCGAGACTCGTCCAAGATTCCAACATTTTTACAGATTAATTGTAATGAAATTTGTGTGACGGAAGTAATGAAACGGAATTTGTGTTTCGAGACTAATCCTGGTGAAAGATTTATCTGTAAAAAATCTTTCACTCAGGCGAGATGCGAACCACTGACTTCCGGATCATGAAGCAAACATGCTATCCATTGACCCAATTACATTGCCACTTAGAAGGTACACAAAATTGGTATATAAGCGTAATATTTAATATTAGATGGATTATATGTAATTAGACTATTTATTATAATTAGATTATTTTTTGGGTTCATGGCAACGGGCTTAATTGTATACTTACAAGAAAAAAGTAATAACTAATTAAATTAATTTAAATAAGTTATTATATCTATTTAAAGACCGCAAATCAAAACAAATATTTATTTTTATTGGAATAAATGTGGTTGCCTTATCGTAGTTTTTGTTGGAATAAATGTGGTTGCCTTACCGTAGCAATAACAAATCATTTCGAGGTGCGTCGGCGTCAGTTCTTAACCGGGGGGCCGCAGCCCCCCAGGGGGCCTCGAAAGGTATTTAGGGTACTATCTGTATATTATATTTGGAGATTTTAAGGGGGCCGTGGTTACCAAAAGGTTAAGAACCACTAGTATAAATGACAAATGACAATATATACACAGATATAATCATTGCTTTAATTAAAATTTCATATAGTGACATCGTGTAACGAAGTTTTATTTTTATTGGAATAAATGTGGTTGCCTTAGCGTAGCAATATTTTTTTTTCAATTAAATTTCCCATAACCATTTCTTAATCCTGAAATAATAAATTCGTCAAAAAATGAAAGAGAGATATGCATTCTAGAACTTAAGTTTCACTTCTAATGCGTGAGAGCCTCACACATATTTTTTTTTTTTAGTCTAAAAACCGATTTAGTTAATAAATGTTTTAAGAATTCTGCAGAAATAATTTTAAACAAACTTTTAGGTGATGCTTTTTTTTTAGCTGAAAAAGCTCTAAAAAAGGCCCAAAATTCAACATTTTGAACCTAATTTTCTAAAATTTTCCGGGGGAGGCCCCCCGGGCCCCCTTTGGGTTAGGTTCATGTATGACAGAAGAGAGATTAGTAGGACTGGCATCTATTTTAACTAAACTGAACAGGAGTTTATTATTTATAAATAGATTTTAATTTACTAGAGTTTAGTTGTTTCTTTTCGATGTCTCTGATGATTTAAGTCTCTTTTCCATTAAATATCAAAGAGCATCGATAAAAAATAATCAAAACATTTGCAGCCGAAAAGTCAAATTTACATAAATACACTTTTAGTTTTTGGAAGAATTGTTTTATGTATGATGTATAATATTTTCTGCGTGTATGTATAATATTTTCTGGTATATTAAAAAGATTTTAGTTGAATTGTTTCGTTTCTCATTTTCAAATAAACCTTAGTTATCAACTTAAAACATGATTTTATATTTTATCTCAAATATTAATAAATATTTCAAGATTTTTCACAAGCTGACTTAGGAGTAGGAGTAATAGTTATTGGCGAATTGCTAGGATAGCAATGGGGTGGGGGTGGTGGAAGGGGGCGGCAAAATTAGGGCTTGCCCCTCCTGGCAAAATATGTAGCTGCGGCCCTGATTGTGGCTCACAAAGAACTGGCATAGAATTGTGCTCTTACAAAGGTCATGTTTGTTGTTTTAAGAGGCTACCAGGAAATATTATTTGAGGGAAAACAAACATATTCTTAATGACATGATAGGAAGCATTCACATGTTTTAAATACTAATCTTTTTAACACCCTCATTTTGATGGTGCAATATTTACCAATTAATGTCAAAAGAGAAAATGTTATCTAAAGAATCCATATTTTTCCTTGAAATATCCAAAAGTCTGGGGCTGCAATTGCTCTACCCCTCCCCCCCCCCCCCAATTCAATGTTCCGTTTTAAACAACACTTTTTATGGCCACCCTGCTCATTTTGGCCATATTTTAACTTGTAGGAAATATTTGTAAAACAGTTACACATTCTTTTCCTACTTTTAACCTTCAAAATGACGTAGAACATGTCATGATGGCTAACATTAGCTTCCGAGCTTACTGAAGCTAACGGAAGGGCTAACATTAGCTTCCGAGCTTACTGAAGCTAACGGAAGCTGTGTGATCGTTCTGAAGAGCGAAAAAATTTTAGGTCTCTGATTTAAAAAATTCCAAGACAGAAATCCGTTTCAGGCATCATTTTTGGTTCCATGTCTATCTGTCGCTCAATTTGGTAAATTTGCACTTGAGCACCCACTTATTTATAATTGTCCGATTGACTTCGGGTTTTTTTTAAACTGTTCCTTTTTACATTTTAACAACTATTTACCATGTACCGTGTCGATAAAATCAATAGTTTATTTTTAAAAAAAATATATAAAATATCCACTCACGTACATACGGGAAATGTTGGGAAAATAGGGGTTTTTAAGGGTGGGGGATTCACTCAAGATAGCTTAAAACATCAAAACTGGTGGTATAAACACGTAAAACAAAATAATAGCAACATAAAATTATAGAATAATATAAATAATTCAATGAATATTGTATAATTGTGATGGCGCGATGTTATAACTCATCATGTAAACAAAACAATTCTTCGGATTCTTCATTAAAAAGAAGAATAATTTGCGTTTTTTTAAATCCAGCAGACAAGAACACTCGCATACATACGCTATTCCCAGACATTGTACAATTGATATGATTAATCGATTATTACTTGTAGATCGATATTTACATATCAATAAAGAGCACACTTTTATATACAAAAGTGTGATGTTCCTTAGTCCCAATGTACATTAGGCTGAATATCCCTTTCTCTTAATAGTCATTAAGACAAAGGAATATAAAGAGGAGAGTTTATTGCCCTTAATCATCAAACAATCTTTTAGACTAAGGGATATCCAGTTCTATGTGTTTTGGGACTAAGGAACATCACACTTTTGTATACAAAAGTGTGATGTTCCTTAGTCCCAATGTACATTAGGCTGAATATCCCTTTCTCTTAATAGTCATTAAGACAAAGGAATATAAAGAGGAGAGTTTATTGCCCTTAATCATCAAACAATCTTTTAGACTAAGGGATATCCAGTTCTATGTGTTTTGGGACTAAGGAACATCACACTTTTGTATACAAAAGTGTGATGTTCCTTAGTCCCAATGTACATTAGGCTGAATATCCCTTTGTCTTAATAGTCATTAAGACAAAGGAATATAAAGAGGAGAGTTTATTGCCCTTAATCATCAAACAATCTTTTAGACTAAGGGATATCCAGTTCTATGTGTTTTGGGACTAAGGAACATCACACTTTTGTATACAAAAGTGTGATGTTCCTTAGTCCTAATGTACATTAGGCTGAATATCCCTTTGTCTTAATAGTCATTAAGACAAAGGAATATAAAGAGGAGAGTTTATTGCCCTTAATCATCAAACAATCTTTTAGACTAAGGGATATCCAGTTCTATGTGTTTTGGGACAAAGGAACATCACACTTTTTTATACAAAAGTGTGATGTTCCTTTGTCCCAATGTACATTAGACTGAATATCCCTTTGTCTTAATAGGCATTAAGACAAAGGAATTTAAATAGGAAAGTTTATTACCCTTAATCTAACAATACATTAGGACTAAGGGATATCTATTTATATGTGCTTTAGGACGAAGGAACATCACACTTTTGTATAAGAAAGTGCTGAAGATTTGAGCATAAGGACTGTGACAGAGCATAAAGAGAAACAGAAGGAGAATTCTTGATGTGACGAGTCTTAAATGTACCGCTACAAACCTGATGACTCTTTGAACACACGTTTCGATATCGATATATATTCTCCTATTATATCGATAGTCACTGTTATCTTATCTACTAATAACATTGTATATAATGGCCGACGAAGATTTTTTGAGTGTTTTAACGATGTATTTTTTTCATTATAAAACATTTATTTACGAAGAATACTGTCTTTTTTTATAATTGGCATCCGATTCCAAGGTTTTTAGCTATCCTGAGTGAATCCCCCACCCTTAAAAACCCCTATTTTCCCAACATTTCCCGTATGTACGTGAGTGGATATTTTATATATTTTTTTAAAAATAAACTATTGATTTTATCGACACGGTACATGGTAAATAGTTGTTAAAATGTAAAAAGGAACAGTTTAAAAAAAAACCGAAGTCAATCGGACAATTATAAATAAGTGGGTGCTCAAGTGCAAATTTACCCTCAATTTTTGCGAACCACCATATCAAAAACTAATTGTCCGATTTTAATGAAATTTAGTTAGTAGGTCACAATTAGCCCATTGTTGGTCCCATATAAGTTTCAACCTTCTGCGCTTATTTGTTTGTCATCCACATGCTCACAAACATACATTTATAAAAGTAACCATCTGCATTTTATGAAGTTTGTATGGTTTGTCGAAAGTAGCATGCGGCTAACTCACTCTATTTCTGATTGAGACTCTTGAATCTCACTCTAATGCTCTTTAAATTGAATATATTTTATTTCATTAGTTTATCATATTTGCTGAGAACTTGAGAGTAAACTTTTTCGCATTAAAGCTATTTTATTTGTTTATTTTTTACAAATTTTGTACACGTACTTTTGTACCAATTTATAATATTGTTGTAGTTTAAAGGGTTTTAATAGTATTTTTTTTGTTATTATTAGGTTTTTTATTTATATTTATTTCTTAGTTAAATGAATGCCCTTTAGTATTGTTTGTTTTTTTAAAAATATAATTTTGAATTCATATTTTACCATTTTAGTAGTATTCATACTACAGAAAGA
Source organism: Gerris lacustris (assembly GCA_951217055.1). NCBI lineage: Eukaryota > Metazoa > Arthropoda > Insecta > Hemiptera > Gerridae > Gerris > Gerris lacustris. The sequence goes on along the minus strand of OX578279.1, from coordinate 277,574 downwards.
TAAAATTTTAATTTAAATCAAATTATAATTATTATTAACTACGGGAAACAGACAGAGAAAAATACACTCCAGCGCCGGGATTTGAACCACGGGCCTCTATATTTCCTGTATAGCGCTCTACCAACTAAGCTACGCAGGAGAATGAGTTTCTCTGACGTTAATGATACCTTGTCCCGAATTTAAGCTTTCAAAAAAGGATGCTTAAGAAAACAAAAACAAGGATGCTTTGCCCAAGAATAAGCGACAGAGACCCAATACTCTGGTGAAAATATATTTAAACCCACCCAAGGAAGTGATCAATATTCTGGAACCAACCAACAGCTACGAAGTCACTTTTAGCTTGACGTCTCCCCCGAGCAAGTTAAGGGTTGGCTACCTATCATTCCCTGTGCGACCGTACATCCCGCTTCCAAGGCCATGTTTTCAAAGCCATAGGTTTTCCCACATTCAACTAGCTTGTAAAACCGGCGCAATGTGCCCAGAGTGCGGTGATCAACTCACCTTGTTTAAGGCCAAAATAATGTGTAAATTGTAAAGGGGCACACTTGGCGCTTAATAGAAACTGCCTTAAGTGGATCCTGGAAAAAGTTCAAAACAATAGAGAAACTGCCTGGGACTGACTGGGACTCAGCAAGTGATTCAAATACTAGCAAGGAAACACCTCTACATCTCTCAAACACCTTACAAAAAAGTCCAGTCATGCACCATGACTTAATGAGCGAATTTTCAAAGAAATCTGTGTATTATTGGCTTATGATAATATAGGAAAATTTTGGTTTCGAATTTGCATGGGTGAAAAAAAATTGGTACACAGGGGTACGGGGTACAAAAGTCAAAATAGTATTTACCTTAATTGTAAAAATTTGACCCCTAAATGAACTTCAAAAATTCTGGCCAACGAACTCATCCTTTCTTTTGATATTATTGACATTTTAAAATTTGTTTGAAATTTTTAAGTGCATCCTAAAGGGAGATATCGTCTGGAGTGACACATATACATACATATATACATACATGCATAAAAAAAAGTGTTCAATTGTAGGAATCGATTCAGAATGATCTAAAACGGATTTCCATGGAAAAAAATTTCAAAAATTCGCATTACAAAAATTTTGAAGCCATTGCAATAGCGTAATTTTCTTTGAAAATTCGCTAAAAGAAAAGGTCATACACAAAAGAAAAATACTAAAAATAAAAATCAATATTAACTTGATTTAAATATTATGAAAATCAGTATGTGGAACCAGTAAGGCTATAAATCAAGAATTGAAGATATTAAGCTGTTATTGAGAGAAAATATTGGTGACGAGGGGACCGGCTGTGCCTATGTCTCTTCATCAGAACCAGGAATGTTCTCCTGCTCGATGTGGAGTTTGATCCTCACAATAGAGCTGGAGGCCATCCTACATGCTCTGAATCCTACATGCTCTGAATCCTACATGCTCTGAATCCTACATGGTCTAAATCCTACATGCTCTGAATCCTACATGCTCTGAATCCTACATGCTCTGAATCCTACATGCTCTGAATCCTACATGCTCTGAATCCTACATGCTCTGAATCCTACATGCTCTGAATCCTACATGCTCTGAATCCTACATGCTCTGAATCCTACATGCTCTGAATCCTACATGGTCTGAATCCTACATGCTCTGAATCCTACATGCTCTGAATCCTACTTGCTCTGAATCCTACATGCTCTGAATCCTACATGCTCTGAATCCTACATGCTCTGAATCCTACATGCTCTGAATCCTACATGCTCTGAATCCTACATGCTCTGAATCCTACATGCTCTGAATCCTACATGGTCTGAATCCTACATGCTCTGAATCCTACATGCTCTGAATCCTACATGCTCTGAATCCTACATGCTCTGAATCCTACATGCTCTGAATCCTACATGCTCTGAATCCTACATGCTCTGAATCCTACATGCTCTGAATCCTACATGCTCTGAATCCTACATGCTCTGAATCCTACATGCTCTGAATCCTACATGCTCTGAATCCTACATGCTCTGAATCCTACATGCTCTGAATCCTACATGCTCTGAATCCTACATGGTCTAAATCCTACATGGTCTGAATCCTACATGCTCTGAATCCTACATGGTCTAAATCCTACATGCTCTGAATCCTACATGCTCTGAATCCTACATGGTCTGAATCCTACATGCTCTGAATCCTACATGCTCTGAATCCTACATGCTCTGAATCCTACATGCTCTGAATCCTACATGCTCTGAATCCTACATGCTCTGAATTCTACATGCTCTGAATCCTGCCATAAACCAAGGACTAGACGCTGCCACAATTTACACAGACTTAATCAGCTATAGCTGCTTTAGATAAAATGTACATTCAAAATTTGACACTTTTCAAAATTAAGAATTTGATAGCAAGGACAAAATTAAAGGTAAGATATTGTTGGGTACCTAGCCATGTAGGGATTTCCGGAAATGAGACTGCCGACTTACCAGCGAGACAAGCAATAACTGACGGACTGAGTACTGAGACAGAGGTTATACCAAGAGACTTTGACTCTTATATCAGGACAAAAAAAAATACTACGACGCATAAGACCTTTGCTAGGTGACTAGACCTCCAGACTGAGAATAGAAGATACTCGACTTACTCAGTTATTTGTTTACTAGAGACAGAGAAACACCAAGATGTAGACTACGTGCCGATACTCTCACTGTAGCTCATCTACTGACTGATTGCCAACAACTTGACTCACGTAACTAAACTGATGCATTACTTACAGCACACTGATAACTGATATCTGAATTCATTTGTTATTATTTATACACATTGTTATCCACTGTTTAATTTAAACTTTGCAAAGGCACGTGTAACCATGTTGTTCGGTGCCTAAAATAAAAAACCTAAAAATAAAAAGAACAATTTATTTCAACTATTCAATGTTACGACATCGAAATTTCAAAATGGAATATTCACATCACAACACTTTCAATCTCTCTCTCTCTTTCTATACATAGATAATAGTGTGTGAGAGAGAGTGTAGTGATAGATAAGTAGTAAACTCTGAATATGAGAAAGTAAAAATGATAATGAAGCATCATTCATCACACATTTTCATACAAACATTATAATTAATGTTTGATGTCCATCACAATACTTTCTCTCTATAGATACTTTGAATTTGAGAAATTCCATCAAGCCGGATGGAATTTGATTCGGGCGGTGTGAAGGAGGGAGCAGAGTCAACGTATATTTTAATAGAAATCACTACGCTGAATTTTGGAGAGTCGGATTCTATTTGCTTTGCGATGATTCAATGATTTAGATTCTAACAAGCAGAATCATTGAAACAAGGTGGATTCAAGTTGATTCGGCCGGTGTGAAGTTGGAAACAGAGTTTGTTTACATTATCCCCCTAAAAACAGGAAAATTGTAAATTTACTATGAATAAAAGAATTTATTATTGAAAAAAAAAAATTTTTTTTTTGAAAAAATCAGAGGGAAAGTACTTACTTGTATCCAAGTGCTTTTTAGGGTTTCGTAGATTATTAAGCATATAAGTTATTACATTATAAAATAACATTTTTTAATTCCCCACCCTGCTCTATATGAAAATAAAATCCAAGTCTATCAATCAAGTAAATAATTTGAGGAAAATCTCTGCAGCGAGCGATAGATGAACCTTGAACGGTGTCTGAAGCTAGCCTGAGGTCTGAGTAGAAGAGTATTACACCGCTAGCGAGACTTGTGGGGGGGGGGGGGGGGGGGGCTGCCTACTTTACTCCTGTCTCGCACATCGAGTGATTAGGTAGGGCTCTGCCCCAGTGCCGTTTATATTTCGGTGGGAGAGGGGGATGAGAGAGAGAACCCTTACCCTACCCTGGCCGGGGCTATTGCGCTCAGCCCGGCCCGCCCGCTTTTAAACGATCTGCATCTACAAACGACTGTACTTTATGAACACGAAAACTATATATCTATTTTTAAAATACATTCATCTTAATTGGCTATATCTATTTATTTGTGTTGACAACTAAATAGTTTTTCTTTTCTTTAAATAAGTTGGTAGGGCTTAGCCCCACCTGCCCCTAATGATGCGCTGCCACTCAGTTTTATAATATTTATATTTGATTTTGAATGAAGTTTAATTGTTGTAAAGGAACTAGCTAAACCCTTCTGGGTCCGCGGCAAATAGCAGACTCGCATGATTTTAAAATTATCTATATTTTTTAACTATATTGTATAACTAATTATAAACTAAACTAAACTGCATGCAATAAATGGAAATAAAAATAAAACAAAGCCGGAAGGCCCCAAAAATCCAACAAAAAATGTAAGGGTCTCTCTGGGGGAATACAATTTTTTTTTTATCGATAATGACAAGGTATTTTTTTTTTTTTTTTTTTAGGAAATTTTCATTACCCTATAATAGTATTTGCATGAATTATTTCAAAATTTTAGGACTAGCCGTTATAGGGTGGTTGGGAGATTATTTTTTTTTTTTGAGCATATTTTAAATAATTAAACCAATAAAGAATAAAAAAATTCAGCTTTCATTTGATACCCCTTCAAAAATATAAATGAGTTTACCTGAGTTTTGCTACTTATTTACTCGTCTCATTGTGATAGCAATTTAATTGTTACTTTTATTTGCCGTTCTTCTCTGTGTTATTACTTTATTCAATTACAGATGTAAATGTTCATTTAACTAATTGACAATAACACTGTTATTTAAACAAGTTAACGTCGTCATACTTTGTATTCTCTCTAACATTAACTTATACTATACAGGGTGACTGCCGTTATATGTGAAAAAATCAAGTGGGTTGTTCTACGCCTCTGGGGCTACAAAAAAACACTACATAAACCATGGCTCAAATATTAACCGTTCTCCCCGAAGTTCAAATTTTATGATTTTTTTAAGATCGCATGCCTTTGCTCATAAAAACACTAATTGCTCCATAAGTATAAAAGCTAGAACAAAATATTTGGTTTTGTAGTAAAGCTGATATAATTTACTATAAGAAAAGTTTAATTTTCATTATCATTCCCTCAAATTACATGACGAAAAATGTGAACAAATTTTATTTTTAAGAAAAAAATTAAAACTTTTTTTTCTTTGTGGTTCCATAACTTGGAATAGAACCGTGCTTAAACTGTTCGGACTTCAGGAAAAACTTCCTTATTTCCTAAATTTTCTATCAATATTAATATCATCACCTATTCATAAGTCGGAATTTTTAGTAAACTTGGCTGAAAGTAAAAAAAGAAACTTGTTTAATGTTGTTTCTCTTGACATATAGGTGAGTATACTAAACCAGCCTTGCTTTTTTAAATATGTTTTTAATTATTTACTCACCTGTAAGTCAAAAATAGCAACAATAAACATGTTTCTTTTTTACTTTCAGCGAAGTTTACTAAAAATTCCGCCCTATGAATTAATATTAGTATTGATCAAAACATTAGTAAATAAGGAAGTTTTTCCTGATGTCCAAACAGTTTAAGCTCGGTTCTATTCTAAGTTATGGAACCACAAAGAAAATTGATTTTTTTTATTTTTTCTTAAAAATAACATTTGTACACATTTTTTGTCTTGTAATTTGAGGGAATGAAAATGAAAATTACACTTTTCTTATAGTAAATTATATCAGCTTTACAACAAAACAAAACATTTTGTTCTAGCTTTTATACTTATGGAGCAAGTTTTTATGAGCAAAGGCATGCGATCTTAAAAAAATGATAAAATTTGAACTTGTGGGAGAACGGTTAATATTTGCAGGGCTTGTAGCAGATTTTCCTCAAAATTAAGTGACTTCAGTGACTATTTTTTTCAAAATAAGTGACTTTTAAGTGACCTGTTTTCCCCAGATAAGTGACTTTAAGTGACTTAATTTTAAGTAAAAAAAAAATATTTTAGTTACTTTTTTTTGTTTAGCACTGTTAAACAAATGCAATTATAAAAATTTTAGAACTTTTTTTGGTTCATTTGATTTTGTGTACCGTAACTACAAAAAAAAAAGTTTGGCGGTATTTTGACAGATGTAAACAAACTTTGACGTCACCAAAATTATCGCACTAATAAATAATTATATTCGCTTGTAACTTTTAAACTAATTAATGGAATTTCATTGGGTTATTTTATATTTGTTCCTTAATTTTTTCCAGTTCCAACGATATGTTATAAGTAGGGCTCGGATCGATATGCTCGATAAAATCTCCAGATATGCTCGAAACCACCTGTTTTATGCTCGATAGATATGCTCTAAAAACCCATTATATGCTCGATAGATATGCTCGAAAAACCCCATAATATGCAGAATATGTTCGAAAAACACTGTTTAAAACTATCGAGAGAACAGTGAAACAAAAAAATCTCCGTATATCTTTATATCTTAATCTTTTTATTGTTATATCTTAAAAAAAATTCGTTACATTTATTTACGAGTATTATTTTCAAATTGTATGTATGATACACTGCTATATCCACAAGTTTCAAGTATGTGTATGAGAATTTTTATGTAAAAGTTATAGTTTAAAAGTTTATTTACAAAATTTTTGGTATTAGGTGAGTCAATGAAGTAGATTGGTATTGGTCTGTACATCAAATTTTTTTCTATATTTTCACTTTAAAGTGATTTTCTTAAATCGGCCAATAAAATCTTTCGACGTCAATTGACACTAGAGATAAATACTTAACTGATGCTGCATCTTGTGCAGAGAAGTTTGGAAAATCGTCTGACATTGCAGACTCGCCACGCTGCATTCTCCTAAGTCCAATCCTCTCCAACTGGGATTTTTAGCCAGCTCTAATTCTAACTTTTTTAGCATGGAACATGCTTTAGCCTTGACCTAACTACCAAAAAACGTTTTTGAGGAACGCGGATGTGTGATGCGAAAGAGTTACAAAATCCCTGAACTGTTCAGAATTTTGACTACCAGAATTCGAACATTTCGAATACTTTTTTAGGTTATGTTTTATATATTTTTAGCAGGGAACATGCTTTAGCCTTGACCTAACTACCAAAAAAGTGTCACGTTTTTGAGAAACGCAGATATGTGACGCGGAAGAGTTACGAAATCCCTGAACTGTTTTTTCATAGTTTTTCCAGTCTCTCCAGGCCATGAGTTGCCTTTTTTGATGACTCCGTTTAGTGTAGCGACCACTTCAAACAACAGAAGAGAAAATTTGAATAAAAACAAAGTATTTAGACGAAAAACCACAAGAATATGCATTTATATGCTTTTCTGAAAACAGCCGTTTTATGCATTTATATGCTCGATAAATTTAAATTCTGTTGGTCCCAGAAAGGTGAAAATACCACCAAAAGGCTTCTTTCAATGAGTACTATTCAGGAAAAAAATATGCAAATATGCTCAAATCCGAGCCCTAGTTATAAGTCAAAAACGTATTTATACTTTCGGAATTATTAACCGTCAAAGTTTATAATTCAAATATTGATAACTTCAAAATGGCGGCCAATATCAAAATGAAATTTGGTGGGCTTGTTTGTCATGCAGAGAGGTACATTCGTGCCAAATTTCAACTCGATCAGGACCATTTTTGATATTACGATTTTTTTTGCTCACTCAGCAAACTGCGTTTAAGATGGCGAAAAAAGTTGATTTTCCGGGCGGCACCACTACAGGTAAAGACTGATTTTTTGCCAAGTTTCAACTCTCAAGGTTAAATACCTTGGGCACTACGATGATAACATATATAGATACATACAGACACCATGCTGAAAACCTCTCAGGAGGTCTTAAAAACACCCAACATGGATAATTCCGTTGAAATCTCAAAAAAAGTTTTTTGTGAAACAATACTTTTCCTACTATAGGTTGTGAGAAAAAAGTAATAACAATCAGGAGGGAGTTCGGAATAAAATATTCTTTTCATCTTTCTTTCATCCATCTTAATAATGACGATAAAACACAACACACGCCAGCTGAATCTAGTGCAACTGTTACAAACTTTATCATTAATCACTGTTCAAAGTAGGCCTAATATAAAATTCATAGTTAAAAAAAGTCTTGAGCTTACAAAGTCCCTTTTGAAAAAGTTAAAATATATGTTTTGTATTTAAAAAAAACTACAGAAAATTAAATTTTTTTATCCTTGTAAGCCCAAATAAGTGACTTTCAGTGACTTTTTTTTAAATAAGTGACAAAAAAGTGACTCTCGTCAAAATAAGTGACTTTTAGTGACTCACTACAAGCCCTGTATTTGACCCATGGTTTATATAGTGTTTTTTGTAGCCCCTGAGGCGTAGAACAACCCACTTCATTTTTTCACATATAACGCCAGTCACCCTGTATATACTTAGCACTGTCAATGACTGTACATAAACAGTCCATTAATAAAAAAATAACTTATTTACCTATCAAATTTTACCAATTTATTTGTTATTTGTGTTGGTGTGCTCTCTGTTACAGTTTTATCACTCTATGTACTTGCCGAAGCTCACATGTTAATCTTTCTCACCTTGTTACCAGTTAGATTATTAAGTTAATATTGTCAATCCTTGTAAAATGTAAAACCCTTAAAATGATGCCAATACCACCTATATGTAGCTATGTCGGCACTGATTTTCGTTACTATCGGCATTCTTGTATTATACCCTGAAGAAGGAAATATATTTTGTGAAAGGTCGGTTAATCTAAAACATTGTTTTTTACATTTGATTTGATCACGTAAGAACGTTAAGATAAAGTCACATGACATATTTTTAAGCGATAAACAATATATATTATACATTATTTTTTATTAAAAGGAATTTACATATTATTTATAATAAAACTAATGGTTTGTTTACAAAACACTTTGAATACTAAAAAGGAATCGGTGTATTGTGACTAGTAGGATTGTCGTCGATTTATACACTACGGCTTCGTAGTTTCATACGCTTCAGTTGCAAGTCGCTGACAGTAAGTCTTTGGTGAGAAAGTCGATGCACTTTCTCAAGTGGTGGTCAAGTACGAAGGGTGCTTTGGCAGATGCTACCAAGGAATGAATCTGTAGTACCAAGGTTTTTTTACAGGTGGAGGAGGTTCTAGAAACTCGACTCCCTCGTCGTAAACACCAAAGAATATCGCTCCGCCAAGAAATATGCCGACAACCCGAGGTGCGAACCCAGACATAAACCTGTAACACCAGAGAACAACATCACACAAATAATATCGTAGCCAAGCTGCCACCGATTAATCCATTAGTTACACTATCCATTATAATATACACTAACAGTTATACGGAGATGAAATTAACTTTTTATTTCACCGACATCTTTATCAAATTTAATCGAAATCGGTTTAGTGGTTTAGGGTCCACACATTTGCTCGGAATTAAGAATTCTTTTAAAAAACACTTGTTCGACCTTATTACCTGAGAGACCTAAAAATGTGTTAATCCATCAATATGCAAATTTTGTGGCATCATATATGGGTGATTCTAATTTAAAGTGCAATTTTCATGTCCTAGCTAGATGAATAACTGGATTGTTTTTCACATAATTGACAGGATTTTTCATCATGGTAACTCAGTTAAGCTTAGAGAACTACAACCAAGCAAAAAAAGAATGGGCCGCTTATTTTTAATCGCTACAAAAATCTTCAAAAGGGATTTCGTAACAACCGTGGCTGTCCTTAAGTCAGTTGTTCTTATTCACTTCACTCTAGCTCATACATTAATAATGTTATTCAAAAACTTATTGGATAATTTTGAAGTAGGGTCCTACCAGAATTAAAATATGTGTTAGTTATTAAAAATAATAAATTATTACTAAACGGAACTTCAAGTTAAAGTTTGTCCTTCGAAAAAATGTAATTGCCATGGCATTATATAAATGTGACCCTACTCCGGTTATGGGAGGGAGATTTGAAGTGGCGAGAGATTTTTCCAATGCCGCAACACTGGTTTTCTTGCAACGGTTGGTAGGGGATAAGCTGAACCCTTCAGTTGAGAGTTAACGCTAATTCCGATTGTTCTTCCAGTTACGTGCCCATTTAAACGTAATTACCATGCATGTTATTAAAGTCTATTTTCAAAAACTTTTTAGGTTAAGTTATAGTTCACTGTTTAGGCTATTAAGAGTGCTATTTAATGACCAAAATATTTTCTTAAAGTGTAAAAATGTAACGACCGTGCACGAAAAAGTGTAATTCACGTGGTTTAATTACCATGTTTTAAATAATAGTTATTTATGCACCTAGGGAATAATGTAAGATATTATTTCCCGCGTGACTCAGTTGATTCCTGAGGCATAGCCGAAGGAATCAAGGCAACTAAATCCCGAGGCGAAGCCGAGGGTTTTAGGTATCTTAATTCCCGAGGCGAAGCCGAGGGATTAATGTCAATTAGCTCCCGAGGCGTAGCCGAGGAAGATAATTATAACAAGGGAATAATAATGCATTATTCTCGAGGTACATACAACATTTTATCTCCAAAAAAAGGGCTATATAAGATTTAATCAATAAAGAAAACATTTGTATTTCTTTATTAAACGAATTAAATACAAAAATAAAACAATATAAATTATTTAAAACAATTAATTATCACTTTTAAAGTAATAAAAATAAAGTTCAACGAAAGCTAAACAAAAGTAAACAAAGCATCGTAGAATGACTCGCAACACAGCTGGGAGTTTTAAAGCAGTGTTGCCAACCTGATTTCAATCAATTCACTATATTTGCCATTCATTCTCTTCTATTTACAAAATAATTAGGTTGGTGAATGTGGATTATAATCCCATTTTTACATTATTTACCTGTTTTCACATTATTAAGAACGGGGATGAAAAGACCAACATTATTACCTATAAACTAGCCCTGAAAAGTTACTTTTCGTCCCTATTGGAGATAATAGTTATTTACGCACCTAGGGAGTAAAGTAAGTGATTGCACCCTGAGCGATGAAGTTGGTTCCTGAGGCGAAGCCGAGGGAACCATAGCGTTCACTCCCGAGGCGAAGCCGAGGGAGTTAATTATCGCGAGGGTGCAAGTGATTTTTACTACCGAGGTACATACAAGATTTTACCTCCAGAAGGGAGAAATAAATAATTGATAAGATTTTAATTTTAAATTATTTTATGTTAAAAAAGTAAACATTTCTGTATTTTAAAAAAATGATATATACTAATAATTCACCAGATAAGTTTAATCATGTTAAAATTAAATTATAGACAGTAATTATTTGAATTTCAATGCTAAAATTAAATGGAAGATCAGCTGGTAGCTGAGTCGTGTATTGAATGGTATTGACAACTAACGTATAATCATCCATATGAGTAGATCTACATTTAGAAATAATGATTTCTCATTTAACTTTTAGTTTGTTTTACTGATTAGTCATCATGACAAACGTCGTGAAGGTTATGTGTGAAGATGACATTATAGATTTAGACATTAAACAATAGTTAATAAATGAAATGTGTATTAGCACCAAGCTTATTTACTTGTGCTTATCACTTGGGCAACACTGGAGGGAATCATGAGAGTTCATGATTTCCTCCTTTCTCATTACTCCCTGTTGAGCCCGACCGGGTGCAATGAGCTACTTTCCTCCCTGTAAACTAGGGAGGAAAGTTCACTTTTTCTCCCCGCTGGAGGTAAACTTAATTCCGGCCCAAAAAATTTAAAAAATGATTTCCCATCTGTCCCGCATGCTGCAATATATCTGAAATTAGTCCGAGAACATTTCATAATTTTTTTAAAAAGTCAAAATTTTCAGTCCAAGTCCAATTTTAGATTTCAAAATAGCAGTTTAAATTAGATTGAGCCATATATACTGTGGATGTGAGGAAGTAAAGACTAGGATACTTACCCCCTGAGTCCTTGCTCCTTGTAGATGAGTTTGGCTATCTTAAAGAACCTGGGAGGTGCTTTCCTCTTAGAGGACGCCACGTCGTACAACACCAGCCTCGTCTTGATCACGTCCAGCGGAGTCGTCAGCGCTCCGGCCACCATACCTACACAACAACAACATTAATAACTACAACCGACCACTTCACTACCACCTACAACCAACACTTACTTCTTCTCTTCTATAGTCCACCAACATTTAACTTAACTTTCACCCACTTCATTAACCCCCACCAAAATACCTCTCTTCAGTACAAGTCTAAATATCTTAGGCCAAATACTTTGATTTACAAAACAGGCACTCAACCACTAAGTGAATGAGACAAAAGGAGACGTTAAAGAGAACAAATGCTTAAATCATTGTTAAAATTGTCAGATATTTCCACCTTAACTAAACTTTATAATCTACACAGTTAACTTGGGCATATTGTGAAACTGAATTGGACAGTTTTAATATTTAGCATGGCTGTTTATCGATGCTTAAAATTAAACATATCAAAAGTGCTGAGAGAAGCTAAGACCTGGGTGTTGAGGGTATGTTGGTCTGTGTCCAGGTATTAGTCTCGTCTCCCTGGCTCTCCCTTCAGTGTCCGTATTTGAAACCCGTATCAAAAAATTGCAAGGTACATTATGAGCAGAGACATTCAAATGCCTTTTTGCCATAGCGCCATACTGAAATGCCACACTTTGCACCACCATTTGGGCCTAGTTTTGAGAAATAAATAGAAATATTCTAATATTCAACCCCTTATATACGCCCTAGCAGGGCAGGATTCCCCAAGTGCGGTAAGGGATTCCTATCTTAGGGTAGTGACACACTTTGTCATCCAAGCTTCCAATGAGAATAGAATGCAACCTGCCACACGAGGTGGCGCCACCCGCCGGATAGCACTACCTGGTCGACCGTCCCACTGTCTAGCCGCCACCCGGTCAGCCCATTGTTTTCTATTGAACCCGTCAGACGTTGCCACCCAAGCCACTGCCACTCAGCCCCCACTCCTTCAATCAAATCTAGGGGAAATCAAATCAGGGGCTAATTTCATCCCTCATATAGGTGTCATTACTGGTCAAACTGTTCTTCAATATTCTAAGAAATTCGTTGAAAGTTCCACGCGACATTCGGCAAAAATTGTTACTGTACTCTTTGATACAGGGTACACTGTATGAAACAAACTAGTATTCTTTTTGTCTGAAATTATTAGATGAACCCAAAAACGCCTTTTTTCCTTCTTCTTTCACAAACATAATGAAATGCATGCACAGCTCCATTTCTCGATTTTGGGTGGCGCAAGACAGGTGTCGGAAGCAAGGGGCATCAACAAGGTGGCGCCCCCGGGTGGTGAAGTGTGTCACTACCATAAGGAAGAGCCATTAGCTGTAGCTCATCACAGGTCAATGTGGGTCATTTTAGAGTATTGAAAATACCTGTAAATTGTAATAAAGTAGTTAATGCGACTCAAGTTGCACGATTTAATATCCCTACGGAACGAATAGGAACAAGTGGAACTCCGCACACGGCCCCACTTTTTATCGGTAGCGAAAGTCGGCGAGGTTCTATTTGTAACGAATGGTAATCTGGGTCAATTTTCATTTCACATTTATTAATTTAAATGTTGTGGAAAATTGATCAGGTTGGCCAGTTATGATTTTGCTAGGTAGTTCATTATAATTTCGATTTTCTGGGTTTGGATAAATCCCAAGTGCGTGTTTCTTTTTTTGTTATTATTTTTAAGTTTTCTGATAAGTTTATTTCCTCCTACGTTTAATAAAATAAATTAGACAGTATAGGTTTTTTTTTCGTGGTCTGACGACGCCATGCTGGCTTTTGACCCAGGCAGAGGCTCTCGGTACGGCGTGGTGGCCGGCAGCTTTGGCCGTGAGGCCTCTAAGAATGTGAGATGATTTTTTTTCTTTTTGTTCAGTACGCTCATAGTAATATTTTTCTGAGTAAAGTGTACCAGTGGTACTCTTCAACATATTCTTTAGTTCTTCCACAATCTAAATGTAGAAACTGCATCCGAACCCTTCAAGTGAAGGTAAGCTTCTTTTTCTCTTTGGTTTGGTTGACCATATTGGCACCATTTCATTTTTGTTTAGGTTTCTTTCCCATTTAGTTTTATTTTATTGTAATAGCCTCCTTATTTACTTATTTTTAGGGTGGTTGGTCCAGGGCCGAATTCATCAAAACAGCATCCAACCATCTCGCCAAAAACTAATATTTTTGTTACAATATCATTATCCAATATACATATAATACACCTTTATTTCAACAGCCAATTTTATGTTTAATGAAATCTAACTTTAATGGGGTTGGTTCTTCTCCCCTTTTACAATAAAAGAACCTGGCGCTCACTAAAGTACATGGTTTTTTTAATATATCAGTTCATTACTTTGTGTAAATTATTTGCTTCAGTTTTTTTTTAATCATAAAACCCACCACAACTACCAACTGAGCTGGGCATAATTTTAAATTAATGTGCTTGTCACAAAAGTGGTGCCCAACATGGGGCCCCAAGGTATACCGCTTCCCCCCCCCCACGTTGGGGGACTTTTGTGACAAGCACATTAATTTAAAATTATGCCCAGCTCAGTTGGTAGTTGGGGTGGGTTTTAAGATTAAATTGAAGTAAAAAAAAATAACATAAATAAAATCAACCTATATTTGAGAGCGCCAGGTTCTTTTATTGTAAAAGGGGAGAAGAACCAACCCCGTCAACATTATATTACATACATTTATACTTATAAGAATTAATTTTAAGAATACAATGGTCTTAGCAGTGAAATAAAAAAAAATAGGTGATGTTAGATGATTGATGAATAAAGCGTTGGTTTGGAAAATTCGGCCCTGGACCAACCACCCTTCACTTGAAGGGTTCTGAAGAGGTTCTACATGTAGGAAAATTAGGAAAAATATTGTTTGGAAGTACCACTGCTACTCCTTACTTGCTAAAACATTACTAACTCAAAACTAGTTTAAAAAGACTTTTTCTTTATAATATCGAACAATATAGTAATCCTTGAATAGTGTGAACTAAAAAAAATACAAGAATATTAAAATTAAAACTCAAGAAGTAAACAGGATAACCTTTACGCGACGCGAAGTAAAAGAATGGAAGTGAATATGTCAAAAGTAGAAATAGATATTACAAATCAAGATAACAACTCAAATCACGAAAGAAACGCAGTAAACGTAAATAAGGAGCTAAGTAAATCAAGTCTTTCACAAAATACTCCTAGTATTGTGCCAGGAATTGAAAATCAAGAAATCAACAACACGTTGTCAAACTTAAACCAACCAAGTGAAGAACTCAAAATACTAAGAGAATTACTTTTTAAAGTGGGTAAACTGGATAATATGGAAAGCAAAATAAACGATATAGACAAAAAAAAATGACAACGGAAATGGCGGCCATAAGGAATGAGGTAAAAACTGTAAGGGAAGAGTGGACACAGGTACAACTAGACTTGAAAAACGAACTACTGAAAATGAAAGCCGAAAACAGTAAGGCTAAGGAAGAAAAGAATGGAAGAACTAAAAATGAATTAGAGGTTCACGATCTAGTGAAGGACGAGGAAGAAAGAACTGACAGATTACGCAGGAGGTTCAACCTAGTAGTTCATGGGCTTCATGGCTAAATGGTGGAAGAAAAAACTAAATCTACCAAGATTTTACAAATATATGTTACGAAATGGGTGTAAAAATAAATAGATATGTAATAAAAAATGCATGCACAATCAACGAAAAATCAAATAGTCCAGTTATAATAACACTAACTTCATTAGCTCTCAAGAACGATATTATGAAAAATAAATCAAAACTTGCAAATACCGTACAATTCAAACGTGTAATAATTAAAGAAGATTTTAGCAGAGAAACCAGACTAATAAGAGAAAAACTATTCCCGTACATGAAAAATTTCAAAGAGGAAGGCATGAGAGTCCTAATGAAAGCTGACAAACTCTTAATTGAAGGCCAGCTATACAGCCTGGACGAGCTGAAGGCAGGAGTAGAACTAGCGTTGGGAACCATTCGATTGAAAAAAGTCGACTAAACGGTTGTTTTAAAATATTCATTCATTCGGTTGTGGATATCTAGTTTTCATTCGAATGATATCAGTCTATAGTTTGGAGTTGTATTAGTTGTAATTCGGACGTGTATATGTGGACGTGTGTATAACGAGATAACGAGTGTCATGCGCCTTCTCACCCCTCCTCCGCTCTGAGCCCTTCACCGTCGTTCCTTTCCCCTACCTAAAACCAAAAAACATCCGAATGAAACATTCGAATGAAAAAGTCGACTGGATTCAGTCTCAGTCTATATTTTTTCATTCGAATGAAAACGATGTTGTAGCAGGCTGTAGTTTGGGACGAGATAACGAGTGTCAAGCGCCTTCTCACTCTCACCCCCCCTCAGCTCTGAGGCCTTTACGGCCTCCACCGTACTACTCCTATATAAAAAAAAACCATTCGATTGAAACATTCAACTTGCGGGTTCAGTCTCGGTCTATATATCCTATACCCGCTATGAGACTGTTTTCAGTCGATTGAATTCAATCGACTGTTTTTTCCCGAATCGACTTATTCATTCGGTTGTTTTTTCTACTCGGTTGTCCCAACGCTAAGTAGAACTATCCCGACAGAAGAGAAAGAAAAGTATTAGCAGCTCACCACAAGTCAAGGCCCAAAAGACAAATTCACAAAATGAGACTATTAGGACGGGGGAGGCAAGTGACCCAGTGACAGGAGACCCTAAACAGAGGAAAAAGAAGCTGGAAAATAAACCTAAAAGTAAAAGGTGGAAGGGAAATAACAACATAGAAAAGTACTACCCAAAAATAAATAGTAAGGACCTCGGACAACCCGGTAGCACAGATGAAAATACCAACTTTGGAGATCATCCCTTGGAAAATGCTAACAAACCACAAAATCAAAGTGAAAAAGATCTGGACCTGACATCAGAGAGGAATAGTAGTAAGGAGCAGGAGGCTATATGACTAGTGAGAAGTGAAAGGAAGACAAGTAACAAAAATAAACGGCTTCATATTGGAACTCTAAATGTAAGAACTTTGCTAGGTAACGACAGACTTGTACAACTAGAAGAGCTTCTAGATCAAGAGTGGGACATAATCGGCCTTGCAGAAATTAGACGCAAAGAAAATATGATAAGTGAAACTTCAGAAGGTAATATTTTTATGCATTCGTCCGCGATAAATGGCAAGCTGGGTGTAGGTTTCCTGGTCAAAAGTACCTTAAAAGATTGCATTTTAAATTTTAAGCCTATTTCACCAAGACTGGGATCACTTAAAATTAAATTAAAAAACAACACAATAGGGGTAATTCAAGCTCATGCACCCACATCAGTCAGTACGGAAGAGGAAATAGAAAAGTTCTATGAGGATCTTGATGAGGAGGTCAGGTCTATGGATTCCCTAAACAGGCTATGGGTTAATGGGGATTTTAATGCGAAGGTTGGCACCAAGAAGTACGGGGATATGTCTATGGGTCCTTTTGGTATTGGAAAAAGAAACAAAAGAGGTGACATGCTAATAAGTTTTACAATTATGCACAACCTAAACACATTTAACATAACCTAACATTTAAACAGCTAACAAACATAAACAGCTACTGCAATGTGTCCTTTGAAGAAAAATGGACGTGGAAATCACCTAGAGACGAGAAGCACGAAATAGACTACATACTGGCTAGGAGCAACTCAATTACAAACACCGTCAAGGCAAATAAGTCCCTAGGTTTTAATTCGGATCACAGGCTTGTACAAGGGATCTTTACTATACCCTGGAGGAGAATATTCTGCAAAAGAAATAAGAAATGCACGACTATGGGTCTTGAAATAAGTAAATATGAGGAAACTCTGCTAAGGAAACTAGAAAAGTGCAGTGATAGTAATGCAGGCATGTCTGTTCAAGAGGAGTATAACAAAATTGAAGAAGCTATAACTGAAACCGTCAAAGAATTAAGGAAAATTTCAAAACAGATAAACCCAAGCGTAGCAACAAAATATCGGAAAAAACTAAAAAGATAATAGAATAAATTGTTAGTGCATGAAGTCTCACGTAAAAAGGGTTTCGTTGGTGTTGTAAACATGAAATTAGTAGTTGGGGGGGGGGGGGGATTTGGATGTATTTGACAAAATGGGGTAGAAATTTAAACGCTTTCCACAAGTGTTATATATTTTTGTAATCTACTCTTCAATACCTTTCACTTGATACCCCACCCAAAATTTAAAAAAAATATTCATTTTCGTGTGACATGAATTATCCGCCATCTTGGATTCCCAGTAAATCAGATCAAATTGCTAATCTTATTTTTCTATGGCCCACCAGACCACACATTTTGCATATTTTTCTATATTTTTAGTATGAGCGGAAATACGATTTTAAGGGGGGGAGACACGCAAAATGTCGATGTTTTTTGACAAAATGGCGCCGAAAATTGAACACTTTCCCTAAGTGATATATATATGTAATCTACTCTTTAATACCTTTCATTTGATACCCCACTTAAAATTAATTTTTTTTTTTTTTTCGCATTACGTGAGTTATCCTCCATTTTGGATTTGAACAGCTGATAATTTTGAGTTCGCTATATTTTTCCTGTGTGCGCGTCAAAACGATCTTTAATATTGGAAAGTTTCACGTTTCTATCTCTTTTTATTCAAAAGTTATTAGAACCGTACAGAGTGACAGACAGACAGACAGACAGACACAATGACCGAAATTATAAGGGTTTCTTTTTTTGGTTTTACCAACGAAACCCTAAAAAAGAGAAGAGCTAAATAGGATTGAAAATAAAACTTTAAACCAGAAAATAGAACATTGTGAAGTAAGAAAACGAGCAAGACGAGAAATCAGAAATGACATCAGGGCATATGAAGAAAAACTCATTACAAAATACGCAGAAGGAAATGGTTCTATTAGAACCAATAAAAAAGAAATTGGAACAACAAAAAATGTTTGGATTCAAAAAATAAATGATGAAGAAAGAAATATTCTGACAGACAGAGATGACATTGTCGAGAGGATAACAAGGTTCTATGAAAAGTTATATGAAGGTAACACAACTATGGGAAACTATAAAAATATCAAAACAAATTCCAATAGTAAAACAGGTACCATACTGGAAAGGGAAGTAGAAAGGGAAATTAAACGAAGCAAAAAAGGTAAAGCACCTGGTGTAGATGGTACGTGCAATGAACTGATTATGGATGGCATACTAGTGCTAATAAAACCACTAACAAGAATGTTTAACAGAATAATGGAAGAAACATATGTCCCGAAACAATGGTACAAAAATAAAATAATCTTACTTCATAAAAAAGGATATAGGGGAAATATAGATAATTATAGACCGATTACCCTAACACCATGTCTTTACAAGCTGTTTGCATCTATAATTAAAAATAGAATAATAGGAAAAATTTATGAAAATCACCCAATAGAACAAGCAGGTTTTATAAAATTGATAACAACTTCGGTTCTACTCAATATTTTTAGATGAAACCAAGCCTACAAATTGCGCAACATTGCGCTCACCTCTGAAAAAAAAATGAATCGATTTCACTGAGCCAGTTTTGCGCCTATAAAGTTTGACTGGGGCGACAGACACACATACACGAAAAAAATGTTAGGCCGGATTCTGTCTTCAGAATGTATGAAATGACAAAGTATCCAAAAAAAATTTCAATTCTGACCAATGTACAGACAAAACTTTAATTTTATATATATAGGTGTGCAAAAGTAGCAGTCTGCTGCACCATAGAAAAAATAAGCATTGCATTTAATCTGATTAACTGGGAATTCAAAATGTTGGATAATTCATGTCGCGGGAAAAAAATATTTATTAAAATTTTGTGTAGGGTATCAAATAAAAGCTACTAATGAGTAGATTACAAATATATACATATAAACATTTTTAAAAGAAGTTACTGTATTTATAAGTTGAAGTATAGAAAATTAATACTTTTTCAACCAAAGGTGAGGAAAAGTAAAAATGCCCCCCCCCCCCCCCCCCCCACTTGGCCGGGGCAGTTCAAACATTAGTTGGAGACAACTCAGACAAACTATCCCATGCACAGCTTAGTAAAAAGTTTTATAAAAATAACTTCTCCTTGAAAAAAAAAACGGAAACATTTCCCAGGAAAACGGCTTATATCGTTAGATTCGTATTTAAATGGACTACATTTTAGAATTTTTTAATCAAAATTAATTTTTAAATGATTTTTTCTCAGAGTTTTTGGGGGGAAGTGCTCCCAAATTTGGTGCTAAAATTCATTTCTCGATTTCCTCTCAGGCTATGATTTTTTCTGAACATGTATGCCAAATTTTGTAAAATAGGCCCAGTAGTTTAGGCTCCACATGTCTGCACAGACGACACATGACAGACAGATGACAGACAGACATTTAAAAAAACAACACTTTTTTGGAGTTGGGGGACCTCAAAACGTGTAAATGCATCAATATCAAAATTTCACAGCATCGCATTACTTCCTCTTCATATTAGATGTTAAAAGGAAAGTAATAAAGATTAGTCTTGTTAATATATGCATAAAGGAGGTTAATGTCAATTATAAGAATATGATCTGTAACTATATTATGTCTATTAATTATATTATGTTTAGTTATTTTAGTATAAAAGCTAAAGTAATCTTCTTTTAGGCCTCAAAGCCTATTTTTCCCCCCATGAGGAAGCAAAATATCACAAAATGAAGTAGCCGCTTTATTTTATTTAGTGCCATATAAATCAAAAGAGACCAGTCATGCACCATGACTTAATGAGCGAATTTTTAAAGAAATCTGCATATTATGGGCTTATGATAATATAGGACACAGGGGTACAGGGTACAAAAGTCAAAATAGTATTTACCCTTCAAGATGCATGTCGTTGGAAAGCTCTTTAAGAGTACAGTAATTGTTGTTAAGTACACTTTTATAATATTTTCAATAAGAGGGGGGTAAAATGGAAAAAACCTGTTTTTATGCTATTTTTGACCCTAAATGGTCAAAATTTGACCCCTTAATGTACTCCAAAAATTCTGACTAATGAACTCATCCTTTCTTTTGATATTAATGACATTTTAAAATTTGTTTGAAATTTTTAAGTGCATCCTAAGGGGAGATATCGTCTGGAGTGACACATATATATGAACAATATACATTCATACATAAAAAAGTGTTAAATTTTAGGAATCGATTCAGAATGGTCTAAAACGGATTTCCAAGGAGCAAATTTTCAAAAATTTGCATTACAAAAATGTTGAAGCCATTGCAGTAGCTTACTTTTCTTTGAAAATTCGCTAAAAGGATATTTTTTCAGCTTTAAATCATGTCCTCTACATTTTTTTTTTGTAAAGTGCATATTGATTGTGTAAAATAGCAAAAACTATAAAAAAAAAAAAAAAAAAAAATGCTTGGTAGGCACTGTTCAATCTGAAATTTCTTCAAGACCTTATTAGAGTTATTGAGAAATATATCAGACCCCTTTTTGTAGACAATATTAAGAGCTTTAATAAATGACTTCTTTGTTTTTTGTAGTTGTAAAATATTAGAATTTAATAGTTATTTATGCACCTAGGGAATAATGTAAGATAATTTTTACATTTTATCCGTGTTTTTAAGAACTGGCATGAAAAGACCAACAATATATCCTATAAACTAGCCCTGAAAAGTTACTTTTTGTCCAATAAGACGAGGCCACAGAATAATCTGCAACACTTGACAGAAAAAAGCCTTTATCTACTCGCGGCAGCAAAATTAAACATTACTTAACTGTTTTTAGGCTGGAAAGTACTATTTCCCTGATTTGTCATTAAAATATTAAAAACAGGCAGGAAAGTAGTTAAAACAGTCAGGAAAATACTTTCTCTGCCTAGGCAGGGAAATATTTCCCTGCCTAGGCAGAGAAAGTAACAGTGTTTACCACTGCGTGTCATAACCTCTTATTTTGGCAAGAACAGTTTATACTATTATCTCTATCTTATAACATTATATATTATAGTTAAATAAGTAATATTTAATAATAAATAAACGTTTTAATAATACAATAATTTGTCTATATTTGTTAATTCTGTTAAATAAGTTCAATGATTAGTAGATCTTTAATTAAAAAAAAAGTAGAGTCACTGATTAAACTGTAGCGTCATGTAAACATTGAACATCCATATTATTTTTAATATTGAAGTCTTTCTAGATTAAACTAGCTACTTTTCTTGATGTATCCTAGTTACTTCTTTTCTTTTAAGCACTAGAAGATATCTTTAACACTTTTATTAATTTTATAGTAAAAATATAAATAAATATTTTATATTGCGTGCATTATTCATTCAGAAGTTATGTGTGTTATAAACTTGTGTTTTGTATTTTGTTGTTATAGATTGAGTTTGCTTTTCACTTATTGTTATTATTCCCGTTTCTTATTTGAACATTAATTTTAGTTAATACATATGTTATTATCTTAATTTATATTACACATAGTTATTAACTATGTTATATTAATAAAGATAACATTTTAGCAGCTTCATTTTTCTTCCGCAAGTAGATAAAATATTGTATGCAACAAGGCAGCAAAGGAAACATTTCTGCCTCGTTTATTCATTGCCTGCCTCGGCTTCGCCTCGGCAGTCAAATAGGTAAATTACCTGCCTCGGCTTCGCCTCGGCAGTTAATTATCATAGCCTGTCCTCGCCTTCGGCTCGGAGGCTAATCTAATCACTCGTCAGTAAAATTCCATTTTGCTGCCTAGTTACATAAATAACTATTATTATCTTGCTTAGCTAATTTAGTGCACTGATAAAACTTAATTGTAAATGACATGGATTTAGTTAAAGTTACCTGCGAAAGCTCCACAAAGAGCTCCCTCGGTAGGGGTGAGCGTGTGTGTATCTAGAGAAGTGGCCAACTCCACCTTGAATATCTCCCAGAGAGGGAACTGCAGTCCAGCGTAGGGGATGTCTCTCAGTATCGTAGATATGAAGCCCCTGTACATGCCCAGAGGACCTTCTCTCTGTAATACCGACTTGACTATCTGAATACCCGAAGTTTCATTCAAGCAAGCCTGCCTTCTCTGCTTCACCACCTCGCTCGGTACCCGTACGATGCAGGAAACCTGTAAACATTGTATCAAAACATAAACCATCAACCGATAACAAATACACAATTTTGTTAGATAACAGAATATCATGTTTGACAAAAATCAAATTAGTTTACAGCTGGTAAAACAATAGAGGCATTTTATTTTGACATGATTTATACAAGTTGCCGATTGTCAAAAAGTTTGTATTTGTCAGGTCTACACTCCTCCTTGTTTGTTAAACTTTTTCATTTATTAATGATGAAATAAAAATTTAATTTAATTTAACAAAAGGAAAAAGTAAACCCATTCAGGACATATAAACAGTTCTTTTTATAGAGATTGTGTACACTTCTTAAGACAAAAACTTTTTTCATGGAATGTAGCCAACTCAAGTCCTAAGACATTGTGGCAGGTAATTGAACAACTCAAGTCAGGACCGGTGCGACCTTATAGGCGAACTGGGCGACCGCCTAGGGCGCCTAGATGCCTTACAATAGTTTTGCCTAGGGCGCAAAAACCTCTTGTGCCGGCCCTGACTCAAGTTGAAATAATAAAATTCCATGTGGTGTTTCTGGAGGAGTTTCTACTTTAATAACTCGGCGCTGGATGTCAAACATAGATAAAAATATTTCATGTAAGAAAAACTCAGCTCACTAAGGACTAAGGGTCATTTTGACCAGTGTTGCTTGTCCTTTTTTAAACCTGACCCATGAAAAAAATCTAGAGAATTAATTATTTGAAATATAATTATTACACAAATTAGTAAAATTGCCAACAAATATTAAATTATTTATTAATCACATTATTCTTTACATAGGTAGTTAGTTTGTTAGTTATACGTTATCTTTGATTGTATCAAAATTGAAAATGTAGGGTTCGGTACTGTTTTTCATTTCATACTTGTTCTATAACTTTAAATCAAATTATAATTATCAATAACTACGGGAGACATACAGAGAAAAATAGACCCCCGCACCGGGACTCGAACCACAGGTCCTCCTATTAATCCGTTACAGGTGCTCTTACCAACTGAGCTATACGGGAGAATGATTTTTCTCTGTCGTTACCGATACAAATTCCCCCAATCCAAGCTTTTAATCTTATTCTACAAATCTAGCGAGCCAAATATTCACGGCAATAGAACTAGACCGAGATTAACGCTTATAATTATAAAGTACAAGTAGTACCTGTTCCTAGTACAATCTATTAGAAATTCAAATTTTTGGTAATTTTCATACTACGGAAAGATTAAATTTTACTTTAAATCAAATTATAATTATCAATGTCAATAACTGGGAGTCATACAGAGAAAAATAGACCTCCGCACCGGGACTCGAACCACGGGTCCTCCTATTAATCCGTTACAGGTGCTCTTACCAACTATATTTTATTTGAAAATCACCCTATTTCAAATACATACGATTTTAATTAATGAAAGATCACACTTACAACTTCTGCAGTTGCAGCAGCAGCAAAATGAACAAAAGGTTCCTGATAAGGTTTCACATAGGGCTGACAAAATTTCTTTAACGAATTATATGTTGCAAAAAATATGGCAGCTGAAACATTGAAACAAAGATTTTCATCTGATTAGTAGGTCCTTCAAGATGAGAAAAACTTGGCTGTTAAGGCATGAACCCACCGAGAACCAGATTATAACAAACTACATTTACATTTAATTCAATGAGAGTGCTGAGAAATAAGAGAAACGGCAAACCAAATCACTTTTAGCAGTTGAGAAATACAATCAAATGCAGTAAGAAAAGTCTTGAACAAGAATACAAAGCAAAACATGGATAAACAAACAATTTACCATTATACAAGCTCATTTTTAGCGTTTCGAGGTCGTCCTAGAAACCCTTATGCTTTTGGTAGTTTGTCCGTCTGTCACATCTTGGAGTATATCTCCCGACCTACTGAAGCTATATACTTTAAATTTGGTATACAAGTTAAACTTTTTTGCCCAAAAACAGAAAAACTATTGCGGACTTAACCACTCCAAATTTCTGCGATCTACGATCAATTGAGAATAGATCGCAATATTTTATATTTTTTGTAATTTTCAAGTTGGGTATCATTTCAAATGTATTGAAATGTAGATACAAATATATATCGCGTTTCCAAAATGGCGGACATTTTACCCCCCAAAAAATTAAGACAAACCCAAAATGAACTCCCCCTGCAGTACCACATTAGGATAGGTCCTAAAAAAGGGCAAAAATACATAAATATATATCTCTGTGGTCCAATAAAATTCCCAGGAGTTGATCTAAAAAAAGTGAAATTTAGGCATTTTAGGGGGCCCCAAAATTTTTGTCATTTGAAAATTCGAAGTTGGGTATCATTTTAAAGGTACTGAAATTTGGTTCACAAAAATATACTGTGTTTCCAAAATGGTGGCTATTTTACCACCCAAAAAATTAAAACAAATCGCAAAAAAATGTACCACCCCTGCACCTCATTAGGACAAGTCTTAAAAATAAGGCAAAAATACAAAAATATGCATCTCTGTGGTCCAATGATATTTCCAGTAGTTGTTATAAAAAAGTCAAATTTAAAAATTTTAGGGGGCTGTAACTTGGGACCCCTAAAATTTTTGTCATTTGAAAATTCGAAGTTGCATATCATTTTAAAGGTACTGAAATTTGGTTCACAAAAATATATCGTGTTTCCAAAATGGCGGCCATTTTACCCTCCAAACAATTAATACAAAACGCAAAAAAATGCCCCCCCCTGCACTACACCATTAAGACAGGTCCTAAAAATAAGGCTAAAATACTAAAATATGCATCTCTGTGGTCCAATGATATTTCCGGGAGTTGATATAAAAAAGTCATATTTTAAAATTTTTAGGGGGCCGTAACTCGGGACCCCTAAAATTTTTGTCATTTGAAAATTCGAAGTTGGGTATCATTTTAAAGGGATTGAAATTTCGTTCAAAAAAATATATTGTGTTTCCAAAATGGCTGCCATTTTACCCCTAAAATAACCAAATTAGTCCATATTACTGAAGATAGTAATGGATAATATATGCACACCTTGTTTCTTAAGAGTGAAGAACAAAAAATATACAAAAAATAAAAATAAATAATTGAGCTGAGCGAAGCGAAGCTCTTATACTACACTTTGCATTTTTACTTCCATGAAAATGGAAGTATGGTGATACCCTCCAAAACGTGATTCCGAGATCTCTGTGAAGGAGGGGTCTTACGGACCCGGGGGTATCATTGAAATCCGTTTCATATACATGTATGTCTGTGCGTACGTATGTATGTACGTACGTACGTACGTTCGTTCGGAACTTAAAACCTTTATAACATCGCTTCAAGACATCGTATTGAGATGCGGTTTTCGGAATTTTTTAGAACTTTGGACGGAAAAACTGATGGCGCAAACCCGAACATCGTAGCTTACGACGTTTCGGAGCTACAGTCACTTAAGCACGAAATCGGTCTGTCGACGATAACTTTAGTAGGCTTTATTTGATTTCAATTTCCTTTGGGGTATATATGTGTCCTATATGGTAGATTGTACCTATACTTTTTGAGCAAAATCGGACAAGCGGTTTGGGAGATATTGGTATTTTAGTGTTTTTTTAAAGGTTTTTTCGGAACCAAATTGCGGCTAAACTGAAAGTCGTATCGAAAAGCGGATAACACCAGTTTAACCAATTTTAAATAATCTACAACTTTTGTCATATGACTTTTTGTCGTAGGACCATCCCTTCTACCTTAAATAGTAATTTTTGTTAAATTTTCGACTTTGAGCTCTTATATTATTCGAAATAATTGACCGATTTATTTCGGAACCAAATTGCGGCTAAACTGTAAGTCGTATCGAAAAGCGGATAACACCAGCGGTAACTGATTTTAAAAGATCTACAACTTTGGATCTATGACTTTTTGTCGTAGGACCATCCCTTCAACCTTAAATAGAGACATGTTTTTCAGTTTTTTGTTAAATTTTCGACTTTTTTTTATCAGCTGATTCTAAATTCTTTTATTATTATATTCTTATATCGTATAGTTAAAAACAAGTATAAAGAAAATGTAAACAAATAAACAAAAATTGAATAATTAATTTTTTTGTTATAAAGGATAAAGATTAATAAATTTGTTTTATTTTCGCATAAACTCACCTAGAACTCTAGATGTAAACAAACCTCCTTTCTCTCTTATCTTTTTACATTCTACCGACATTTATAAGGTAACATTTTATTTTTATGTTAACTATATATTTAATTGTGTTTATTATCATTATTATTTTTGTTTAATTTTGGCTTTCTGTTGCAAAACTATAATCAATATTAGCTGTTTGTACGATGTAGTTTATACTGAGTTCTCTCTTGCTCACGTATTGACACCACAACATTTCATGGAAGTCATGTGTGGCATTTCCACACCGGTACTTTCTGATGCATACTCCTCCTGAACAGTTGAACCGATCCGCACAAAATTTTGCACGGTCATAGTGACCAACCACAGGAAGGTATAAATCTGAAATGGTCCAAATCGGTACACAGGGGTACGGGGTACAAAAGTTTTCTCCTGAACGGCTAAGCCGATCCGCACAAAATTCGGCACGGTCATAGTGACTATAACTACAGGAAGGTATAAATCTGAAATGGTCCAAATCGGTACACAGGGGTACGGGGTACAAAAGTTTTCTCCTGAACGGCTAAGCCGATCCGCACAAAATTCGGCACCGTCATAGTGTCCAACCACAGGAAGGTATAAATCTGAAATGGTCCAAATTGGTACACGGGGGTACGGGGTACAAAAGTTAAAATAGTGTATGCCCTCCAAGATGCATGTCGTTGGAAAGCTCTTTAAGAGTACAGTTATTGTTGGTATGTTAACTTTAAAAAAAAATAAAATAAAAAATAAATAAATAAATAAGATTAAAATGCACGCTCAGCTCAATATTGCAAGCATTGCACACCTAGTAATAATGTACTTAAGAATTCTTATGACCGAAGAAACCCTTTTAGTAACTTGCTGGCAAGTACTTTTTTTTTTTTTTTTGACTTGATGGATTTTTTATTATTTAACTTAGTTTAAGTTGATTGGCATATTTCTTTTCTTGTGAAATGTTACTTGAGAATTAGTTGAATCAGTCTATTACTGTAATGTAAGTTCCAGTCTATCCTCAATGTGAATATACGTTCTTTAAATATAACTGTTTAATTCATTCAAGGGTTGCTCGCAAAACCCAAGTCACAGAGGATGTGAAGTCATGTTAGGCTCTCACTATTGGAAGGCTTTCCAGTCCAGTTTGATGTTTGGCTTCCCATTAATTTAAATATGGCCCATAATACTTGAATGCAGAGTCGTCGAGTCCACTAAAACACTATATTCATCTTTAAACAAAGGTAAATATATAATGCATTTTTGCCACATCTGTGTTGAATTTCTAGTTGTCAAGATAATACTTAAAGAAGATACCTGTAGGTGCGGAAGTAATGACAAC
This sequence comes from Gerris lacustris, assembly GCA_951217055.1. NCBI lineage: Eukaryota > Metazoa > Arthropoda > Insecta > Hemiptera > Gerridae > Gerris > Gerris lacustris. The sequence goes on along the minus strand of OX578279.1, from coordinate 249,180 downwards.
GGGCCCGATGCCTTGGTAGATACCCCTGAATCCTCCACTCTTCCAGAATCCATGATGACTTTGTAGACGAGTTTTCAGAGTGTCGAGCGGATATAAAGCTATGTCCACTGTCAAACCAGCAGCAGCTCCTGCCTGAACACACAAAGTCACCATTCAATTCCTTCTCGTTAAAACATACCATTACCGGCTAACAAGCTCAACCACCTTTATACATTATACATATGCCTTATAATCTTGCCACTTAGCAACAAAACTGGTCATCAGTTAAATAAAATGTATAATGTAGATTTAATCAAATAAACAGGTCGAATGATCATTTTAAACCATATTATTCCTAGTACTACTAATATAAGTAGGAATAATTAAAATGGAACGAGTGGTTTTTAAGAAATGGCGGTTTAAAAAAATAAGAGCTATAGCACGGCGTAGGAATCGGCCACACATGGAAAGGCCGAGCCTCAGCTCTGAGGTGCGGATTTTGGACTTGAGACGAATATTCAGCCACACCGGAATATCTGCGTTCCCCCACACACAGAGTAGTGCAGAGCCATTCGGTCTGTTGGATCGCTCATGTGTAGTGGCCTTAAGGCTATATGCTTAATATTATCTGATTTTAATTAATTAAATTATAATTAGCTCCAATGCACAAGACCTCAATAACAATTAACTAACATTAATAACTATAACAATATCATTCAAATTCCAAGAACTGTACGATTTACTATAATGATTACCTACTTGTTTTCTTTAAGCATATTTATATTCGTTGATGGCCTTCTTTCCACTGAATCCTGACAGTCCGTTTTATATAAGTCCTACTAAGGACTGACTAATTAGCGGGTGGGAAAAATGGGTCCAATAGAGTTGATCTTGAATCTGCTGCCCTTTGAATCCTATCAAAGGACTATTTGGTAAATCTATAGAATAGTTGTAAGTGATAATATCCCTTATTATAATAAACTGTTAAGGACTAATACGAAGGAGACGATACAGTCCAATATAAAGGAGTTGGCTCTGCCTGCAAACTGTCACTTGGCCCTACCCTCTGCCAAGTGATTCTCCAACGTAGCGTCAACTTAGCCCGGTCGAAAATAGCTTGGCCTCATCTATACATGGGGAAGTTGATGTCCCTTTGTCAAAGCTATACGTTCGAGGGAGGTTCCACCAACTTTTCTACAAATAGGCTCTCGTAGTCGAGTTTTAACATAAAATGCGTCCTCTACTCTGCAGATTAACCAGCCGTTTGAATGGCATTATAAGGTAAGGTCAAAATAAATACATACTAACGGAGCTAAAGTAAATAAAATGAAACTATCCGTACGAGGAAAGCAGTTGTGAGAGACACTTGACGGGTCACTTCAGCCGAAGTTACCCTGCTGTCCTTTTTTACTTCAACAGGTTTTAAGTCAGCAGGCATAACACTACACTAATCGCTTCAGGTAAAGGTACAATCGATTCTATTATCACTTTTACCAAAGATTTCATCACTAATTTTTTTTATACAACATTTTATTTTTATTTCAGTAGGAAAATTAAATAAAAACCTATTTCAAATTTCAAACCTGCACACGTGCAAACTCTCAAACAGTTTAGCCAAACGGATTGATTAAAAAAAAAAAAAAGTTTAGAATTCTTTTATGAGGATTTTCGTTTAAATATTATTATATTGATAATTATTTTTTTGACCTAACTGATTATTTTATAACACATACATATATATACATAAATAAATATATATAATTTATATTTCAGGAGACAGAAGATACTTGAATCGGTTGATTGGCGAATGGAGAGTGATTTGTCTCCCCCCCCTCTCAGTGTGTTTTTAGGTTATGTTGGAATGGAAAACTCTAAACTCATGTGGTCAGTGGTCGATATAATTTAAAAATTTCTTCGATTTATTTTCATTCATTATTCATTATATTGTATGTAATTGGTAAGACGTGGAACAATCTAAATTTAGTCAGTTTATTCTAATTTAAATATTTAACCGGTGATCTACTATTATCGGGTTTATTTAAAAAAAAAAAATCCTCCTTTCGATGTAAAATCTGTCGGGAATTTTTTTATTGTTCATATCAAAATGGATGTTAAGATAAGCGTCGGAAATTCGTTACCAGAACTCTGCACGATGTATCACGGATATATTCGCGTTTAGTAATACAAAATCCTATCTGTCGATAAATAATGGGAAAGAATTTTCTTAAGAGTAGCTTGGAGAATGCCACTTTTAATATTATTCACCAGGTAAAATAAGATTTCAACTTAAACGATTTCCGCGAGCTTTCTCTTTTCACGCGGTTTAATTATCGATTTTGTTTCTTTACCGATTTCTTATTAACATTTATTTTTTTCTATTGCAGATCGGATTCCGTGTAATTACATTCCTTTTGAACGCTTTCGTTCTACGGAACATCTCTCAGGCGGTGGTCGGTGTTATGAATGTGCGTCTTCTACTGCTGGAATCCACTATTTTGTTCTTGAGCCGAGAAGCATTCAGAAGAGCTTGCTTGTCTAAAACTACCGAACACAACTGGCCCCAAGTTATAAATCTTCTCTGGCTCACGTAAGTAAACAAATTAAAAACAAATGTATTCTTACGCAATTGTTGGGAAGATTTTTCAACGACTGCACTTCCCTCGGGGACCAGTGAAATTCATTTTAGTCATGTCCTAATTGTTACCGGTGTTTTCCCCTCAGGGTGTTGCATAATGTTAAAGAATGATGCTTATCGATATAATTTCGTCATAGTTCTGTTGAAGGGTTGAATGGGAACGTTACGGCCTTCGCCCGGGTGAATTTTATCATATCAGTTATGTAGAGATAACACCTGACTACTTTACACTCTTCTCCTCTTTAGCTACACCTTGGTTTTTTATTATCTTCTGCTGCTGTTTGTAGTCACGCCGATCCATTCAGTAGGTACTTAGTTCACACAATATTATTATATATATTATATATAATTGCAGTAATAGTTGTTGTTATAACAGTCTATCACTACCTTTGCAAGAGTTTTCAAAACCGTTTTGGAAACTGTTTTGATTTTAAACTGAAAGTTTTTCCACGAGGAGTTTCCAAAGCTGTTTTTACAACAATTTTGATAAACTGCCAGACTAGTTGTAGTTAAGACAGGTTATCATATCTCTGCTTGTCATACATACTGCGCATGTCTCAATTCTGTTTTCAACTCAATACCCAGTTTCCATGCTTTTTTTTAAAACCAGTTTTAGTACAAAAAAAATAATAAAATATGGGGTTACACTAGCCTATACGGGGCATCATGCATAGAAACGAAAAAACTGACACAATATAATTAAAGTCTTTTCTATATATTGATAAAAAAAATGCACCAATTATGGATTCTTCTTCATTTCATAAGTTTTCTCTTAATACAATTCCCATCTTCAGTCCTCTATTTTGAGACACAGCTGTATACAGGTCGATTTTGGGAATCTTGGGCGTATGTACCTGTTGTAGATTACCTGGGCTTCGATGTAGCGTATCTGGTTTTTCAAGAGAGTATGAAATGAAAAAGAAATACATAAATAATGCATTTTATATCAATATACAGGAAACACTTTAATTATGTATGCATTATATTTGTTAGTTTTTGCATTTCTATACATGATGCCCCATATAGGTTAGTCCAACCAAATATGGTGTTGTGATCTTCAACCCTTCGCCTTGAAATCCCCTTTTCCACGGGGTTTTGAATACCAAAACGGTTTTGAAAACTCATGGAAACATATACTACGTTCACACATCGTTTTGGAAACGGTTTTGAAAACGATCCGCTAGTTCAAAACGCTGTACGAACGGAGATCGACGGATCGTATCGGTTTAGATCCGATCCACCAAAAATACGTGATCGGAACGGGGGATCGAATTCAAAACGCTCGTGTGAACAGGTCGTGGAGGGGATCGAGGTTTCAGGTTATTTTACTCTTTTCCACTTTTTAAGTTCTTTGTTTTCGTGAGCTTCCGTTTCTTTTTTTTTAACTGCAAAAACGTTTTTAAACAAAAGTTAAAACTATAAAGAACCTGTAAAAACTTTTAATAACTTGTAAATAAAATGTAAAAATTCGCGGACATATTGGGTAACAAGAAAGAAGGTTTTACTCGTGACGTCACCGTTACGAGATTTCGAAAACAAATATTTCGATCACCTGTATTTTTTGTTGTAAGAACGCGTATCGTTTTGAAAACGAATTGGATCCGAAACGCTTTCAAAACGATGTGTGAACGTAGTAATAGTATATATTGTTGTATTGGAATTTCTGCACTATTTATAACTATATTTTAAAGTGAACTTGTCGGTTTATTTAACCCTTTGATGACGGTAGGACGCATGGTGTGCGTCTCATATTGTCTCTTTAGAGAAACTGGACGGTGTGTCATGGACAGTAAGAAACCCTCTCTCCTAACAAGGAATGGAGGAGCCTCTGACGCATGATAACGGTTTGGAAGAGGGGGGGGGGGGGGGGGGGGGTCACGTTAGTACTAGTCCAATGGTCGTATGGAGTGATTGGTTGTCGTTTCATTTGTTTTTGTTCTCAGTAGCACGTGTTTTTGCTATCTATTTTTTTCTGGCACCTCCCCATGGTACTCGCATAAGGTAAATTATACAGTATATATATATAAAAGTAAGTCATTAGCCAGCATTACTAGTGTATTTGAGATTTTTAGGGTTATTATTTGACATGTTTTGATTTTTCGACAGGGGCAGTGTAAACATTGCTTTGTTCAAAACGATATGACGCAACTGTTTTTGTAACATTCTGCCCTTCCTATTTTTTTCTTTTGTTTCGATTTAGAGTTTTTTAGATACTTCTCAAACCCTTATTCTTTTTTCTGAAATATATTAATTTCTAAAACAATACTTGAGATGGCTTGAGATTATAAAAATATATATCTTCAAAGATTTATCAATGATTATGAAGCATTCGTTAGGTCCAGGTTTTTACATATTTTAATTACACAATAAATTTTACAAACCTGTTATTTTTTACTTACTGAATAATAAAATAAGTCAAAATAGAATAATAATATTTATAATATTACAGTTAACTGCCATACGCACACGGTGTGACTTTTTATATATATATGAATCAAAAACATTAGAAATACGATTCTAGTGCAATTTCATGCACATCTGAGTCCAGAAAAGAAAATGCGTTGTAAGCAGGGTTGGAAAAAACCCGTGTTTTATGGAAAAAGCCCAACCCACCTGGGTTTTTTAATAAAACCCGGGTTTTTCTGGGTTTTTATGGGTTATTTGGGTTTTTTAAAAAATAGTTATTTTTAACATAGAAAAATGTGTAAATGTAACAAATCTTATTAAAATGACAAATTGTGTCAAGCAAACCCTATAAATAAGCATATAAGTATTAGGTTTTTTCTACGAAATAATAATAATAACAATAATAAAATTAATAATAATAATAAAAATTGGTCCAAGACAACTCAGACAAACTTTCTCATATACGAGTCCATAATTACTTAGCCCATTTATTAGCTTTCGTATGTAGATTTAATTATTATGGTACATTTCATCAAAATATGTATATCATAAAAATAACTTCTCCTGGGCGGGGAATCGAACCCGGGCTCTCTCCGTCCGCGTTTTAAGCTATTTTCTCAGGAACTAGATTATTCCCAGGAAAACGGCTTATATCGTTAGATTCGTATATAAATTGTCTACATTTTAGAATTTTTCAAACCGTTTTTTGGGGGGGGGGGGGGGGGTGTAGCACCTTAAAATTTGGAGCTAAAATTTATTTCTCGATTTCGCCTTGGGGTATGATTATTCTGAACGTGTATGCCAAACTTCGTCAAAATCGGCCTAGTAGTTTAGGCTCCAGGCGTCTGCACAGACAAACATTTTTTTAAAAACTACTTTTTTGTACTCAGGGTACCTCAAAAAGTGTAAATCCATCAAAATCTGAAAATAGAATTTTCGCGCCATCACAATACTTTCTCTTTATATGAGAAAGTAATAGTGTGTATTTATTTTAGTGCCTACATTTTATGTATATTAAATTGTTATATCTATCTATATTATTGTAAAAGTTTTGTTAACAAACAAGTTCAGTGAGTGTCAAATTGTAAAAAGCCAGAAAAGGCAGCGGCCGCTTTTCTGGGGTTGTCGAGCGAAGCGAGTAGTGGGCGGAGCCCCCTAGTTTATATTATTTTATTTTAATAATATTTAAGTAATTTAATTTTTCAGTAAAATACCTATTTATAAATTTACATTTTGATATAAATAAAAACTGCTTTTGCCCAAGAATAAAATAGAGAATTTTGGGAATTAACAGGATTTCATAAGATTTAAGCCATACAAAGCTCAAAAATAATTTATAGTTATCATCAAATTATTATATATGTGATATTCTGCATATTTTTTAGTCTCACAGCTCTTGCAATCACACAAGAATACTTGATATAAAATAATAAAATATTTTTATTATATATATTTTTTAAAAAACCCACAAAAAACCCGGGGAAATTAACATGGGTTTTTTGCATTTTACCCGGGTGGGTTTTTTTAATATTCCCCACCCAGGTGCCAACCCTGGTTGTAAGGAAGTACTTTCTTCTCTCTTCTATGCCGCAATCAAAGAGTTAAATGTTGGCTAATATTTAAAGCACAGGCGTCGTCGCCAGGGGGGGCGCGTCCCCCCCCTCCCAATGTTTAAGATGTAATGAAGAATTCAACCTAAAAAAGGTTTAAAATATCTAACCCGTTTTTATTTTTCTACATTCATTTTATCTTTAATAATATATCATCCATTATATGGCACTTCGATACCATGTTACTGGGAACAGTGAACAATTAATTTAGAATCTGAAGATGGCTATTAAGTAGCCAAAACCTGTTATCAGTTATTACAAATACTTTGTGTGAAAACCTAGTGTTTCCTCCCCCTCGAACCTTTTCAAAATGATGACGGATATGTTGTTTATTGTGTGGGGTAAATATGCATTATATGCCATCTATTTCTAAACGTCCTATTCAGTTTTTAGGGTTTCGTTTGTAAAAACCAAAAAAGAAAGCCTTATAGTTTCATTGCTGTGCCTGTCTGTCACTCTGTATGATTCCAATAAGTTTTGAATGTAAAGAGACAAAAACATGAAACTTTACAGTATTAAAGATCGTTTTGACGCGCACACAGGAAATATGTGGCCAACTTAAAATTATCAGCTGTTAATTATAGCGAATAATTCATGTCATGCAATTTTTTAAATTTTAAGTGGGGTATCAATGAAAGGTATTGATGAGTATATTACAAAAATATATAACACTTGTAGAAAGTGTTTAATTTTTAACGCCATTTTGTCAATAAAACATCAAAATTTTAAATCAAAATGTGTGTCCCCCCCCCTCTATAACTAAATTTCTGCTATTACTAAAAATATAAAAAAATATGCAAAATGTGCGGTCTGCTGGGCCATAGAAAAAATAAGAATAGCAATTTGAGTAAAATTTTGCTTGGATGAAAGGTGTTGAATAGTGGGTGAAAGAAAATGCTGAATTTATCGAGATACTACAACCGGAATCGTTTTTATAATGTACAAAGGTACTGTAAAAAAAACAAATCCTGTAAAAAGAAACAGTTTAAAAAAAAACTAACATTATCGGACAGTACAAAATAAGGAGGACAAATAGATAGTGTACTCGCAGTTTTACCAATTTTGATGTCAAAAGAGAAAACTTTATGTAAAGAAGGAAAAATTTTCCTTAAAATTCCCAAAATTTTCCTAGGCCCCCCCCCAGACTCCCCCTAAAAACCAAAAACATTAATGATTTTTAATGATCCTCCCTAAAGACCCTAGAGAGACCAGAGGTAATTACTCGACAGTTATTTAAAGTATCACCTGAGTACTTGGAAACCAGGCATCGATGGCAATATTGAAATGTAAGCTTTTAGCGGATTTCCTGTAGAACCTACTCTGAAGTGGAACTAGAGATTTTATGTTTTAACGTAAATTTGTGAGGTTGTGGTCGGTGGACATGTTGCTACAACTGTGTGAGTGTGCGGGTTGTTACTCTGTGCTTGGAGTAACATTTCCAATGTTTAGTTTTAGAGTGAGAGTGATGAGGTCGGTTCTACATTGTGTGTAGAAGAGTGATAAGGTCGGTTCTACATTGTGTGTAGAAGAGTGATAAGGTCGGTTCTACATTGTGTGTAGAAGAGTGATAAGGTCGGTTCTACATTGTGTGTAGAAGAGTGATAAGGTCGGTTCTACATTGTGTGTAGAAGAGTGATAAGGTCGGTTCTACATTGTGTGTAGAAGAGTGATAAGGTCGGTTCTACATTGTGTGTAGAAGAGTGATAAGGTCGGTTCTACATTGTGGTGTGTAGAAGAGTGATAAGGTCGGTTCTACATTGTGTGTAGAAGAGTGATAAGGTCGGTTCTACATTGTGTGTAGAAGAGTGATAAGGTCGGTTCTACATTGTGTGTAGAAGAGTGATAAGGTCGGTTCTACATTGTGTGTAGAAGAGTGATAAGGTCGGTTCTACATTGTGTGTAGAAGAGTGATAAGGTCGGTTCTACATTGTGTGTAGAAGAGTGATAAGGTCGGTTCTACATTGTGGTGTGTAGAAGAGTGATAAGGTCGGTTCTACATTGTGTGTAGAAGAGTGATAAGGTCGGTTCTACATTGTGTGTAGAAGAGTGATAAGGTCGGTTCTACATTGTGTGTAGAAGAGTGATAAGGTCGGTTCTACATTGTGTGTAGAAGAGTGATAAGGTCGGTTCTACATTGTGGTGTGTAGAAGAGTGATAAGGTCGGTTCTACATTGTGTGTAGAAGAGTGATAAGGTCGGTTCTACATTGTGTGTAGAAGAGTGATAAGGTCGGTTCTACATTGTGTGTAGAAGAGTGATAAGGTCGGTTCTACATTTTGTGTAGAAGAGTGATAAGGTCGGTTCTACATTGTGTGTAGAAGAGTGATAAGGTCGGTTCTACATTGTGTGTAGAAGAGTGATAAGGTCGGTTCTACATTGTGTGTAGAAGAGTGATAAGGTCGGTTCTACATTGTGTGTAGAAGAGTGATAAGGTCGGTTCTACATTGTGTGTAGAAAAGTGATAAGGTCGGTTCTACATTGTGTGTAGAAGAGTGATAAGGTCGGTTCTACATTGTGTGTAGAAGAGTGATGAGGTCGGTTCTACATTGTGTGTAGAAGAGTGATAAGGTCGGTTCTACATTGTGTGTAGAAGAGTGATAAGGTCGGTTCTAAATTGTGTGTAGAAGAGTGATAAGGTCGGTTCTACATTGTGTGTAGAAGAGTGATAAGGTCGGTTCTACATTGTGTGTAGAAGAGTGATAAGGTCGGTTCTACATTGTGTGTAGAAGAGTGATAAGGTCGGTTCTACATTGTGTGTAGAAGAGTGATAAGGTCGGTTCTACATTGTGTGTAGAAGAGTGATAAGGTCGGTTCTACATTGTGTGTAGAAGAGTGATAAGGTCGGTTCTACATTGTGTGTAGAAGAGTGATAAGGTTGGTTCTACATTGTGTGTAGAAGAGTGATAAGGTCGGTTCTACATTGTGTGTAGAAGAGTGATAAGGTCGGTTCTACATTGTGTGTAGAAGAGTGATGAGGTCGGTTCTACATTGTGTGTAGAAGAGTGATGAGGTCGGTTCTACATTGTGTGTAGAAGAGTGATAAGGTCGGTTCTACATTGTGTGTAGAAGAGTGATAAGGTCGGTTCTACATTGTGTGTAGAAGAGTGATAAGGTCGGTTCTACATTGTGTGTAGAAGAGTGTCGATGAGCTGTAATATGTTTAGTTTGACTGACTTGACTGAAGCTTACGTAACACAGCATTCAATCAATAAAACGCAACTTTCAAGTCTTGATTTAAAATAATCAACTTATTTTGCTCTCTCAGTTAGTGGCATCAAATCAAACTTATTTTGCTCTCTCAGTTAGTGGCATCAAATCAAACTTATTTTGCTCTCTCAGTTAGTGGCATCAAATCAAACTTATTTTGCTCTCTCAGTTAGTGGCATCAAATCAAACTTATTTTACAGTAAATCCAAGTCATTTGGTTTTTAAGCAACGTGAGTTAATATTTATTTTAACTTTAAATTTTTTTTTTAAAATCTTTATTTCATTTTTGAGTAAATATGGAGTAAAACATATTGATGGACAGGACTGTGGAGTTGTGGATAAAGAAAGAAAGTTGTACTTGGCAGTAGAAGGTGTGTGTTGAAGAGTCGCTACTCGAGTCCTTACAACAGGTTTAGAGCTCATCAACCGTTTAAACATTTACTTTTCAATCGCTACAAATACGGAAAGTAAGGTCTCAAGCCTAAACAAAATACACTTGTTAATTATTGCAACTTTATCTCTCCCTTTATTAATAATGTTGGTTTTGTAAATGTTTGGGTTGCAGTGGTGGTAGCTAGCTGGTACTTTGTTGCATGTTGTGTCTTACATTGCTTGTTTCGTAGCCAACAACAACTGTTTTCTTTTAACCCTCCCATTAATACTTGTCTTCTTTTTAATATGTTTCCGAAAATAAAATAATCTAATATCGTTTGGGGGTAGGTGTAGTTATTAATTTTTTGGTGGGAAGGCTCACTTGGTACTAAATGAATCTTGGTAAATCCAAATCAAGGAGTGATTCATATTAAATTAATATAAACAAACTCGGTTCCAAACTTGACACCGGTGGAATCGACTCTGATCCGTCTCGATGGAATTTCTCAAATACAAAGTAAAAATTGTCTGTATTTTGTTTTAATCGGGGTAGATTGAAGTTGATTCGGCCGGTGTGGAAGTAGGAGCAGAGTCTGTTTTGAATAGAAACCGCAATGCCGAATCTTGGTCTGTCAGATTCTCCTTGATTCGGGATTTATTAGATTTAAGGAGATTGGTTTAGTACGAACGGTTTGTTTATAATAGACACTAAACTGATTCTCCTTGATTGAGATTGATGAAGATTGGTCTAGTGTGAAAGGGGCCTGAGGGTGTCAGCTGGGCTCGTGCAAGGGAGGGGATAGCAGCTTGGTTTGCAGTGCTGCTGAACTACTCGTGTAACAAGCCTGACCTGCCAGCTCATAGCAGCTTGGTTTGCAGTGCTGCTGAACTACTTGTGTAACAAGCATGACCTGCCAGCTCATAATATTCAACTCTCTTCTTGTTAAAGTTCACAGCAAACATAACATGCTCACATATTAATACTTAGTTGGCAAAAATGTAGACTTGAATTTAAAATTTCATTTTTGTTTTGTATTTATTGTTTACTTTGCCTTATACTTTTTTCCTTTCTTACCTTTTTTCTAACCTTCAGAATAAAATCAATTTGAAAAGGAATTACGTTCTAATCTATGAAATAATCGATACCATCATCTACACTTTATTAACTTTGTTCCCTAGTGAAAATGGTAAAGGTATTTCGGTTTATTTTTCCGTCGATATCCTCACCTTACAGAATTTCATTTTTTTAATTTTTAGAGCTATCGATTAATTAGTTTGTGTTAAATTAGGTAGATTCTTTGGCAGCTAATTGAAGACAAATGTATCTGGTCGACAAACCAGTTAAATATTTTTTAAAAAAATGTGTGTGTGTGTATTACCCATGTATTTTTGTGGTTGATATCAGATTTTTAAGAGGGTTGTGGCATCGCATTCATAGTAAGCCAAACCTTAATGATGTAGCTCAACATTTTGTTGAGATAATGTGAATATTTTGGTAAGTTAATTGAAAAGACGGAGCTTGCTGTTTGCATACTGCTAGACTTGGATTCAAGTCAAGTAGAAGTACATTGAGTGACAGTGAGTCTGCTCTACGTGTAGTAGAAGCGTCTTGTCGGATGTATCGGAGATGTGAGCTGAACAAGTTAAGAGCCGCACGACCACGTTCACTTGGCCAGGTGTCCACCACATCCTCATATATTTGTATTTAACACGTGTGAAAACAGCTAGTTTACAGTAATTCTCACCTCTCTACTCCTTGACTTGATTAAATCACAACTATTTTTAGGATGAAAAGGTTAACTTGAGAGGAAAGTAGAAAGTGTGTAAGAGTCGGTATTTTAATATGTTACTCATGTACGTGACTTGATTTGAAAGAGTAAACTTGCTAGTTAGGCTCCTACACGAGACCCCTACTAAAGCTGCATCCACTGCACTTATTCTTACAGCTTTAAATATTATACTGGTTTTGTGTTTTTTACCTGCTTATTAGTTATATTTCCAAGCGACTATTCTCTGCCATAAATTTATTAAAAATAAATTTTCTTAATCGGTTTTAACCCATTCAATGCGGGGTGGATCCATGCCCCTCCCTTTCAGCCCTCTGTAGCTCTATTCTCAGTGCCTCGAGTAGAAACATCTTGCAAGGCTCCGTCAGGCCCGCTGACGTTTGTATCCACAGGGGATCAATTTTTTTTTTTAAATTAACTTTTAAAGATTCTATTCAGTCACTAAGGTAGGTTCATGAATTAGATCACGCATTCAACGGGTTAAGGAATTGGTATTACTGTTTTAAAGTAATAAAGGAGAGTATGCTTAACCCTTTGTGGCACGGCTGTAGTGGACAAACAATGAAGCACGTGTACCGTATGCGCCAATGCATTTTTCAAACCATAAATTAGTCGATCCCAGATTATCTAAATTGCGTTTTGGAAATGTCGAACTAAAAAGTCAATTAATGTATTAAATATTTATTTCTCAATGAAAATCAAAATAAACTGTAAAAAATCAGTAATTACTCCTTCAGCGTTCTAACTTAGTATCGGGCTGTCAACCTTAATTAATTATTATTAGTTGTCAAAGTCGTAAGATAACTCCTCACAACCATCATCCAATCAGACAACTCAAGCAAAACCAAAAAATATTGATCAGAAGGCATAAGTGGCAAGGGCACATACAGTTCACCAAGACAAATAAACACGGCAAAACAATGCAGAACAAACCAATAATCAACGCAGACTGTTTCATCTGTTCTAGTGGTAGGGTAAAGTGAGGGTTTATTATTCTGGCATCGTGACTCTGTGATTTACAGAAACTTTTTTACCACATTTACTAATAGGTGTGTAATTAGGAAGGGCGTTGCAGGTGTGGAAGCACATGGTGCTCTCGGGTCCCAACTTGTTGTAACTGTTTTCTTGACATCTAAAGGAAGCAGAAGAATTAATTTACCTGATAAGCCAAGTGACGGTACTATCACTGTCTGCTTGGCAATTACACAGCATTTTGATACTGTAAAACTCCTTGTACAGAAGACACACACACACACTATACATATATATATTTACTATCCATTGTGCTTCTAAGGAAGAGCAATTTGTTCACATATTCTTATTAAATTTCACTTTATGCAGTATTTGTCAAACATTTAATATTTCCGTTTTTAATTATATCTTATTTATTTATTCCTAATCTTTTAATTTCCTAATTTAATAGTTCTGTCATATTTTTAACCTTGTATTGTAATTTAAATAATAGTTATTTATGACTTTGTTGTGATATCTTGTCTTTGCCTCATAAATAAGCAAACATACCTACCTAAGCGTGATGATGTGGGGGAACCTGCATACAAACATACCTACCTAAGCGTGATGATGTGGGGGGGGGGGGGGGGAGAGCCTGCATTAAAAGATAATTTTATTTTTAGTTGAAATTCTTCTTTTTGGCGTAGGGTTCATTATATTTTTAAAGCCTCTCTTTATCAAATTAACTTACTCAAAAAACATTGAAATTGCTTTTTTTGTAAAAGTTAATAATAATTCTTGCTGATATAGAAAAACATGGAATTTCTGTTTGGTCAGGTTATATATTTCTTTTGTAATGTTTAATTTTTTATAGTCTAATATTGTTTAAACGGCTTTGGATTTTTTTCCTTCTCCCTCTTCTTCTCCCTCTTCTTCTCCCTCTTCTTGTCCCTCTTCTTCTTTATCTATTTTTTTTTTTTTACATTTTCTAACTTTTAGAAAGTACTTCTATGACATTACATTTGGTACTAATTACAAAATGGCCGAGTGATTAATTTATTGTTTATCGAGTGCAGATTTTCTGTAGCAGACACCTGGACTTTGATTCCACTATTCAGAGTAGGCAATTTGGTAGATAAATTATCTGTAAATTACATGTTTAGTAGCAGAGATGAAGGGTAAATTAGATTCATTACACACTCTATTATCAGACAAAATGTTTATTTATCTTTTAACTGTTAAAATATTGCCAAAAAAAAAAAAAAAATGTCCGTGCTAGAGAAATTACCTTTATTCAGAAGTTACACTGTGCATATGTATAAATATTAAACCTTATATATATGTGTGTGGGTGTGTATGTGTGTTCATGTATGTATTATTGTTTTGATAAATGTCTAATTGATTTTGATATGCAACCTAAAAAGTTATAAAACCTAAAAAGCAAGAGGGTTTTATTTTTTGCAATAAACAAAAGAACTACTTGAACAATTGCAACCGAATTTAAACAGTTTAAAATAATGTTTCTTTAGAATAATGGTTTTTTTTTTATAGAATTTTCCAATTTCTTTGCTACACCCTAACTATTTGTTGAAAGCAACCCGGCAGGAGGAACTAGGGCTCATGTTGTTGAGTCTCGAGTCCTCACACTTTGAATATTTCTTGACACGATTAACTTGAGAACTGATACGAGAGTCGATGGCTGTGCTAACTTTCCCATACAACTACTACGCATTCGAAATATGAATTACCCTCGCAATGATGCTTTCATTTCTCCTGATAAAAACATCAGTAACGTCATGCGTACGATGCGTAATCTCGTTTCCATTATTTATCCAAAACTGAATATATATATATATTTTTTTTTACAAAAACCCTATGACCGCTGTGCAAAAGATGTATTATTTCTCCTAGGAATATATCTACATTTAAAATGAATAATTATGATTTTAGAAAAAGTCAAAGGACAAAGCAAGGAATATCGATGCGTAGATTTGGGATCAATACTATTTACTATTACGAATAAATAAATAAATACTGAAGATGCGGCCATTATCCTTGAGAATTGTTTCAATTCTGTTGATGCTGCAGGTTTGCTCGTAGTCTCCATCTTAAATTGGGAGTTAAGATTGATAAGGTTGAGATTGATAAGGTTGGCTACAAAAGCTTCACCCTGCAAGGTTGTGTAACGGCTCAAGGTTGCTAATCTACACGTGAAATCAAATCATGGAGGCAACTGTTTTAACAGGTCTGCTACAGGAGAGCTCGTTGTTCCCCGCATCCCAATCATCCACACGACACAGATTTACCATTTCAATTGAAAACGCTGCTAATCCCTTATTAACCTTATGGGGGGGTCACAATGTCCTTTATCGGTAATGATAACAAGGTAAATTAATAGTTATTTATGCACCTAGGGAGTAAAGTAAGCCATTATTCCCTGAGCGAAAAAGTTGCTTCTTGAGGCGAAGCCGAAGGAACTATGGTCCCTAAATCCCGAGGCGCAGCCGAGGGAGATAATTATCCCGAGGGGAATAATGGCACTTTACTCACGAGGTACATACAATATTTTATCTCCAGTAGAAAAAAGATTAACATTTTCGTCCATTGCACAGTTTTTATTTAATATTTTAATAAATAACAATAATTATTAGCACTTTTAATAGCAGATATAAGAGATTCAATATTAAAAAGTCCAGTCATGCACCATGACTTAATGAGCGAATTTTCAAAGAAATCTGCGTTTTATTGGCTTATGATAATATAGGAAAATTTTGGTTTAGAATTTGCTCGGGTGAAAAAAAAAATTGGTACACAGGGGTACGGGGTACAAAAGTCAAAATAGTATTTACCCTTCAAGATGCATGTCGTTGGAAAGCTCTTTAAGAGTACAGTAATTGTTGTTATTTACACTTTTATCATATTTTCACATAAAAGGGGGGTAAAATGGAAAAAACACGTTTTTTGACCCTATATGGTCAAAATTTGACCCCTAAATGGACTCCAAAAATTCTGGCCAACGAACTCATCCTTTCTTTTGATATTATTGACATTTTAAAATTTGTTTGAAATTTTTAAGTGCATTCTAAGGGGAGATATCGTCTGGAGTGACACATATATACATATATACATACATACATAAAAAAAAGTGTTAAATTTTAGGAATCGATTCAGAATGGTCTAAAACGGATTTCCATGGAAAAATTTTTCAAAAATTCGCATTACAAAAATTTTGAAGCCATTGCAATAGCGTAATTTTCTTTGAAAATTCGCTAAAAGAAATAAGAATTGGAATTAAACTCTAATAGAAGGTTATTTAGATGCAGGTTATAATGTTGTAAACAAAGATAAACATGGTCAAAAAAACGCAGTGCCGCCAACCTGATTTCGACAACTTCATTACATTAGCCATACATTTTCTACTATTTATAAAATAATTAAGTTGCAATCTTTACTTTTTTGCCCTACTTTACTTTTTCGCCCTACTTTTACTTTTTCTCCCTACTTTTTGAGTTAGGGATGAAAAGACCTGTTTTAGTCCCTCTAAACTAATTCAAAATCATAACTTTTTTCCCTACTGGAGATAAAATTTTTATTTGCTTGGATCGAACCAAGCACCCTTTAATTTTTGGAGCCTTCCGCCTAAATTTGTTTATATATATATTTTTTTTTTTTTCAAACAAATATTTTATAATATAATAACGTATATGCTTAATAATGAACAAAACCCTAAAAAGTACTTGGATGCAAGTAACTTGGTGATTTGTCTTTGCCAGTTGATTATTTGCTTTTACTACGTTCTGAACTTTCTCAAATACATCATTTCTTGGTTCAGTGATTTTTATTTATTAGTTGTTTTTGGTTTTCAGTTACAAATTAATTTACTATCGAGCATTTTATCTAAATTTACTGTAAAACTAGGCATCGCGGGGCTCTATCATCGAGGCGAGTGTAATGCAATGAATATACAATATTAGGAAAATAGTTAATCATGATGAATGGATAGTTAAAGAGGATGATCGGATAGAGAGCGGAGTAGTGGGGGAGAAGGGTGCCTTTCTTAACTTACACTCCCCCGGCCATCTACATTTCAACTAGTTACAAAATGTATCACTTCACTACACAAAAACTTCTCCTTGTATCAAGTTGAAATTTTACATGCCTGTTTGGATTCCACTTCAGCCGATGTGTATGAAGATTTAAGATTTAAAATTATTATGGTAAAACCTAAGATATTGGTAAAAAAGTTTTTTCTGTATCCGGTCCGATTTGTTTAAGAGCGATGTTTATCACTCCCTAGCGGTGTCACTGTTGCTTTTACTAAAAAATATGTATTTGCAAAAAATGTTTGTCAAGTTAAATAGGTCAAGGTGGAATCTTTTCCTGTCCGGAGAATCCAATTTAAATTTGAAGCTGACGTTTACGAGAGTGTTGGGCCCGAATGCTGGAGAACGCTATCCAGAGCACTTAGCCAGGGCGTTAGTAAAACAAACATGAATGGCAAATTTCAACTAAATCCATCGACTTTTAGTCAAGTTATTGTCAACACCATAAATGTTACTGACAGACAGACGATATACGTATTTTGTTGAATGTAAAAAGCTTGCTTCAATAATTCCTTCCACAGGGAATCACCATTTGCAATTTAATATATATTTTTTATCAATATCTCAGATTTTTCCCAGGGAAACTACTTATATAAACGGATAAATAAATAATTTAAATAATAATTTAATTTATAATAATAATTAATTTATTATTTATAATAATAATTTAAATTTAAATGTTTAATTGTCGGAATAATTGGTTTTCAAGAAATAATTTTGGGAAAGTTTTTGGGGAGTTGCGCCCTAAATTTAGAATATATATTTACATGAATATATATTTATATTTATATATTATGCGTGTATATATATATATATATATATATATATATATATATATATATATATATATATATATATATATATATATATATATATATATATATATATTTATACAAGTACTACATACATGGAGAGTAAGTATAAAAGGGAGAAATGGAACCTCTCAAGATTAAAAGTGCCATAGTTCTGTTAAAAAGTTAAATTCCGAAGAAGAGAGGTTAGGCTGCCTCTATAATAAAACTAATGAATTATTTAAGTCAAAGGTATTTGATTTAATGAGAGTCGTACGTGATAATGAAATGTGATGGCACTAGAACGTAGGACATAGCCACTGATTGCTAGTCTTAAGTCAAGTGGCAGTTTTTTCTTTGATTCAATAGAGACCTAGTTTATATAATTTACCTTTAGTGTTGTGTTTGTTATTATACAATATGTATTGACTGAGCCTAGAACCGTGTCGAGCAATCCAGTAGTCAATGATTTGTTCAACTTGGTTTAGTAGTAGTGTTGCAAATCAGCCTTTATATTATACAAACAAACAAACTGCTCTTTATATAATAATTAAAATTGTTATGAAACTAACTTCTAAAAGATTTGTAAAAGACTTTATTAATAACTTTATTTATTCATTTTATAATGTATCTTATTATATATTTGCTCTATATTTGTTAGAGTTTGATTAAACAGTCAATGTTTCATGTTAAGTCAATCAAAGTAATTGACTTATAGAAAGCTTATCTTCAACATTTATCTACTGATAAATAATTACCAGCCATGTAAAAAAAATAATAAAAATCCATGTGAGGGCACTACGCCAAGGAATTCAACTTTCTCTACCCTCTTTACTAATACAATATGTAACATATATATATATATATATATATATATATATATATATATATATATATATATATATATATATATATATATGTATATAATTCTATTTTATTAATTATTAGTTATTTGAAAATGTATTTTTATAATCCTTTGTATATAAAATTTCACTTTGGTGTAAATATTTATTACGTGTGTGTGTGTGTGTATATGTTACTATCTGAAGCTTGGAGGAATTAAGAAATAATAATATTAGAATGATGTACGGTGAAGGATTTTGGTTATTTTAATTGATGTGCGACTCCCTTGTAGGTAAAGCGATATGCCAAACATTTATTTTTATTCACAGGCCCGAATAACAATATGTGGCTGATACATCTACCCTTGGTTTATTATAACTGGCTTGGATGAAGGTTGGGACCTTGATGTTGTGTTGGAATTACAAGCTGCTCAGTCGCTTCCTCTTCTCTATCAATAACCCACTAAATAACTTGTAATATTTCCTTTCCAACGAGTGTGTCCATAACAATATCAAATGCATTTTAAATTATTAAAATACAAATAATATCAACAATGGAGTTGATTATAGTGAAGTGATGGGACAATTAGAAGCGGGTCTTGTTTGGCTTTGTGTTGGTGTTTGTTTGAATCAAGTGTACTCAGTGCACGTGTGAGTATGATGAACGGACTCTGTCCCCGTCCTCCGGACCTTGTCAGTGTCAACGGACTCTCTCCCCGTCCTCCGGACCTTGTCAGTGTCAACGGACTCTCTCCCCGTCCTCCGGACCTTGTCAGTGTCAACGGACTCTGTCGTCCGCATCGTCTCGTTAGTACATCTTGTTTACATTGTACAACTATTCAAGTTTTATTGATTTATTATTGACAGTAAAATAAAACAAGTTAAATTACCTTGCTATTTGCAATCACAAAACTGCCCACACTACGCCCTCGCTCCTGGAGCTGTATTTAAGTAGGAGTAAGAAGCTTTGAAATCAAAAATTGTATTTTTTTTTTTAAATGGCCTAAATTTCGATCTGCCATTGCTACCTAATTTTTATAATTAACTAGCTGGGTACCCGTGCTTCGCTACGGAGTGTTATAATAATTAGATAAGTTTATAAACAACCATAATGAAACATTATAAATTATTTTACTATGCAAGAATATCTAGATTCTACCTCTCCCACCTATTTCTATACCCCCTCCTCTTTAATAAGCAAATTTTTAAATATCCTAAATTCCCCCCCCCCCCCCCCTTTAAGTAAAATATGACAAAACAATACATAAAAACTATTACTCTACTCTTAAAGATCTTTTGCATCATCAATGGTATTCATTACATTGACTCCGTATTCATTACTTGTACCATACCCCTGTGTACCAAATTTAAATTTCCAAAATTCATGTAGGCTATCATTTTCCCCTTGCTTTGAAGTTCAAGTGGGCAAATTTTTATCGACATCGAACTAAAACTGTAGATTTGTATAAAGAACATACACCCCCACATACGTTGATTTTTATATATATATATATATATATATATATAGCTATAAATTTCCATTTTACCCCCTCCTAAATAAAATTGTACATAACAACGATTACTTTTCTCTTAAAGTGCTTTTCAACGATATGCATGATATGAAGGGAATCCATTACTTCGACATTTTTACACCGTACCCCTTTGTACCAAATTTAAATTTCGAAAATTCATGTAGACAGTGACCTACCCCTTGCTTTGAAGGGAAAGTGAGTAAATATTTATCAAATTAGGATAAAACTGTAGATTTGTATAAAAGACATGTACCCTCATACAGACACTCTTCTTTTTTTTATAAGATATAGCAATATTTTTCCATTTTACCCCCTCCTAAATGAAAATACATATGACAGAACTGTACATAACAACAATTAATGTAATCTTAAAGAGCTTTTCAACGATATGCATCATAAAGGGTATTCAGTCCTTTGACCCCGTATTCATTATTGTACCCTGTTCCCTGTGTACCAACATTTAAATTTTGAAAATTCATGTTTACACTGATTTTTTCTTCCTCTGAAGGTCAAGTGTGCATTTTTTTATCGAGATCAGACTAAAACTATGGATTGTATAAAGAACATACACACATACGTTGACTTTTAGATATATTTTTCCATTTACCCCCCTAAATGCACGTAAAAACAATTATTGTACTCTTAAAGAGCTTTTCAACAGTATGCATCATGAAGGGTTTTCAACTTTGACATTTGTACCCCGTACCCCTGTGTACCAAAACTTAAATTTCGAACATTCATGTAGACAGAGATCTTCCCCTTGCTTTGAAGGTCAAGTGAGCAAATTTTCATCGAGATCGAATTAAAACTGTTGATTTGTATAAAGAAAATAAACACACTCACACATACGTTGACTTATATAGATATACATTTCCATTTTACCCCCCTCCTAAATGAAAATATGACAAAAACGTACTTAACAACAATTATTGTACTTTTAAAGAGCTTTTCAACAATATGCATCATGAAGGCTATGCATTACTTTGACATTTGTACCCCGTACCTCTGTGTACCAAAATTTTAATTTCAGAAAATCATGTAGGCTGTGATCTTCACCTTGTTTGGAAGAAAAAGAGTGTAAAAATGCATCAATTTGGGATAAAACTGTAGATTTGTATAAAAGACATTCTCTCATATAGATACTCTTATTCTTTTATTTATAGATATAGCTATATTTTCCATTTTACCCCCCTCCTAAATAAAAATATGACAAAACTATACATAACAACAATTACTGCACTCTTAAAGAACTTTTCAACGATATGCATCACGAAGGGTATTCATTACTTTGACCCCATATTCATTACTTGTACCCCGTGCCCCTGTGTACCAAAATTTGAATTTCGAAAATTCATGTAGACCTTGATTTTCCCCTTGCTTTGAAGATCAAGTGTGCAAATTTTCATTGAGATCGGACTAAAACTGTAGAGTTGTATAAAGAACAAATAAGATATAGCTATATTTTTCCATTTTACCCCCCTCCTAAATGAAAATATGACAAAAGTGTACATAACAACAATTACTGGACTCTTAAAGAGCTTTTTAACGATATGCATCACGAAGGGTATTTATTACTTTGACCCCGTATTCATTACTTGTACCCCGTACCCCTGTGTACCAAAATTTGAATTTCGAAAATTCATGTAGACCTTGATTTTTTCCTTGCTTTGAAGGTCAAGTGTGCAAATTTTCATCAAAATCGGGCTAAAACTGTAGATTTGTATAAAGAACAAACACACACACACACATACGTTGACTTTTATATATATAGATGATATGTTAGATAAGCTTAAAAACTACCCTTTTTCATTAGATTTAATTTGATACAGCATAAAAACATTGAAAAACGCATTTTCTTTCCACAAGTGGAGTTTTCAAACAACTTTCACAATGTTTTCAATGACTTGTTATTATTTTTTAGCGATTTATTTTAGCAGAACGTCCTTAATGTTTCATTTAAATTACGGCATATGCTGTATCAAATTAAAGCTAATGAAACCGGGTAGTTTTGTGAGCCTCATATGTTTATAAGAAGAATAAGGTAGTTGTGGAGGGCCAAAATGTTGAGCATATTTGTAAAAAAAAAAAAAAAAAAAAAAAAAAATCAATTTTTGATTTTAAAGCTTGCTACTCCTGCTTCAATAGAGCCACAGGAACGAGTGCATTGGTCATATTCAAGAGAACTTAATGCCCTTTAAAATGCTGTTTAGTTGATTGTTCTGGCTTCAATAGAAACAAATAGATCAACATTTATCTTGAAAAAGTCAGTAGATTGTTTTGACGATTTTGAGTAAGAATCAAGGTCACACACATAATAGGAAGTTAGGAAGAGCTAGGAGGTGTTGGTAGTTGTTTGGAGTATAGGTTGTAGAGAGAGCCTTCCCCCCGCGGGCTCGCAATCGTAGGGGCTACACCTTCACCTTGCGTGGTAACTGGCTCTGCACCCTGACTTGCGCTCTTGGCTTCTCGCTACCGCTCCAGCAGTCGCTCGCACGCCCCAGTGGCAGGCCCCCGCTACAACTTCTGTTCTACTGCTCTGATTTGCACCGTACAAATGCCATAACCCTTAGAAGTTTATTATTTTTATTTTGTTATACTATAATTTTTGCTTTTATTATAAAAATACAGGTGAAGAAGCTAAAAGATTACTTCTTAATAAACAGCAGAAGAAGAAAAGTACTTTCCTCGTGCACAACATATATTCGATTTAATTCCTAATTTAAAACGCAAGAATCTGCACGCTCGAATTTTTTGACATTGTCATGTCTTTACTTTGGCACATAAACTCAAAAAGCGTTACCAAAAACGACACCAAAAAGCGTTAGATGAATTTGTCTTACTGTCTTGCAGACTCGTATGCAAGACATTGTTTCTGTTTTTATAGGAGCTGGTAATTGTGCCAGATTACCAGGTTATACTTACTTGCTTGTGCTTAAAATTATTTGTTGTATATTACAAATAATATATTCACAATTCATAATATACAAATATATATAAATAATACATAATGCGTCAATATGAAAAATGTCAATTTTTTATTGTGGCAAAATCTTAGTCAATATGATGACATTTCTGGATTTCCTTGCTCCTCTGTGTAGTGGTGTGTATTTGAGGGATGTATCTGCTACCATCAAGTAACTGTAAAGTCTTTCTAAGTAAAAATAGCTATTTAAAAAAAAAGTTATTGTAATAATAATAATCATTTATTTTTGTGTATCATGGGGCTAATAGAGACCTCCGTGCAAAATGTCAGCTCCACAGCTATTGCTGTTCTAGAGATTCTGTGATTATTGACTGAGTGATGTTTGAGTTTTATATTTATAGATGTGATCTTGGCTCCGTTGAGCTGGCAGGTGTATAATATATGGCACGTACTTGTATAGAAGCTGTACTCTCATAGGAACGGCTTAGGAGCTAGTACTTGCATGCTTACGTTTGCCATCATTTGTAATTTGTTGCACATTATACACAATTAAGTACATTGAGTATGAAAAATAATAAAGTCTACCAATTAGTGTGGCACATAGATGTTATTCTTTTACAATCCATTATTGTCTGATTTATTTAACAGTTTCCCCCTTTTGCTTACTGAAGGTAACGGAAGCTTTGTGATTGTCCTAAAAAACGAACATGTTTTATGTCTCCGTTTTCAAAAATTACAAGACAGAACTCTGTTTCAGACATCAAAGGACATTTTTGGTCCCGTGACTTGACTGTATGTTCGTATAGCATTTTTTCGAACAAACATGTCGTAAAATTTAATGGTTTGATTTGAATAAAATTTGGATGGTAGGTCAAGCTTATCTTCGGTCCCGTATAAGTTTCTGCTCGTATATCATTCTGCGCCCATTGATTTCTCTTCCACAAACATCTATTAATTTACACCTATCTCTTTTAAAGTACTCATCTGATTTTTAAAAAATTTGAATGGTTTGTCAAAAGTAGCCCACAGATAGTCCCAGATTAATTTCATCTGTCTCTACTTACTAAATCGACAATGTTATAATGTTTGTCTTATAAAGAGATAATCGGTGCAAATTTCAGTGCAATTGGAAAAATTTTCGAATTTTTGCCGACTCAGTAAAATGAATTAATGACGTCAAAAATTGACGATTTTGCGGGCAGCACAACTACATGTTAGGACCGATTTCTGTAGCAAGTTTTAACTCTCTAGCTCAGACAGACAGACACCCAGCTAGAAACCTCTCAAATCGTCTTGAAAACACCCACAATGAGTAATTCCGTTGAAATCTCAGTTTCACATTTATCGGGTGAAAGCAATACTTTTCCTTATTATTAACTACGGGAAACAGACAGTGAAAAATACACTCCAGCGCCGGGATTTGAACCACGGGCCTCTATATATAGAGGCCCGTGGTTCAAATCCCGGCGCTGGAGTGTATTTTTCACTGTCTGTTTCCCGTAGTTAATAATAATTATAATTTGATTTAAATTAAAATTTAACTTTCGGTAGTATGAAAATTACCAAAAACTTAAAAATTGAATTTCGAATTGATTGTACAAGGTACAGGTACTAATTGAGTACTTTATAATTATAAGCGTTAATTCTTGGTTTAGTTCTAATGTCATAAATATTGACTGTCTAAATGTATATGAATATTGAAAGCTTGGATTCGGGACTAGTTATCGATTACGGTAGTGAAAAATCATTCTCCTGCGTAGCTTAGATGGAAGAGCGCTATACTGGAAATATAGAGGCCCGTGGTTCAAATCCCGGCGCTGGAGTGTATTTTTCACTGTCTGTTTCCCGTAGTTAATAATAATTATAATTTGATTTAAATTAAAATTTAACTTTCCGTAGTATGAAAACTACCAAAAACTTAAAAATTGAATACTTTTCCTTTAGTATGGAAAAGTAAAAAGTAGGAAACAATTAAATAAACGAGACAATAACGGGTTGTAAAGCAAAGCATTAAGTAAGTGATAACAAGTTATGTGCCACAATAATTGGCAGACTACTTTTAAATAATTATTCTCAAAATATTTTGATTTTTGCATGGATAAAAGAATCGACTTAGCGTCATTTAGTAAGCGGAGGTGATTGAAATGAATGTGGGGCTGTCAAAGAGCTACTTTGCACCGACCATTCAAAACATCAGATGAGAATGTTTGAACATATAGCTGTCAATAAGTAAATGTTTGTGCCCATGTTGAAAACAAACAAATTGGCTTAAACTTATATACCACTAATAATAAGCTAATCGTCACCCTTTATCCAAATTTTATTAAAATCGGACGTGTAGTTTTTAAAGATAAGTTGGTTGGCAAAAATTGAGCGACAGACACAGGACCAAGAAATGTTGCCTGTGTTGTCTAATATAGATTTCTGTCTTGGAATTTTTAAAATTGGAAACAAATAATGTTGGATGTTAGAAGGATTACATAGCTTCTTGGCTTCAGTAAGCTCAGAAGCTAAATTTAACATTTTTTGTTATCGTATTAAAATAATTCACTAATATGATAATAATCAAAATGTCAGACGCAAGTTTAAAATCAAGTGCCAGCTTTGTCGGAAGTTTATTGTGGCTAAACAGTGAGTCATGTCAAAGTCCACCAGTGCCATTATCAATGTTTTATTTTGTTGCATCTCCACTGAATAGAGCAGAATAGAACATTTTTTGATTTAGGGTAATTTTTTTTACTTTTTATATTATTTTCCACTGCTAAACATGACAATTACTTGTCATACCTGTTTAAAGTTAGGAAAATCTATAATGTTAGGACTTTTTGTTTTACCTCGATTGGTTCTACCTTAGATTGAGCTAGAAACTTGTATTTTTTTCCCACACATTCTGAATTCATGAGGTAAAATCATCAAATTCCTCAAGCTTGCAGCAGTTAAATGTGCCAATATGCCTGCAAAATTTTAATTTTTCTAGCTGACTTATAAGTGTGTAAAAAAATTAAGTAATGTGTAGAATAAGCAAAGTTAACAAATCAACAAATCTAGCTCTGTCTTGTTCAAACTTTGAAAATAACTTTTCTTTCAGTTGCCAATAATGAAATGATTTTTTGTACTCGTCTAGTTTTTATTTTATAGAACTGACTTTTAAAATGTTTTGTTTTAATTGTAAAAGAAACACTGATTACTGAGGCAAGGGTCTGCGCAACGTAAGCCAATATGTTTTCATTTTAATTCGACCAATTCTATACTTGCTGACCATCTACTTCTAATTTCTCTTATACGTAGTAAGTATGTATAAACAACTATCGTGATATCAAAAACATTAAAATTTTCATAAATTTATTAATTTAAAAGTCCCCTGAATCGAAAAATAAGTTCATATCTGTCTGTGCAGACCTATGGGGAGCATAAACAACTGAACGTATTTTGATAAAATTCCGAGTTAATTTTCAGAAACATTATACCACCTGGCAAAATAGGTAAATTATGTTTAGCTTGAAATTTGGGAGCTCCAAAAATTCAGATATATTGTGGAAAATTATTATTTAAAATTTTAGTTGTTATTATCTGAGGTGAAATTAAGTTTCCAAGATATTAGAATCTTAAATAGGTATCGGATATTGAAATAGTTTTCAAAAGGCCATAAAACGGACATACCATGTTAATAGTGAATAAGTACCAAATTTCAAACTAATAAATAGGTGATGCATTAAAGTATTTAATATCTACGGCAAGTATTTATAGTTAACAATATGAGGGAACATTGCTTTTAGTCCCTGTAAAAGATTGACTTCTCCAGGCCGGTATAACCACAGAAATAAAATCCATGTAGTCTTGCTATTTAAAATTCCTCTGAGATTCCTCGGTAACTTTTTTCTTTTATAAGAGGCTTTAATAATTATTATGGAAAGATGTAAGTTGTAGAGAGGAAGGTAGGTATGTTTGCACCGAAATATAGAAGATATAGAAGAGATTTGTTGTGTAGGGTAGTCGATGACAGAAGAGTTAAATGTTTCACTCTGTGTTTCCGCAGGTGCTAGAGAAAGCAAACCAAATGGCCAAGAAAGCGGAGGGAGGTAAAAGGGACACGGGCTCGCAGGCCGAGCGTGAAAGCCTGGTGCTGTGGAGGAAACCTGTCAAGACTCTGGCATACTTCCTCAAGGAGCTTAACATCAAGCTGGGCTCTTTAATCTCCAGTATAGCTAAGTACAAGGAGGTGTTAGGAGCCACGAGTCTCCTTGTCGCGGTAGTAGCCGTTGTTATATCGTGTCAAGAAACGAGTAGGCACATGGCTGCTGCCGGCGCAGCCAAACTTTGGTGGGCACTATACTGGATGGGGTTAGGGGTGTTGTCGTCGATAGGTTTGGGGACAGGACTCCACACGTTCATCCTCTATTTGGGACCTCATATCGCCTCGGTCACACATGCGGCGTACGAATGTGGGGGTCTCAACTTCCCTTCCCCTCCTTATCCCGACGATATCGTCTGCCCCGAAGAGGTGGACCCACAGTGGACGGTGTCCGTTTGGAACATCATGAGGAAAGTGAGCGTGGAAGCCATCATGTGGGGAGCCGGCACCGCCCTGGGAGAACTCCCTCCCTACTTCATGGCGAGAGCGGCCCGTCTCTCCACGGTGGACGATGACCAAGACGAAGACTTGAAAGAGTACAGGGAACTGCATCAGAAAATGGAGCGGAGTCCCAACTCGTTGAACTTGGTCGACAAGACTAAACTGCTGGTAGAGAGGTTGGTCGCCAAGGTCGGGTTCTTCGGCATACTAGTCTGCGCTTCTATTCCCAACCCTCTGTTCGATCTCGCGGGTATCACTTGCGGACATTTCCTCGTCCCTTTTTGGACGTTTTTCGGTGCGACACTTATCGGCAAAGCGGTGGTCAAGATGCTGATACAGTCGGTGTTCGTGATCGTGGCTTTCAGCGACAGTCTGATCTCTCATCTGACGGTATGGTTGAGTTCGGTTCCTAAAGTAGGTGCTTCCCTGCAGGAGTTGCTGGACCGTCTGCTCCAGATGCAGAGGGACAAGCTCCACTCGGGTTCCGGTGCGTCCTCTACTCAGTCCAGGAACCCTCTGTCTTCCGTCTTCGACCTCATCGTCACTTCCATGGTAGCTTACTTCGTAGTTTCCATAGTCAACTCGTTCGCTCAGAACTACCACAGGCGTCTGCACAAGGCTTGGCCTGGTAACAAGAAGAAGTCGAAGGACTGACAGCAAGTCATCCTACCTGACGGGGGGCCTCAAGTACGCAGCAAGAGGAAGCCGAGGAGGAAACATTGGTGAGGGGGTCGTTATCGACTCGACTTGATGCTCTCCTACCCGACGAACGCCTACTTGTCAGTGTAGCCAACTTGTTGTTTTCTCACACTGTATAACTTGTTTTCTTTTTACTTTCTATTCTATTTCAGTTAGTGGGACATTTGATAAAAAAAACAGAAAATTAACTGTTATAATGGAAAAATCAATATATTATATTAAGTCGCCTTATTTTATATTCTTTATCTGAATTACATTTAAAATAAAGAAATGGACGAGTCTAAGTGTGGTTAAAAAAGTGTGTGTCTTATACAGTGTGTGTAGTTTACCTTTACACTCGATTTACCCGGGTATCACTGTCCGGCTTAAAACACTAAGGACAATCTCGGATTCCATTGTATTAATATTTGTATTTTTAATCTACGGTAAATAATTTAGGGGTACCGATGTCAAATCTATTTTGTTTATTTTAACTAAGGATTTTTTTTTTATTAAATTTACACTTCTTTCTACCAAAAGAAAGAAAATAAATTTCCATTTTTTTAATTAAATTTCTAAAGTATGTGTATGTAACAGGTTATAATGAGGTTATTGCTTATTAGCCGTATTGTTAAGGACATTTAAATGAAGACTATATTGTTATGTTATGTCGGACGTTGTTGTCTGGTTTTCTCTTTATATTGTGCTAACAACTAATAGTCAGGCGGACAATCACTCAATGTACATTATCAAGGCCGACATCATATATCAATCCAATTTGTATTACTCTAGATAGTGCTGTATTATAATTCTCCCGATATCACTACTGCCTTTATATTATATTTATTTGTATTTTACATTAGTTACTTGTAAGGCTTGAGAAAATTAACTTAGTTGTGAGTGAAGCAACTGTACCAGTGTAACAGTTGTACACCGACTTGCCAAATCCATTTATCCAAGTAATATTTGATTTAAAATTAAACAAAGTCTCCATATTAACAGTCGGCTTTTAAAAATAATTGTATTTTTTACTTTTATAAAAACATGGCTGGTCCAGCTTCTCCTGTTTCCTCAACTTACAACATTATGTAAAGTTTCCCTTGACATTTCATCTTATAAAGGTAACATTATGAGCTCCATGGAGAGACAGTATACTTACCCTGAGCTCCATGGAGAGACAGTATACTTACCCTGAGCTCCATGGAGAGACAGTATACTTACCCTGAGCTCCATGGAGAGACAGTATACTTACCCTGAGCTCCATGGAGAGACAGTATACTTACCCTGAGCTCCATGGAGAGACAGTATACTTACCCTGAGCTCCATGGAGAGACAGTATACTTACCCTGAGCTCCATGGAGAGACAGTATACTTACCCTGAGCTCCATGGAGAGACAGTATACTTACCCTGAGCTCCATGGAGAGACAGTATACTTACCCTGAGCTCCATGGAGAGACAGTAT
Organism: Gerris lacustris; assembly: GCA_951217055.1. Classification (NCBI taxonomy): domain Eukaryota; kingdom Metazoa; phylum Arthropoda; class Insecta; order Hemiptera; family Gerridae; genus Gerris; species Gerris lacustris. The sequence goes on along the minus strand of OX578279.1, from coordinate 219,329 downwards.
ACTTGAAGGGCATGACTTACATATTGTTTATTTCCCCTGTTGAGTTTGATGTTGTTAAGTTGTAGTGGAGGGCTGTATGGATATTTTCACTGGATTATGAACTGACGATGTGAAATTCTTTGACTTATCGGATATGCTATTGAAGGCATTAGATTGTGACTTTGCGTCTATGTTTATTTATAACCCCCTCGCTTGCACATTCCAGTAACGCTTGATTTAGAGTTTAACTGCATTCAGTATAAATTCCTTTGAAACCTCTCTTTGAGTTGGATATACCTCTGTTAAACTAAACAGTTATAACTCTACGTCGACCATAATTAATAAAATATAACAATAATTTGCTATTACTTTTAAATAATGTATTAAATATAAAAAAATGTTAATCATGTAATGTGTATAGAAGTAAGTAATAAATATAATAAATTTACCTAGGACTGATGCGATGTTTTGTTTTATATTCATGTATATTAGTGTTTGGGTTTATATAGCTACGGGTTCAAGGGAAGAGGGTCAATATGATATTTTTATTTTGCTCTTTATTTTGCATTGTTGACAAGATTAGAATAAACCCAAAAACACGTGTATTTGCTTTACTATCTGGATTTGATCAATTTAAAAAAAAGGCTGTTTAGGCCGAGTATTGGGACTTGTACCTTGTCTGCAGGATCTTCTCAATTGTACTTGATTTTAATTTGCAGTGCAAACAACATATTTGGAATGTACGGATCACTTTTCACTCCGGTTTCGGTCCTTAGTGAGTAAAATAACTAAAATACGATACCGACTCGTTTTGACTACTTTCACAGTGGTTGTTCCTCCTGTATTCATTTTATTATTTTTACTCGTCGATTACAGAAATCACCCGATGTTAGAATATATTTTCATTTGTGGCTAACTTGACCGGAATTAAATATAGCAATTGTGGTGTTGATATTATAAACTGATTGTGTACACGAATATTACATTGCTATATGTATACGAGTATTACATGCACAAGATTGATAGTGGATTCCAACGCCTCCAACCTTGAGTAATGTCCGTGTGTTTTATTCCATCTAATTTAAAATAGAACCCGAGTGAAAAGTGAATCCAACTGATTATTCTGTTGTTTTTTTATAATTAATATTGCACGGAGACCAAAGTGTTGTCTTAGTTTAGTAATTATTATTATAATTTCTTTGTTTGTATTTTATTTATTGGCAAGTTATTTTTTGTTATCCCTTTCGTTTCCAAAAAAATTATTTGTTGGGTAGAAGTTTGTTTAGTGAAAAATTGTTGAAGTGGTTTAAATAAAAATAAAGTATCTACATGTGTATAACATTTGTATTGTTTTTCTTTTTAATCTTATTTGACATAATTAGTTAGGGAGATTTATAGCTTCATTGTACAAATTAGTTAAATATTATAAATGGTGTGGCTACTGTGGCGACTGATAATATTTAGATATAAAAATATCTAAATATTATCATCATCAATCATATAAATAAACTGACATTGACTACCTCTTGTATTAAAACTTGAATTAAAAGTTGATTAGTTTGAGTCAAGTGAAATCTCTTTGCATTTTGATTTATCCAAGGCAAAGTTATGATAATGAGTCTGATGCCCTGGTCACCATAGTGTGATGCCCTGGTCACCATAGTGTGATGCCCTGGTCACCATAGTGTGATGCCCTGGTCACCGTAGTGTGATGCCCTGGTCACCGTAGTGTGATGCCCTGGTCACCATAGTGTGATGCCCTGGTCACCATAGTGTGATGCCCTGGTCACCATAGTGTGATGCCCTGGTCACCATAGTGTGATGCCCTGGTCACCATAGTGTGATGCCCTGGTCACCATAGTGTGATGCCCTGGTCACCATAGTGTGATGCCCTGGTCACCATAGTGTGATGCCCTGGTCACCATAGTGTGATGCCCTGGTCACCATAGTGTGATGCCCTGGTCACCATAGTGTGATGCCCTGGTCACCATAGTGTGATGCCCTGGTCACCATAGTGTGATGCCCTGGTCACCATAGTGTGATGCCCTGGTCACCATAGTGAACCAATGTTGCTTAACAATAAGCTAGTTTTACTGCTTTTAAAAAATATATAAGTTAATTTTACTCTTCTAAAGGGACTGCACCACGTAGGTATTATTGATGCAACGAATTTTAATATTAAGTTGGTCTGCTTGATTTAATGGCACACCATTATGCTGGATACATATTTATCTCTTTGAACACATTGAAACTCTTAGCACTGTCATAATGATATCTAGAGAAGCAGTAGCACTGTCATAATGATATCTAGAGAAGCAGTAGCACTGTCATAGTTGATTAATAGTAAAACTTGATTAACATATTCTCACTACAAAGAGGCATATTTACCAAACTAATGAGATGATGTCTTTTAGGACTAACCAAGTCTTTCACTTAAATCCTACTTAACCTTCATCTTTTATCTTTACTCTGATATTCTTTTTACTTTCCCTTTTTAGAATTTTGAGATTTAGGTGGATTTATTTTTACTTTTTGAGGTCCCCTGAACCCCCCAAAAAAAATTCCCAAGATAAATCTAATTTCATTGATTAAAAACAATTGCAAAAGGCGATTCCCCACTAGGGAGAAAGGATTTTTTATGGTAAATTATGAGGAAATGTTGAATAATTAATAAATGTATCAGTGAAATAAAATCCCACAACAACTAACAACTTATCAGTACATGGTGTAAGTTGGATCATGGTGTGAGTTGGATCGGGTAGATTAAACATAATATGTTTTACAGTGGCGTAGCTAGGGCATTGGGGGCCCCCACAAAAACTGTTTGGGAGCCCCTCGCCAAACAAAATTGATGAGCAAAAAAAAAACCTCTTGCGTTTAGAACTGGGGGCCTGCCCGCAATGCGGGCCCCTTGCACTGAGGGCCTGCCCGCAATGCGGGCCCATAGTTAGTTAGGCCACTGATGTTTTAGCTCTGGGGGACAGAAGAAATTTCCGTTATGAAGAAAACCACATGAAATATGTGACACTCTTTAAGGGGCGATTAGAGGACCGGTTCCCGGCCGTCTGGTCCTGTTCCGAGTTTATCTCCAGTCTCCCCACCACTAGACAGAACGTTACATTTACACGACCCGACCCAGTTCCATCTAGCCACTTTTTCTTAAGGAGATAGGGAAGTAACAGTCATTTCGCAGGGTAAAGAGGTGGGGGCATATAGTTCCCCCACTTTTCTACCCTACATCAGATGGAATATCCATCCAACCGCCCTGTCTGGTTTTAAACCCAAAATGGGACCAGGAACTTACATTACACGACCGGGTTTTAGGACCGAGGAGGCGTGGTCCCGACTTACAGAGATCTTCTAATCGGCCCTTAAATATCGTACTGATAATGGCCTTATCAAGGCTCAAACCTGTTTCCCAATCTGTTTGTTGTTAATCACTGATGACGGCCTTATCAAGGCTCCAACCTGCTTCCTAATATTGTTGGTAGTTAATCACTGATAATAGCTTTATCAAGGCTCAACCTGCTTTCAAATATTGTTGGTAGTTAATCACTGATAATAGCTTTATCAAGGCTCAACCTGCTTTCAAATATTGTTCGTAGTTAATTACTGATAATAGCTTTATCAAGGCTCAAACCTGCTTCCTAATATTGTTTGTAGTTAATCACTGATAATAGCTTTATCAAGGCTCGAACCTGCTTCCTAATATTGTTCGTAGTTAATCACTGATAATGGCCTTATCAAGGCTCAAACCTGCTTCCTAATATTGTTTGTAGTTAATCACTGATAATTGCTTTATCAAGGCTCAAACCTGCTTCCTAATATTGTTCGTAGTTAATCACTGATAATAGTGATAATAGCTTTATCAAGGCTCAAACCGGCTTTCCTAAATAAACTTTTTTTTTAATTTACCTGTAGGCAATTGATGTTATTCTCTCAAGATGGCCCTCACAGACCATATTATATATTATTCAAAACATTAAATAAGTATTATTCTCGTCTGTTTCTGTTTTGTTATTTTTACTCTGGATGTATTATTGTCTCTAAACTCAAAAGGTGGTATTCTTTTTCAATGCATTTTATTTCTTTACATTGTACATTTAGTTATAGATAAGGAGGGCTGCCATTGCCAGGTTGTTTAGTTGTAGTCACTTGTTGCCAAATGTTTAATCCAACTTAGTTTTGAACTTGTGGTCTGACAGTGTTTGAAGTTTGATTGTTAGTTAGCTAGAGAATGTGACTTTTATACTGAAACAGGAAATAGTGACGAAAGCTGCTGTGTGAAATGGAATAACCTCTTAGATGACCTTTTGCCTTGATAGTGATCATAGGAAAACAATTTTTTTAAGGGGAAATCGAATCAATTTTAACTGGAATGGAAGGTCTTGGTTAAAACATTTTCAGGCACAAGTATCTGTTTTTTTTTACTCTTGTATTTCTATATTTTTAAAGCTACTTGAGTAATCATAGGTCGTAACCTAATTTGCCAAGTACAGTGTTTGGCATCGTAAATGAAAATGTGAAATTCCAACTGGACAGTGTCCCTTTTCACATTACATCTGCCTGCATTTGAAAGGCTGTTGTACCAAAGACCCTTTAAAAAATTAAAATCTACAAAATATATGATGTGAATGAAAAAAAATCGGTGCGAGACAACTCAGACAAACTTTCTCATATACGAGTTCATAATCACTTAGCCCAGTCTTTCTATTTCTTTGTTTTCGAGTTTTCCTAGATAATTGTAGAGTGGTTTTTCAAAAATGTCTGTCTGTTGTCTTTCGGCAGTGCATACGTGTGGTGTGGAGCCTAAACTACTGGGCCTATTTTGACGTAATGCGGCGACCATGTTCAGAAAAATCATACCCTAAGGCGAAATTGAGAATCGAATTTTAGCTCCTAATATAGGGCGCTACCCCCCCCCCCCCTCGACTCTAAAAAAACGCGAAACAAATTATTTCTCGAAAACGATTTTGATTAAAAAATTCTAAAATATAGTCTATTTAATTTGATATAAGCAAAAATCTAGTTCCTAAGAAAATAGTTTTAAACGCGGACGGAGAGGAGCCGGGTTCGATTCCCCGCTGAGGAGAAGTTGTTTTGATGAAATGTTCAACAATAATTAAATATACCTACGAAAACTAATAAATAAACAGCACTGGGCTAAGTAATTATGAACTAGTATATGAGAAAGTTTATCTTGAGTTCTCAAACAACTTAGACTAAATTTCTCTTATAATCTCGGCCCCAGATCCCATAAAACATGAATATATTGTTATCTATACAGACGAATACGCGTGTCGATTTGCTAGCTGTGACCGTAAACTCACCTTTAGCAGAATTCCTTCCAAGGGAACTGATAGTCCCGTCGATTCTTATTTAAATGGACTACATTTTAGACTTTTTGAAATTAAAATCGTCGGAACTGTTTTTGAGAAATATTTTTGGCTAAAATTCATTTCTCGATTTCGCTTCGGGGTATGAGTTTTCTGAACATGTATGCCAAAATCAGCCCAGTAGTTTAGGCTCCACGCGTCGTCACAGACGACACACGACAGACATAAATGTTTAAAATCACTTTTTTGTACTCAGGAGACCTCAAAACGAATTTTAGCGCCATCACAATACTTTCTCTTTATATGAGAAAGTAACAACCACCTGTTGAATGCATTTTAAATAATATAATATTAACTAAGTATCGCGTAGGTTTATGATTGAAGCGAGCTTATAATTCAATAAATATTTAATATTAAGCAAATTAATAGTTAATCACGATGATGACGAGTTTATAGTTTAAAAGGGTGATTGGAGTAGACTGTAGCGCTGTGTGGGACTCTCACTTCACTTGAAAGGTTTTAGAAACCCTGCTAAAGGTGGGTTTACAGTCACAGCTAGCAAATCGACACGCGTGACGTTTCAATAGATACTATATTCATGTCTGGGGCGGCAATTATATGAGAAAGTTTGTCTGAGTTGTCTCGGATCGATTTTTTTTTTTTTTAAATCAGTTATCCCTACACCCTATAATGGATTGTTTTTTTGAAATATACTTTTTATTTAACTTATAAATTAGAGACATAAAATGATTTACTAGTTTGAAGAGAAAAGTAAATTTAATGATATATAAGCGTGGCTGCTGACTACTGTCTATCTGTCATGTTACTTGTTGCTGTGTAGACTTTGACTGTTTACTTAGATGAGTTAATTACTGTTAGGATTAATGATTGAACTTGATTTGAGTTGTTTGTTTGTTTGTTTACAGTGTTAGTGTGTTGTGTTAAAGAGAGTCGAAGTATGTCGGTTATCCAAGTGCTTGAGAAATACGAGAGGAAACACCAAGCTCCCGAAGACGACAAGGCCGGATGGAAGAGACTCGTCCACGGAGCTGTGAGCAAAGCTGCCGGGTTGCTTTGGACCACCGGTGGATCCATGGACGTGACTCTCGGCCCGTCTTCTTCCGACAGCCCCCACCACTACCCTGACTCGGTCCAGTTTACCGACATTCAGTCCCCTCCTAAAGACGCCTACTTGTCCGTGTCTTTCGACTCCGACAACAGTGAAGAAGAACTTTTTTTGTCTTTGGACGAAACGAGTAGTATAAAAATAACTTCGTCCGACAATAAGAATTGTCCTACCCCGAAATATCATTCTACACCGTACAAGGAAAAATCGGCTGAGAAGAACTCTATCCCTATTAAAGAAGATGCTATGGAGAAGGCTCAGATGCCTGTTAATGAGAAAGTGGAGAATAATTACTTGACGAATGTTGAAGAGGACGGCCCTAGTGGTACCCCTAAAACACCGAACAAGGAGATTAAGCCTGACAAAGAGGATCTGCATTCTGCTGATGCTCGATCTCCTCACCTTACTGATCTATGTTCTGAAATGGAAAGACTTTCACTCAAGAAAATGATTGTAGAGGTAGAGAAGAGTATTGCGGTAGAAATCAAAGAGGAATTCGACAAGGAGAGGAGAAAAATAGAAGAGCACGATAAGAAGGTGACTCACCTGCTCACTAGGGAAGAGGAAGAGAGAGAAATGGAGGAGCAACTGATAGAAATGAACTGGTTTCAAAGGGTGAGGGAGTCTCAACTCAAAGTCGAACAAGATTTTAATGCTAAGCTAGACGCCATCCTCGCCAAAACCAAGAAGAGCAGTTCGGATAAAAAGCTTCAAGGGTTAAATACCAAATGCGACGAGACTCAGAAGGACTCCGAGCTTGAGCTAGTAGCCAAAAAGAGGGCTCTGATCGAATCGATCAGCGAAACACAAAAATCTTATAATTCCAAGTATAATGATATTTTGCATCTTTTACAGTCTTGCAGGGTGGCTTTGGTGAGCGAATTCCAGTCCGACTTCGACACTCTGAAAAGAAATAACACGAGGTTGACAGACGTGATCTCGAAAAGTCGCTGCGGTAACGTGGAACAGAGTGATGCCGGCGAGTGCGACAGGCTGCTCAACTTCCTTATCGACCTTTTTAATAAGATACAAGCCAGAATTCACGAATATGAAAACGCAAAGAAACTCGAAGAAGAAGCCAACGCTAAGTTAATTGAAGCTATAAAGAAGAATGAAGAGAATGCAAAACGGCTAACTGTTGAAAAAGTAGACACAAGTGACAAGGAGGAAATGGATAAAGAAGAAATAGTCATCGAAGTTTCGAGTGAATGCAGCAAGAGACGTCTAGATAGATTGAAATACCATAAATACGTATCTAAACTCTTGAAGAAAGCTGAAGAATCTCTCGAGCCTTTTCTTAATGACGACAAGTATAAAAATTTCCGCAAGGATTGCCAAAGAGCCGTCAATGTCCCTGTCAACGCCATATCTCCTACCAGCTCACATCATCTAATCGACAAATTAGATAAGTTAACAGATCTGTTGGACGGGAGGAGAGTCCCTGTCATGAGTAGGAAGTTCGACGCCACTATCCATCCTATGGGTATAAAATACTGTCAAGTCCTTTTAGCCAGGAAAATCGTGAAGGCCGGGGAAGATGTGGTATCGTCTCATCCCGAGACAGGTCACGCAATAGCATCTGTCGTCCAAGCCCTGACAGTCAAGTACCCGATCCTAACGGTTTACCTACACGCATTCTTCTTCAGAGTGTGCCCGTATCTTGTACCTCTCGACCTCAAGCCTCACGAAAACGAACCCGACCAAGATTACAACAAGAGGTTGGGATTCACCTACGAAGACAAGGAAAGAGAAGAGACCGATAAGTTCCTCAAGAGGATGAGTGGTGTGGCCCAACTGTACGCCGCTATCTCGGTGGCACACAAACGTAGAGGAGATTTCGGCGTGTACTCTCCTCTGGGCATTTCCGACCTTTGGGTATGGCTGACGAATTTCATCTCGATCGAACCGCTGTCAGACGTCAGTGCCACTATTCTGCTAGACATGTTGGAAGTCTCGGGTCATTTCATGTTGACCTGCTACGGTTTCAACTTCCAGAAACTCCTCTACCTTATTTGCACCGATTACCTGGAGAAAATCAACAAAGTGACCGCCAAAGGTCGTGGAGGTCCAGTCGAAAGGCTCAAAACATTTTTAGAAGACGTGATCAAAGTAAACCGGATACCCCCTCCTAAAGGCCTGCTTCCGCCTCAATTCTGGTAGTGGCTTCTTCCCTCTTGTACAGATTCCTAGTATTAATTTAAAAACTCGATGTTTCAACTTAAATTATTTATATTTATTATAACTTTTAAGAGGTGTTAACTTGTAGCGATGGATACCTATGCCTAGATACTGTTTCTCATATTTATAAATTATTGTTAAACGAATAAGAATACCATCTCATTTAAATCTCTTATTTTATTTTATTTTTTTTTATATTAATTTTTATTTTTGAATAAATAATGTGATTTGTGGTTGCTCTAAAATTTGTAAACATAAATAATAATTAATTTGTTTCTTGTTGCGAAGATCCTATTATATGCGAAGATTATATTTTTAATAGACCTGAGTTAATGCCTCGGTATATTTTTACCGCTAAAAGACCCCCCCCCCTCTCTCTCTGGGCTGCTACATTGCTTGGGTATTGATAACAAATATACATATTATTATTTGTTAGCAAAGCAATGTTTCGTGCGTCTTTTTTGACCGAGATAAAAAAAAACGACGTATAATTGACCATGCGAAATAGATTACCCCTTAGGCCAACATCCACACATTTAAATGGTCGACCCTGTGCCTTAATCTTGGAAAACAGTTTTTAAAGGAGAAATTAAATTAATTTGAACTGGAATGGGAAGTCTGTATAAATGAGATTCTGGCTATGATAGCATTTTTATCAGCAAAATGCCCTGTTTTTTTTTTTATAATTTACCACATGAAGCTTTTGGCAAATTGTTTTTTATTTTCGCATAACACAAAAATATGTGTAAAATGAAGTTAGTGGTTTGTGCTTTCAGCAGGCCCATGTCCAGGATTTATCCAAGGAAGGGATTTCAAGACTCACAACATTCTTTATAAATGTATTTGTGTATATATCGTCACCTCAGGGCAACAAGTAGATAACTCGAAAATTTACCATTTTTGGATCATCTTTTTAGACCTAAATTTTACGGGGAATTTAATGCAATAACTAGATAAGCCCTATTTCTAGCCTATCACTTTTTAAAAGTCCAATTACTATGTTGATGTAAAAAAAAAAAAAAAAAAAAAAAATAGACTGCCAATTAGTGTGGCACATAGCTTCCTCGCATCCTATCAAGTACTCTAACAATTATTGTTATAATACTTTATTTTTATATTGTTTATTTTGTAAAAACTATTAATAGTTTTAGCGATCTTTAACACTTCATAGTGGTGTCGCTGTTGGTTTTACTAAATAATTGTATTTGAAAAAAATGTTTATCTCATTGAATAGATGAAGTTAGATTTTTTCCCCGACCTAAAATTCCAATTTTAAATTTAAAGTTCACGTTTACGCAAGCGTTGCTCGTGAACGCTTGGACATATAACGTTGTCCAACGAACTCGTCCTGGGTATTGGTAAAATGAACATGTCTACCAAATTTCATCAAAATCGGTCGACATTTACTCAAGTTATCGTCGCACGTTTCATAATTCGCGGACACACAGACCGACAGACAGACAGACAGACAGACACGAGACCGAAAATGTTCCCTGATGTCTGAAACGGATTTCTGTCTTGGAATTTTTGAAATCGGAGGCCTAAAAGTTTTTCGTTCTCAAAAGTGAACACAATGCTTCCGTTACCTTCGGTAAGCTCGGAAGCAAAATAACAGAATCTAATAAACTGTAAAACATGATTTTTGGCCATTATCTCAAAACATGAATTTTCGATGTATCTACTTCTTGCACTCTCAGACATTCAACTTGTCCTCCAGTCATCCTCAACCAAGGAGTCATCCCTCAATCCTCTTCCGTAAGATACCTAGGTCTCCATCTTGACCGACGATTGACTTGGGCTCTGCACACCAAAACTAAACGTACGGACACTAACAGACGGTACAAACTCTTACTGCGACTCCTCGACCAAAGATCCCACCTATCCCTTTCTAACAAACTCCTTATCTACAATTCAATACTCAAACCTATTTGGACCCATGGGGTTGCACCAAACGCTCCAATTCTTATAGGATCCAATCCCTTCAGTCAAAGATACTTCGAAAAATCACTAACTCTCCCGCATACTTTTCCAATCTCACAATCCACAACGACCTCAAAGTCCCTTTTGTACAAGATCTCGCTTCTTCCAGCTACATAAAATTCCATGAAAACCTAAACCATCATCCTAATCCTTTAGTTAAGTTGAATCCATGGCTTCCATCCATATCCCTGACCGCCCTCCCCGTCGGCTGAAGAGGTGTTGGCCAAGAGATTTATTACAATAATAAAATAATGTACAATACCTGTTAGGAGTGCTGCCACTGGGTAGCCTCTCCTCTCATGATACAACACGCTAATTAATCTTTGTAATAGCTATGTTACTAATAGCAATCTTTTGCAAGTAACTTAAAATAAAAATTTAAAAAAAAAAAATCTACTTCTTGCATTGAGGTGACGATATATAGTATATATTATCGTTGGAAACGGTTTAATTTTGAGGAAGTGTACTTTTAATTTAAAAAAGTATTTTATTTATTTATCTTTTTTTTTAAAAAAAACAGCAAATTTTATTATAATGTATTATATTTTGTCACGTTGAAAAGTAGATTCAAATTTCAAAAAGGGAAAACAGATGCATTTTCTTAATTTATTTCCCAAAAAATTGGTAAAATTATATTATTTTTATAGTTCTCGTTATTTTATTCCGTAATAATGATCCTTAAGGAAAACTTTTACACGACATAAATTAAAGCAGAGTAAATGTTAACTTAGTACGTAGGCTTCTGCGGGATATAGTGAAATTTGGTTCATATGTTCATTTTTTGGGAAGAATATACGTACTACGTACCAACAAGGTTTTTTGAGTCATTGTTTATTGCACGTGAACGCCTAAGCGTGCAATGCTTGCGCGAGCATTTTAAAATTGAATTTTAAGTCGGGAAAAAATTCTAACTTCATCTATCCGATGAGACAAACTTTTTTTTTTTTAATTTTGCTTCCGAGCTTACCGAAGGTAACGGAAGCAAAAACTTTTATGCCTCCGATTTTAAAAATTCCAAGACAGAAATCCGTTTCAGACATCAGGGAACATTTTTGGTCTCGTGTCTGTCTGTCTGTCAGTCTGTGTGTCCGCGAATAATGAAACGTGCGACGATAACTTGAGTAAATGTCAACCGATTTTGATGAAATTTGGTAGACATGTTCGTTTTACCAATGCCCAGGACGAGTTCGTTGGACAACGTTGTCCGTTCAAGCGTTCACGAGCTACGCTCGCGTAAATGTGAACTTAAAATTTAAAAATGGAATTTTTGGCCGGGGAAAAAATCTAACTTCACCTATTTAATGAGACAAACATTTTTTTCAAATACAATTTTTTAGTAAAACCAACAGCGACACCGCTATGAAGTCTTAAAGATCGCTAAAACTATTAATAGTTTTTACACATTAAGAAACAAAGTAATATAACAATAATTTTAATGTTAAAAAAAATGTAGTACAGATAGGATGCGAGGAAGCTATGTGCCACACTAATTGGCAGTCTATTTTTTTTTTTTTAGTAAAACTAACCCAACGCCGCTATGAAACGATAAAATTTTAATCTATTAAAGCGAACCTAAACGTTTAAAATTGAGAAAATAACGTTTTCACCAATATATTACGTCCTAATGTATCCATTGTAATAAAACTTCACTTAAATCATCTAATGTACTATTTAAACATATATGTAAAATTTAAACTTATTTCAAACAGAAGTTTTTGTGTAGTGAAGTGGTACACAGGCCCGCCCAGAGGGCGGCAAATGCCCAGGGGCCCGGCTCAGGCCCAAGAAAGTTGTGTACATAAATGCTCGCTGTAAAAAACTATAATTTGTTTTATTTTATTTTTTCCTACGAAAAAAAGCATGGTTTATTATGAAAAGCGTTTTAACCATTAAACAGGGTGGCCACACACCGGGAAAACCGGGAATACCGGGAAAAGTCAGGGAATTTCGGCCGACAGGGAATAGTCAGGGAAAAGTCAGGGAATTTTGTCATAGGTCAGGGAAAATCTTCCGGCAATTAAAATCCTTTTTTCATCATTTTAAAGCACAGAAACCTTAACTTTCTCGAAATTTCTAATAAAAATAAAAAATGCTGTATTTGGAACATAGCAGAAGGATTAACGACCTCTAAGCTTAGAAATTATATCAAAAAATCCCGTCAAGTACTTATACCAGCAAGTTACTAAAAGGGTTTCTTCGGTCATAAGAATTCATAAGTACATTATTATTATTTATTTTTATTTTTTTCTAACAAAAATATGTAATATGTCGCTTTTCTTACACCTAAATTATCCTTCATCGAAACATTTATCAAAAATATGTATAAAAATTCACTTTTAAGAAACGAGGAGTGCATATTGTCCATTACTATCTTCGGTAGTATGCACTAATTTAGTTATTTTAGGGGTAAAATGGCCGCCATTGTGAAAAACGATATATTTTTGTGAACCAAATTTCAATACCTTTAAAATGATACCCAACTTCGAATTTTCAAATGAATTTTGGGGCTCCCGAGTTACAGCCCCCTAAAATGTCTAAAATTTCACTTTTTTTAGACCAACTCCCGGAAATTTCATTGGACCACAGAGATTTATATTTATGTGTTTTTGCCCTTTTTTTGGGGATAGTGCAGGGGGGGGGGGGGTACATTTTGGGTTTGTCTTAATTATTTGGGGGGTAAAATGGCCGCCATTTTGAAAACGCGATATATATTTGTAATCTACATTTCAATACCTTTAAAATGATACCCAACTTGAAAATTACAAAGAATATAAAATATTGCGATCTACTGGCAATTGATCGCAGATCGTCGACATTTGGAGTGTTTAAGTCCTCAATAGTTTTTCTGTTTTGGGGAAAAAAAGTTTAACTTGTACACCAAATTTCAAGTCTACAGCTTCCGTAGGTCGGGAGATATACTCCAAGATGCGACGGACGAACTACCTAAAGCATAAGGGTTTCTAGGACGACCTCGAAACATTGGCGTAACTAGGATAAAAGTCTAGGGTGGGCTAAGCCCCTGGGGGGGAGGGGGGGTCCGGGGGTCCTCCCCCGGAAAATTTTGAAATTTTGATACCCTAAAATCTAATTCTAAAGGTTCTTTTTACCTAATAAAAATGTAGGTACATTTTAAAAAGTATCGAAAAATGTATGTAAAAATAAGAAATTTAAATCTTCTAGTATATGATATAAATTGTGTACTAATATAAATTGTACTAATATAAATTTAAAAATGTCTCAAGTACTTTTTTTCGAAAATATTTTTGCACACATTTGGTACATTTTAAAAGGCCTTTCCAACGATACCTCTGTCAAATCGGCACAAAGCCCTTTCTGGTTGCGGCTAACCAAGGAGGACGTCCTTCACATAGACGTAGCTCCCGAAGTAGGAATCGGAAATATAAAAACAAACCGGAATCTTAAAGAGGACAATTTGACCTAAAGTCCGGTACCCTTTTGAACCTCGTCCGAATCAAATTGCAAACGGTACGTAAGGTCAAAGTCGAAATTTCGGAAAAACACGATTTTTGTGAGTTTTTTGGTGAGGTACTGGACTCCCCCCGTGAAGGTACTAAAAAAAAAGGGGGATTGCCGTTACCCCTTGAAAATTACATTTTCAGAGCATACGAAGCAGAGTAGGAGACTACTTTTTTTTTCTCCATATGTACCTCTTATGTACCTTCTTGTAGTACCTCGAACTCGGAATTTAAAAAAGTAAAAGTATACCTACCATCAAGTTTAAAAGCTAAACGCGGTGAGCAGCATTTCATAGGCTTTTAAGGCATAAAAGCCCAATGGCGTCGAAGCCTCATGTAGAAAAACGTTTAAAAAAGGTTTTTTCAAAGGGTCTGAAACGTGAAAATTTTTAAAATGTTTTTGGATCACTTTTGTATTCTTCCCAAGGGCTTTCCAATGATATACCACACCCCGCACCGAATATCTCCGGTTTTTTGATCAGCGAAAAAAAAAAATTCCCAATGTCGCTCTTAAGCTGGAGTGCAGGTAAAAAAAAGTTCTCTATACCGGCGATGGCCTTCTGCGGGATCTACAAAAGCCTTGAAAAGAAATTTTAATTTTTCAATAATTTCAAAAGTTTTACGTAAAAACGTGTTTTAAAAAACGCCTTTTTTGACCGTAGAAGATTTCCCGTTGAAAATAAATCCATTTCCCGAAAAATTTTCCGGCATATAGCATTTTTCCCTAAAAATACACTATAACCTTAACAATTTCCAGAAAACTGCATGTCTCCACGACAAACACACCCATCAGAACAAAAATCCAAAAAACACACTATTTTCCCCTTTAGGGCCGATTTCCACCCTTAAGGAGTGGTTTAAAACTGCCCTTACCTCATGTTTGGTCAAGCGATTTTTAAGGTTCCTAACCGATTTTGACATTACCTACTCGAAATTTTTTCCGAAAATCAAGAGGCGGGGTATAATTTTTTTAGAATTTAACAACGGATTTTTTTTTACTTTTCTATTTTTCTAGGGGGGGGGGGGGGGCTAATTATCGTCTAGGGTGGGCTTAGCCCACCCTAGCACCCCCCCTAGTTACGCTAATGCCTCGAAACCCTAAAAATCGGTCTGAGACAACTCAGACAAACTTTCTCATAAACGAGTTCATAATACTTAGCCCAGTTTTTTTCCATTTAATAGTTTTCGTAAGTGCATTTAATTATTATTGAACATTTCATCAAAATGTATCATAAAAATAACTTCTCCTGGGCAGGGAATCGAACCCGGGCTCTCTCCGTCCGCGTTTTAAGCTTTTTTCTTAGGAACTAGATTTTTCCCAGGAAAACGGCTTATATCGTTAGATTCGTATTTAAATGGACTACATTTTAAATTTTTTTTAATCAAAACTGTTTTCGAGAAATAATTTGTTCATGTTTTTCCAGAGTTTTTGGGGGGTAGCGCCCCCAAATTTAGAGCTAAAATTCATTTCTCGATTTCGCCTCGGGATATGATTTTTCTTAAACTGTTATGCTAAATTTCGTCAAAATCTGCCCAGCAGACGCCTGGAGCCTAAACCAGGCGTCTGCACAGACAGACAGACATTTTTTAAAAACCACTTTTTTGGACTCAGGGGACCTCAAAAATAAAAATAAAAAAAAAATCGAATTTTTTGCGCATCACAATACTTTCTCTTTTACATGAGAAAGTAAAAATACGTTAATTGTTACTTTCTAGAATAATAAGGAAAGGTTGCTATTAGTTTATACTTTTTATACTTTTTAGCGTTGAACAGGAAAACGCTTAACAGGAAAAATCGGACCGACAAAATACTAGACATAAGAAAAATCATACCCCACGGCGAAATAGAGAAATGAATTTTCGCTTGAAATTTGTGGGCGCTACCCCCCAAAAAACATGAAAACGAATTATTTCTCGAAATCGTTTAGATTTAAAAAAAAAAAAAAAAAAAAAAAAAAAAAAAAAAAAGTAGTCCATTTAATAAATACAAATCTAACAATTTAAGCCATTTTCATGGGAAAAATCTAATTCCTGAGAAAAAATAGCTTGAAACACGGACGGAAAGAGCCCGCCGAGATTCCCCGCCGAGGCGAAGTTATTTTTATGACAAATTTTGATGAAATGTTCAATAATAATTAATTTTTTCTACGAAAACATGAAAACTAATATATGAAAAACATTGGGCTAAGTAATTATCAACTTGTATATGTATTCTATTTTAGCTTGATGATCTTTAACTATTTAAAGGTAAATCTTGTAAATATCGATGATGGTCAGGGAAAACCTGAAGTAGGTCAGGGAAATGTCAGGGAAAAGTCAGGGAATTTTGTCAAGCTATATTAGTGGCCACCCTGTTAAAGCAATGTATATTTACAGTAGTCCATGTATATGTTTAACGATTGCAGTCTACTTATATTTATGTAAATAGATTTAAAGTAAGAAAAAACACTCAAAAGAAGGTGATATGGTTAAGGCAAACACTCATATTTGGGATTGACTGGGGGGGGGGGGGGGGGTATTGTTGAGACCGAAAGTGGCCCTCACAAGATATTTGCCTAGGGGGCCGGAATCCGTTTGGGCGGGCCTGGTGGTACATTTAAAATTATTGTTTAAAAGCTACTGCGGGTGGTTAAGATTCTTATAGGCGTGTAATTAAATAGATTTATCCAGGAAGGTGAGCATTGCACCGAGTTCTCCCACTCTACCCTCCTCCACTTATCTCTAACTATGACATTCGTTATGATTTTTAAATACCTTAATATTCAGTATTAATTGCAATACGCGTGCTTCAATGAGGGAGCAACGCGATGTCTAGTCAGTAACTAGTAAGCCGCGTCACGAAGGGGTTGAAATCTGAAATCCGGCGTTTCGTTTCCACTACTGGAATATACTGACGACTGCACAGAAGAAGGCCGTATTTATACTGGTAATATATTGTTTCAAATCTTCTTACATTCTGTTGAACCAAGAATTGAATTGCTTCATATCCTAATTCAAGAATTGAAGGTGCACCCTCTGCCCCCTGTTGCTGCAAACTTGTTTCTAAAAGACGTGGAAGATAAAGCCCTTGCTTCAGCTCCGCTGAAACCGACTTGTTGGTGGAGATTTGTCGATGATGTTTCCTTCTGTGGAAACACGGAAGACAGTCTTTGGGTGACTTCATATGAATGCGATTCATAAGAAAATACAGTTCAACACGGAAATCGAAGAGAAGGGCTCTCCACCTGGAATCGAGAAACAACCGGAGAACTTTAACAGAGGATTGTTTCACCCATTCTCGGACCTGGAACCTCTGGCCAGCACCTGCGCCAGGCAGATAGCGAGAGACGGCGCCACAGTCACTTCCCGACTTCATGCATTACCCGCCAGACAAAGGAACACCGACCAAGGCAGCACCCGCCTGATTGCTTCATCCCGACAAAGGATTACCCCGAGTAAAGGAAACCCCGGAAAATCCAGGTACAATCTACGGTCTAGAAAACCAGTGTAAATACGCCGTTCTTCTCTTCAGTCGTCAAGATATACTGACGACTGCACGTAGAGATGTTGACTCAACATCTCTACACTTTTGAAGATGCTTCCAGTAGTGGAAGCGAAACATCGGATTTCAACCCCTTCGTGACGACAAACAAAATGTTGGTCTCGTCGAATAAAGATGGAATTTTTTCCCGTACTAAAATTCCAATTTTAATTTTGAAGCGCTTGTTTACGCGAGCGTTGCGCACAAACGCTTGGGCAGACAACGTTGTCCAACGAACTCGTCCTGAGCATTGGTAAAATGAAAATGCTACCAAATTTCATCAAAATTTGTCAACTTTTACTCAAGTTATCGTCGTACGTTTCAGACACACAGACACGGAGCAAATTTCGTTGAATGTAAGAAGCTCGTTTCGCTCGCTTCAATTAACTATTTAATTTAGATTAACTAGATAGATAGATTTTATTGACAAATAGGTGCTTAAATGCTATTATGTGAAAATGGTACATTTGGACAATAGAGGGCACGAACCGATGTTTTATAAAAATACACCATTCTCCGTTCTTACCTTCATTTTCTGGGGTCAAAGTGCAATTTTTGTGATTGTTGCTAATTACCTCGAAGTGAGCCCTAAGGAGGAATATAATAAGAGTTCAAATTTTCAGCACATCAAATACATGTTATAAGGTTATAAATTGAGCGAGATGCAGCATTCACGCTTGCTTTGTAACAAGTAGATTACTTATAGATTTTAAGCACAAATATAATGAAAGGACAGACTTGGTCGGAGGTCTGTCAGGTGTTTCTATGTGAAAGCTAAATACCGCTCACTCATGAGAACGGCAGTAGGCAGAGAACTAACATAGTGCATGCAAGTTGCTCTTGATGTAAGATGGTATGTTGTATGTTTGTACGCAGGAGTCGACATGGCGCTACCTCCACAACCAATCTACACTCTAGAACCTTCAACTTTGCAACCTTGGCTTTTTTTTATCTATATATATAAAATTAAATTTTGTCTGTACATTGGTCAGAATTGAAAATTTTTTGGATACTTTTTCATTTTAGACATTCCAAAAACCGAATCCGACCTTAACTTTTTTCGTGTATGTATGTGGGTATGTATGTGTGTCTGTCACCCCAGTCAGACTTTATAGGCGCAAAACTGGCTAAATGAAATTGATTAATTTTTTTTTCAAGGGTGAGCGCAAACATGTTGCGCAATTTGTAGGCTTGGTTTCATCTAAAAATATTGAATAGAACCAAAGTTATTAACCATTTTATAAAAAAAAGTATATAAAACATAACCTAAAAAATAAATTGGTAGGGCGTGAAGTCTCACGTAAAAAGGGTTTCGTTGGTGTTGTAAACATGAAATTAGTAGTTGAGGGGGGGGGGGGGGAATTTGGATGTTTTTGACAAAATGGCGTAGAAAATTAAACGCTTTCCACAAGTGTTATATATTTTTGTAATCTACTCTTCAATACCTTTCACTTGATAACCCACTCAAAATTTTGAAAAAATATTTTTTTCCCCGTGACAGCAATTAGCCGCCATCTTGGATTCCCAGTTAATCAGACCAAGTTGCTATTCTTATTTTTTTCTTTGGCCCATCAGACCGCACATTTTGCATATTTTTCTATATTTTTAGTAAGAGCGGAAATACGATTTTAGGGGGGGGGGGACACGCAAAATTTCGATGTTTTTTGACAAAATGGCGCCGAAAATTGAACACTTTCCCTAAGTGATATATATATTTGTAATCTTCTCTTCAATACCTTTCATTTGATACCCCACCCAAAATTTTAAAAAAATATTTATTTTCGTGTGACATGAATTATCCGCCATCTTGGATTCCCAGTAAATCAGATCAAATTGCTAATCTTATTTTTTCTATGGCCCACCAGACCACACATTTTGCATATTTTTCTATATTTTTAGTATTAGCGGAAATACGATTTTTAGGGGGGGGGGGGGGACACGCAAAATTTCGATGTTTTTTGACAAAATGGCGCCGAAAATTGAACACTTTCCCTAAGTGATATATATATTTGTAATCTACTCTTTAATACCTTTCATTTGATACCCCACTTAAAATTTAAAAAAAATATTATTTTCGCATGACGTGAGTTATCCGCCATTTTGGATTTGAACAGCTGATAATTTTGAGTTCGCTATATTTTTCCTGTGTGCGCGTCAAAACGATCTTTATTATTGGAAAGTTTCACGTTTCTATCTCTTTTTATTCAAAAGTTATTGGAACCGTACAGAGTGACAGACAGACACATGAACCAAACTATAAGGGTTTCTTTTTTTGGTTTTACCAACGAAACTCTAAAAATAGGTTGACCCGCCGTAAACAAACCCCACAGACTCAATATTCAAAATGTTTGGGTACTTCTAGACCACCTAGAGACTTGCGGTTTTTTGCGTCGGAAATTGGCCTAACCCCATTGAAAAAATCTGGAACGTTTAAAAAAATATATCCCCCCCTAAAAAAATTAAAGATGGTGGACGCACTTAAAAGTTTTTTAGAGGCTTATTGTGGCTAAACGGTAAGTTGTATCGACAAGCTGATTGCGCCAGCGGTAACTAATTTTAAAAGATCTACAAATTTGGTCCTATTACTTTTTGTCGTAATTTCATCGGTTCTACCTTAAATAGAGCTAAATTTTATTTTTTTAAAAAAGAAATTTTACTTTGAGCGCTTATGGCGTCCGCAATTGTTGACCGATTTAATTTCTGATTGGAGTGCTTAAATCTCAAACTAATGCTCTTTAAATCAAGTATTTATTATTTTACTAATTGTTCCTATAACTAGAGTTATTAAATATTTACTGGTGCAACTGCCGTATTGAATGAAGAGGCTGGTAATTAAATAACGCACCATCATTGTTGATGATTGTTCAATGATTTCCCAGTCTAATTGTTTTTATCTTCTACGTTTTTTTTCTTATTCATTATACCTTTTTTTTTAGCATTGTTAGTTATTACTATATTACCTACTTAGTTTCTACTGGCAATTTTTAAAATATATAGATAGAATCCAAACTATGATTTGGAGAATATTATAATCTTAATAATGGAATTAATAATGTGTAGTATAGTCCTGATTTTATTCCTAGAAGGCTTTGGAAACAAAACTATTTAGGAATTTAATTTAATTGCTAGGCCTACATGATTATAGGAAACATAGCCACTAATACCTAGCATGAGCCCCGCGCGGAGCTCGGGGTGAAAGCTAGTAATACATATAGACAACTTTTATGAAGGGATTTTCCAATGAAATGAAATGTTGCAATCAATTAGTAACTAGGATTTTAGAAAATTAAAAGGCATTAAAGTAAGAGAAGGGATTGAAGCGACTCTCTTCTCGATTAGTAAACAATTGTTCTGTTTCCTAATGGTAATGATCCCGTCAAATTAACAACCAAGTTAAAAAAAATGAAAAAAAAAACTTTTATAGTTTTTAAATTTTGGTTATTTAATTTTTTCCCACATTTGTAAGAACGCTATCTGTAGCGAACCCAGGAAACCAGTGCTGTCATCAAATCAAATTGATCAAGTATTTTGAAACAAAACATCTTTTTAAAATCATTGTATTTAGGTATGTATAATAATATGTAACAAATAACAGATAATGTTAAACGAAAGTATGTAAGTACAACATGGTGATCATGCACAATTACCAGCTTTACAACTACCTGGCATATAATGTACTTGGCAGCGGCAGCTAGGCGCCCGCCACCACCCAATATATATATATATATATATATATATATATATATATATATATATATATATATATATATATATATATATATATATACTAGCATGTTACCCGTCGCAGCTTCGCCTGCGATTTTCGGACAGTAGCCTTGTTCCGTTGCAGAATTTTGGAGGATTAAGATTCCTCAATAACATCACTGGTGTTCCAATTTTGAGTCGTCACTTATATTATAGATTATTAATTCTATTTTTAATGAACCTACTTGTTATAATAATACATTTACACATATTCGTATAAAATAAGATGTGTTATAATACCTTTCAAGAAGATAAGTTTTGATGAGGAATTGAGAAACTTAAAAACAGTAGTTTTATCAGGATGATTTGCAGTATTGAGAGATCTTTAACTTCGAAATAGCAATGACAAATGTGGTAGAGGAGGGGGTGAGCCAGGTGAGCGTTCAAGTTTAATCCCTAGCCCTTATCTTTCTCCTAATTGTCAGTCATAGTGCCTAGTATGACGTCACAAAGGCGCCCGTGAAACTTTAAGTTATTACATTTATTAATAAAAAAAAGGTAACAATTAAAATCGATTTAAGGAAGCGAAAACCCTTGCGTCACACACACCTAGGTTAACTTGCACCTTGTCATCTTAAGTTTACTTGTATAAACCTTCATTTCTAATGGGATCATGTCATACAACCAATAAATTTCTTACTATTTGGCTGGAAACTGGATAAAGTCAATTCCCTCCATCCTAAATGAAAATATAACAGAAATGTACATAACAACTATTACTGCATTCTATAAGGGCTTTCCGAACTTTTGTACGCCATACCCCTGTGTAACAATATTTAAATTAAGACTTACCCTTTTTTACTCGTATAAAAGATTTTTCCAATTTTACCCCCTCCTAAATGAAAATATAACAAAATTGTCCATAACAACAATTACTCAATTACTCTACTCTTAAAGAGATTTTCAACGATATGCATCATTAAAAGTATTCATTACTTTGACATTTGTACCCCGTACCCCTAAGTACCAACATTTTAACTGCATAATCTCATGTAGGCAGTGACCTTCCCCTTGTTTTGAAGGAAAGTGTGTAAAACATCAAATTGGGATAAACTGTAGATTTGTATAAAGACACTCATAGACACTCTTCATTTATATAAGACTAGCTGAATACCCGTGCTTCGCTACGGGGTGTTTTATTTTCAATTTAATGGATTTATAAACTAACATCAAGAAACATTTAAATTATTTTACAAAGCGAGAATATCTAGATTCTATCCCTCCCCCTTAATTCTATACCCCCTCCCCTTGTATAAGATAATTTGCTAATATCCCAAATTAGTAATTCATTCAGAATAAATTTTTAAAAAGGAAAAGCAGAGGTATTTTCCTTCTGTGTCCCCCCCCCCCCCTCACCATGTCATTTTACATCCCTTGGTTGAAATTGGAATTATCTTTTATTAATATACATACTTACATCCAAAATAAGAGCTCTTTCTCAAGTATTAACTTCCTAACTTTTGAAGATCGGTCTATGGGCTCAATTCCCCTTCTATTCTTACTCTGTCCTTATGTTCCCCTTAGGGATAAAAATTTAGAAAATCTCTATTGGCAGATATCAATATAATTTAGAAATGATTATACTACGTATACACTCGTAGATTTTATTTTAGAATTTTAAAGAAGCGGTCATGATTAAGTTAGTAAAGGTTTAGGCACGGTAAGGCGTGATTTATTAATTATTGCCTTAATATCTAAAAATAATCCTAAATATTTTTTGACAGTGATTGAAAAGTAATTTCTTTAACAGTTCTTCCTACAGAAATTTCCACAAACATTTTTCCATTTTACCCCATCCTAAATAAAAATATGACAAAACTGTACATAACAACAATTACTGTACTTTTAAAGAGCTTTTCAACGATATGCATCATTAAAAGTATTCATTACTTTGACATTTGTACCCCGTACCCCTGGGTACAAAAATAAAAATTTCGCAAAATCCTTTCTTAGTGGATGTCTATGATATGAACCGAGTATATCCTCAAAATTTCAAGTCTCTCGGTTAAGCAGATTTTGCTGTGCGTTGATTCTATGTCAGTCAGTCAGTCAGTCAATCAGGACATTGCCACTTATATTATAGATGTAGTTATACATATTTTTCCATTTTACCCCCTCCTAAATTAAAATATGACAAAACTGTACATAACAACAATTACTGTACTTTCCAGTATAAAAGATCGTTTTGACGCGCACACAGGAAAAATATAGCGAACTCAATATTATCAGCTGTTCAAAATCAAAATGGCGGATAATTCATGTCGCGAAAAAAATATATTTTTTTAAAATTTTGAGTGGGGTATCAAATGAAAGGTATTGAAGAGTAGAATAGAAATATATATACCACTTAGGGATAGTGGTTAATTTTCAGCGCCATTTTGTACAAAAAACATCGAAATTTTGCGTGTCCCCCCCCCCTAAAATCGTATTTCCGCTATTACTAAAGATATAGAAAAATATGCAAAATGTGTGGTCTGCTGGGCCATAGAAAAAATAAGATTAGCAGTTTGATCTGATTTACTGGAAATTCAAGATGGCAGATAATTCATGTCACTTGAAAAAAAATATTTTTTTATAATTTTGAGTGGGGTATCAAATGAAAGGTATTGAAGAGTAGAATAGAAATATATATACCACTTAGGGATAGTGGTTAATTTTCAGCGCCATTTTGTCAAAAAACATCGAAATTTTGCGTGTCCCCCCCCCCTAAAATCGTATTTCCGCTATTACTAAAGATATAGAAAAATATGCAAAATGTGTGGTCTGCTGGGCCATAGAAATAATAAGATTAGCAGTTTGATCTGATTTACTGGAAATTCAAGATGGCGGATAATTCATGTCACTTGAAAAAAAATATTTTTTTATAATTTTGAGTGGGGTATCAAATGAAAGGTACTGAAGAGTAGAATAGAAATATATATATACCACTTAGGGGTAGTGCTTAATTTTCAGCGCCATTTTGTCAAAAAACATCGAAATTTTGCGTGTCCCCCCCCCCTAAAATCGTATTTCCGCTGTTACTAAAAATATAGAAAAATATGCAAAATGTGTGGTCTGCTGGGCCATAGAAAAAATAAGATTAGCAATTTGATCTGAGCTACTGGAAATCCAAGATGGCGGATAATTCACGTTACTCAAAAAAAATTATTTTTTTAAATTTTGAGTGGGGTATCAAATGAAAGGTATTGAAGAGTAGATTACAAATATATATACCACTTATGGATAGTGTTTAATTTTCGGCGCCATTTTGTCAAAAAACCTCGAAATTTTACGTGTCCCCCCCCTAAAATCGTATTTCCGCTGTTACTAAAAATATAGAAAAATATGCAAAATGTGTGGTCTGCTGGGCCATAGAAAAAATAAGATTAGCAATTTGATCTGATCTACTGGAAATCCAAGATGGCGGATAATTCATGTCACTCGAAATTTTTTTTTTTTTTTAAATTTTGAGTAAGGTATCAAATGAAAGGTTTTGAAGAGTAGATTACAAATATATTATACCACTTATGGATAGTGTTTAATTTTCGGCGCCATTTTGTCAAAAAAACTTTTCTCTCCCCCCCCCTCCCCCCTTCTAATTTTGTGTTCACAATACCAACGAAACCCTTTTTACGTGAGACTTCACGCCTTACCAATTTATTTATAACTACGGTCTTTTCGGTGTATTTATATGGTTGTAGTCCGGTTCAGTGGCAAAAAACTACTTTATCAGAAGTTTGTTTATGTGTTTGAGAATATCAGACCCATAGGATAGTTCAAAGTAAGCTTTAAAAAAAACCATCAATAGGGTACTACTTAAACTATACAGTGTGGCCTACGGACCCTCGCTGTGTGCTGACAAGCACACACTTGACCTGTTTATTTGGTTTTACGATAAAGTCAATAGTTTTTTTTTAAAAAAATATATAAAAAATCTTCACTCACGGACCTATGATATAATAGATAAACAAACACTTAAACACACTATTAACACAAAAAAATCACATCAAAATGTTGTTTTGTTAATAATTAACGCAATTTGAAAACTTAAAAGCAAACAAAATACCTTCGGAAATCTCGGCAGCAAAATCGCCATCTTGAATATCGAAAGATAAAAATTAAGTAGGTCCATAAGACAAAAAAAAAAAAAAACGATACGTCGATAGCTGAGAGGAAACATATGTTCAAGAAATCGGCACAGGTGTTAGGGCGCTAAAGTACGGAATACTTCAATATACTGAAGGAGAGTTTATATTTCTTTCTCTAAATGACTATTAAGACAAATTCACTATGTCCATGTCCATCGACATAGTGAAGCCGACATAGTTGCCCGACTTTGTCGAACCATGTCGGGTCATGTCGGTACAGTAATAATCAAATCGGTACGGATCCAAGCAAGTCGAACCGACAACAGTAGTGGGGACGTGTCGAAACATGTCGCTCGACTTTTGCGTAGGTACAAAATATTCATTCTGTTCAGTTGTGTTTTGCTGAGAGCATTTATTGGTTCTGCTGAGTGCATTTATTGGTTCTGCTGAGTGCATTTAGTGGTTTAGTGGTCTTTTTTTGTGGTTTGTATTTTGATTAATTATATCATTATGAATTGGAGTGACGAACAAATTATATCGTTTATCGAAATGTACCGTGATCGGTGTTTATCGTAGGATTCAACTCCTTCACAATATAAAAATATCGTAGGCTTACTGTGGTATATAAGAGGGGCGAACCAAAACAAAACGCAGGTGGGGAAACATAACGGTATAGTGATAACATTGTGTTTACATCATCCTCCACAGACTAGTATTTTTATCAAGAGTTTCGGAGTATCAAGATGTGAAAAAACAGCTCTTCAAAATAAACAAACATAAACAGTGAATTTAAATATTAACCAACTTCATTCACAAGGAAAAAAAGAGGTTTTAATCAAAATTATAATTGTAATTATTTTAAATAATTAATTTTGAATGATAATTAAAATTAAATTAAAAAGTTACTTTTAAATAATAATCAAAAATTAAGAAAAAAATACTTTTTAATATATTTATATTCGTTATATAATTAATTATACGAAAATTGAAATGGAGTCCTGTGCATATTGTTCAGAGAAAATTGTCATTCCTAAAGAATCACTGCAATGTACTGACTGTTTCGAATGGTACCACGCCGTATGTACAAGAATTCAAACCCTGCAAAACTTAAACAAAATGCCTACAGCAAGAAAAACATCATGGTTATGTGATGGGTGTAAACCCAGTAGCTACAATGACCTAAAAAAACTTGTAGTAGAAGACATGGCAAGCATTAAATTAGCAATTGATGAAATGAAACAAATTAAATTATCTATTTCGGAATTGGACCAAAAAATGGTTGAAATACAAAATCAAAATAAAAATTCAGAAAATAAAATAGAAAATAATACACAAGCTATACAAAATGTGCAGGAGGAAAATGCTGCTCTGAAGTATAAAATTCTATCTCTAGAAGAACGACTTGATCATCATGATCAAAGGTCTAGAATTCAAAACATAGAAGTATCTGGAGTACCTACTACTCCAAATGAAAACTGTGAAGACATAGTAAAGAAAATTGCAGAACTATCTGGTATAAAGGTGAAAGACGGAGATATTCTCGTAGCGCATAGAACACGATCTAGGGTACCTGACAGGACTCCTTCTATAGTGGCTCAACTCTCGGACAGAAGAATAAAAAATATCTGGATCAGAACCATCAAAGCTAGAAAAATAAATGCATCAGAACTGCACCAAAACTATCCAGATTCAAAGGTTTATGTGAATGAGCATCTAACCCCAAAAAATAAACAATTACTGGGACGGACTAAAGCTGCTGCTAGAGAAAAAGGATACGACTTTGTTTGGACTAAGGATGGACGAATTTTGGTTAAAAGTTCCAAGGAGAGCCGTAGAGCTATTACCATAAACAATCCGGAAGATCTGGAAAGATTGGTGGACCGCGTCATTTTTAGGATCTCACCTCCTCGGTCTTCAAGCATTGGACTTAACTCAAGTCAATATCATCAGGTTCAGGATGTACAATATCAATATCAGGATGTACAAGCACAAAGCCAGTCGGAGGGCTCCATCCCTAACTTCACTTCACTCAAATAAATAGCAACACCACTACACAGCGGCCACTTACCTACTCTTCTAATCAACTACTACTCTTCTTCCTTCTCACTTTATTACCTCTAATACTCTTAACTAGAAGATTTTTTTTTTTTTTTTTTTATTTTATTTAATTAATTAATTAATTAATTTATTTTATTTTATTTTATTTATTTATTTATTTTTATTTTTATTTTTATTTTTTTTTTAACTTCTTTATACTACTATATATATTACTATTATTATATTATTATTATTACTACTATACTAGTATATCACCATTATCATATTATACTATTTCAACTTACTTTACAGCTTATCCTTTCTTTTCTTTTTTTTTTTTTTTGTTATCTTAATAAAAATAACAAATAACTCCCTTGTAAAAACTATTATAATATATTACTTTAAAATTAATTATCTTTTATTGATTTAATAAATTTACTAAACTAAATTAGTATAATTATAATCCACATTAAATAAATAAAATTATAATAATTTAAAATATTGATATTTGAAAAGTACCTTATACATTAAATAAAATATACTGCTAATTGGAACAATAATAAAATAATACATAATAGATAAATTGGCCAGTAAAATTTTGAAATATAATAATAATTTGTATATACTATAAATAATAAGAGATTCGTGTAAATATTTTGAAATAAAAATATCTTAATAGTTCTATAATTGATCTTTGATTTAAAGTTAAAATTCTATTTTATAAAAAACATATGTATGTAATACATGATATGTAGGTGTATGTATTTATAATAAATAATATTTTTACACTAACAGTGTATCGTTTGCGTTAAATTTCATAACATAGCACAAACTAAACCTGATATTTCATGCACGTTAATTTAATAATTCAATAAATAAATAAAATAATAATCTAACATTACTTAGAAAGTAATGGACAACCTAAATGAGATTGATTTTATAATAAACTCTAAAAAAAATCATGAATTCCATAGCATTCATGATTTGAATAAAGCACTGGGAAACAATGGAAATGAACTTATTATTATGCAGCAAAATGTCAGAAGCATTAGAGCGAACCTGGATGAATTTGTAGCGATGACATCACAAATTAAACCACTACCAAACATTTTAGTGGCGTCTGAAGCCTGGTTACGCAACGTACCCAAGCATTCAATCGAGATACCGGGTTATAAGTGCATATGTACAAGTAAAAACTTTAATAAAGCCAGTGGGGTTGTAGTCTACATAAATAATAACATAGACAAGGTTGACATAAAAGAAATAGACATGACTGACGCAAACTGTTTACATCTCTCTATTAAATTCTCTATACCTATAGAGATAATAGCTATATATAGGTCCCCGAGTGGTAATGAAAAACTATTTATTGACCAACTCAATAATATTTTAGAAAAACAAAAAAATAAAAGATGTATATTGTTGGGTGACATTAACATCGACATACTGGAAAGAGACGACGGACTTGGGCCCAGTGAAACAGCCGTCCAATATCACAATATGATGAACATGAATATGCTTCAATCAATCATTTCAACTCCAACCAGGGTGGTTAGACAGACCGTATCCCTAATTGATCACATATTCTGCAATAAACAACTAATAGGTAATAGCGTAGCAGCAACTTTCACATCAAGTCTTACAGACCACTACACGACTATACTTCAACTAAACAACGTTTACACTGACACTAAATACAAACAACAACAACCTAGACAATATGAAATGACGAGGAGGCAAATTACAGACAAGAATAAATTAAACACATTAATAAAACAACAGACATGGGACGAGGTAACAGAAAGCAAAGACGTCAATGACAGCGCTGACAAATTCTTCAATATCCTAAACAGTATCGTAGAAAAATCCTCTCATCACATTACTTTACCTTCAGCAAGTAAGTATCGCATAATGAAGCCGTGGATAACCAGAGGCATACTTAGTTCTATTAGAAAAAGAGACAAACTAAAATATAAAGCTAGCAAACAACCCCTTAATTCTAAGCTACAAGATTACTTGAAAAAATATACCCGTAAACTAAATCAAATAAAAAGAAAAGCCAAAAATAACTACTTTGCAAATAAAATAAAAAATAGTGAAAATAACATTAAAAAAATCTGGTCAACAATAAATGAAGCGATAAATAAAACTAAAACAACCGGTAATACAATAAAATGTTTAAAGTATGGGAAAGAAATTATTGATGCTATAAAAACCCCTATAGAAGCAGCTAATATTATGGGCGATTACTTCGCAAAAGTAGGAGAATCAATGGCGAAAAAAGTACAGACAGGTAGCCTATTAACTGAGACAGACCTACGAGCTAGTTATAGGGACAGAAGTCAGGGCCTGGGGGAGTTTGTAGTGAAGGGGAGAGACATAGAGGAGGCAATAGCTGAGCTGCGAGGAGGATCTGGTCCTGGTCATGACGGCATCACAGTCAGCATGCTGAAGAACAACATAGACACACTGACACTACCCATACTTCACATAGCCAGGCTTAGCCTAAAAACAGGAATCTTCCCGGACAAGTTTAAAATATCCATTATATCTCCCATATATAAGCATGGTGACCCGACTGAGCCCTCAAACTACAGACCGATCTCTCTTCTTTCAAATCTAGCCAAGATACTTGAGAAAATAGTCAAGAAGAAACTTGCACAATATTTAATTACCAACAACATACTTTACAAACATCAGTACGGATTTCAAAAAAACATTAGTACGGACGACGCTATCACCGAACTGATAACAACAATCACAGACAAACTTGACAATAAACAGAAACCTATAGCAATATTCCTAGATCTGGCTAAGGCGTTCGATTCGATAAGTCATGAGAGACTGGTCCGTAAGTTGAGAGATATCGGAGTGAAGGACACTATGCTTAACTGGTTCATTTCTTATCTTGACAACAGAGAACAGAAAGTCAGGGTAAACGGTGTCGTCGGGAAATCAGGCCATTCAAAATATTCAATTCCGCAAGGTACAGTTCTAGGTCCCTTATTATTTAATATTTATGTAAACGACGTGCAAAACCTTGTTATCGATGGGAAAATAATTTGTTTTGCCGACGACACAGTTCTCCTTGGCTGGGCTGATACATGGACAGAAGCTAAAGCGACAGTAGAGAAAAACATGAACAAACTATATAAATGGTTATGCCTGAATAAATTATCACTGAACTTAGACAAGACTAAAGTAGTAAGCTTCTCCCTAAACTCGACTGGACAACCGACAGACCCACCTGACATAAAGCTTCACCAGGATGAGTGTGATGTGGGGGCCGGACCATGCCAGTGTGCCAGACTGAAAACAAGTAACACAGTCAAGTATCTAGGTCTCACAGTGGACTCGACACTTAACTGGAAGTCTCACATAGCAGCCCTCGCTAGAAGACTCAGGCAATCCATCTATGCTTTCCACTCAGTAAGAGGATTCCTTAGCTTGAACAACTTAAAAATGCTATATTGTGCTATGGTGGAATCACTGCTGAGGTACGGAATCATAGCTTGGGAAGCAGCCGCACACACAAATTTACTTCCTTTAATAACAGTACAGAAATCTATTATCAGGATCATATTCAATAAAAAAAAACACCAACATACCCGACCATTATTTCAGAAATTCTCAGTTCTTAAAATAGAAGAAATCTTTGAGATGGCTTCTATGACCAGACTTCACAACGGACAACATGACTTACACGAAATAAGACACGTACATAACACTCGAGCCAACGCCCAGTCACTCTTTCAAATTCCCAAAGTACAAACCAGGTTAGCTCAAAGGAGCTGGCAGTATGTAGCTGTAAAAGCATTTAACAGTTTACCGCTGGATATAAGAAATATAGCAGATTCGACCTTATTTAAAAACAAAGTAAGAAAACACCTGCTTGAAGAAAAATAGAAAATAAATGCTCCAATTTACTAATTTACTAATATACTTGAAAATTCTAATAATAATCAAGAAATTTTAATCTAATATATTTATTTATTTAATTTATTTATTTATTAAATTAATTAATATTTATTTAATTATGTGTATGTATGTATGTATATGTACGTATATATGTATGAAGGGAAGAATGTGTGTATGTATGTATGTATGAGTATGTATGTCGTATATATGTGTGTATATGTATGTATATATATTTATTTATGTTATTCTATTATTTTATTTTATTTATTTATTTTTTTCTCAATTAAATAATAATTACTACTGGAAAATATAAATTGTAATTATGCTTGTTAGCCTACTCTTTCCTACGCCACAAGACACTTCGTCTTATAGTAGGAAATATCCCTGTAATAAAAAATAAATGTTATAAATTAAATGTATTAAATGTATTTAAAAAAATGTAACTAACTAAAATGTAAAAAATAAAGGGAACAAAAAAAAAAAAAAAAAAAAAAAAATAGAAGCAAAAGGTATGACGGACTAATGCAAATTGCGGTTTCTTTTGGCATTAAGAAAGTTGAGATGAAAAAAAAAAATAAAACATTTGCCAAGCCAGATTGCTAGAGAGAGGAAGAGGGAGACAAGCTGGGCTGGTGCAGAGCGCACTCCTTGCTAACAGACAAGCTGGGCTGGTGCAGAGCGCACTCCCTGCTAACAGACAAGCTGGGCTGGTGCAGAGCGCACTCCCTGCTAACAGACGGGCTGGGCTGGTGCAGAGCGCACTCCCTGCTAACAGACAAGCTGGGCTGGTGCAGGGCGCACTCCTTGCTAACAGACAAGCTGGGCTGGTGCAGAGCGCACTCCTTGCTAACAGACAAGCTGGGCTGGTTCAGAGCGCACTCCTTGCTAACAGACAAGCTGGGCTGGTGCAGAGCGCACTCCTTGCTAAAAGACAAGCTGGGCTGGTTCAGAGCGCACTCCTTGCTAACAGACAAGCTGGGCTGGTTCAGAGCGTACTCCTTGCTAACAGACAAGCTGGGCTGGTTCAGAGCGCACTCCTTGCTAACAGACAAGCTGGGCTGGTGCAGAGCACACTCCTTGCTAATAAACAAGCTGGGCTGGTTCAGAGCGCACTCCTTGCTAACAGACAAGCTGGGCTGGTTCAGAGCGCACTCCTTGCTAACAGACAAGCTGGGCTGGTTCAGAGCGCACTCCTTGCTAACAGACAAGCTGGGCTGGTGCAGAGCGCACTCCCTGCTAACAGACAAGCTGGGCTGGTGCAGAGCGCACTCCCTGCTAACAGACAAGCTGGGCTGGTGCAGAGCGCACTCCTTGCTAACAGACAAGCTAGGCTGGTGCAGAGCGCACTCCCTGCTAACAGACAAGCTGGGCTGGTGCAGAGCGCACTCCTTGCTAACAGACAAGCTGGGCTGGTGCAGAGCGCACTCCCTGCTAACAGACAAGCTGGGCTGGTGCAGAGCGCACACCCTGCTAACAGACAAGCTGGGCTGGTGCAGAGAGCACTCCCTGCTAACAGACAAGCTGGGCTGGTGCAGAGAGCACTCCCTGCTGACAGACGAGCTGGGCTGGTGCAGAGCGCACTCCCTGCTAACAGACAAGCTGGGCTGGTGCAGGGCGCACTCCTTGCTAACAGACAAGCTGGGCTGGTGCAGAGCGCACTCCCTGCTAACAGACAAGCTGGGCTAGTTCAGAGCGCACTTCTTGCTAACAGACAAGCTGGGCTGGTGCAGAGCGCACTCCTTGATAACAGACAAGCTGGGCTGGTTCAGAGCGCACTCCTTGCTAACAGACAAGCTGGGCTGGTGCAGAGCGCACTCCCTGCTAACAGACAAGCTGGGCTGGTGCAGAGCGCACTCCTTGCTAACAGACAAGCTGGGCTGGTGCAGAGCGCACTCCCTGCTAACAGACAAGCTGGGCTGGTGCAGAGCGCACACCCTGCTAACAGACAAGCTGGGCTGGTGCAGAGAGCACTCCCTGCTAACAGACAAGCTGGGCTGGTGCAGAGAGCACTCCCTGCTGACAGACGAGCTGGGCTGGTGCAGAGCGCACTCCCTGCTAACAGACAAGCTGGGCTGGTGCAGGGCGCACTCCTTGCTAACAGACAAGCTGGGCTGGTGCAGAGCGCACTCCCTGCTAACAGACAAGCTGGGCTAGTTCAGAGCGCACTTCTTGCTAACAGACAAGCTGGGCTGGTGCAGAGCGCACTCCTTGATAACAGACAAGCTGGGCTGGTGCAGAGCGCACTCCCTGCTAACAGACAAGCTGGGCTGGTGCAGAGCGCACTCCCTGCTAACAGACAAGCTGGGCTGGTGCAGAGCGCACTCCCTGCTAACAGACGAGCTGGGCTGGTGCAGAGCGCACTCCCTGCTAACAGACAAGCTGGGCTGGTGCAGGGTGCACTCCTTGCTAACAGACAAGCTGGGCTGGTGCAGAGCGCACTCCCTGCTAACAGACAAGCTGGGCTGGTTCAGAGCGCACTCCCTGCTAACAGACAAGCTGGGCTGGTGCAGAGCGCACTCCTTGCTAACAGACAAGCTGGGCTGGTTCAGAGCGCACTCCTTGCTAACAGACAAGCTGGGCTGGTGCAGAGCGCACTCCTTGCTAAAAGACAAGCTGGGCTGGTTCAGAGCGCACTCCTTGCTAACAGACAAGCTGGGCTGGTTCAGAGCGTACTCCTTGCTAACAGACAAGCTGGGCTGGTTCAGAGCGCACTCCTTGCTAACAGACAAGCTGGGCTGGTGCAGAGCACACTCCTTGCTAATAAACAAGCTGGGCTGGTTCAGAGCGCACTCCTTGCTAACAGACAAGCTGGGCTGGTTCAGAGCGCACTCCTTGCTAACAGACAAGCTGGGCTGGTTCAGAGCGCACTCCTTGCTAACAGACAAGCTGGGCTGGTGCAGAGCGCACTCCCTGCTAACAGACAAGCTGGGCTGGTGCAGAGCGCACTCCCTGCTAACAGACAAGCTGGGCTGGTGCAGAGCGCACTCCTTGCTAACAGACAAGCTAGGCTGGTGCAGAGCGCACTCCCTGCTAACAGACAAGCTGGGCTGGTGCAGAGCGCACTCCTTGCTAACAGACAAGCTGGGCTGGTGCAGAGCGCACTCCCTGCTAACAGACAAGCTGGGCTGGTGCAGAGCGCACACCCTGCTAACAGACAAGCTGGGCTGGTGCAGAGAGCACTCCCTGCTAACAGACAAGCTGGGCTGGTGCAGAGAGCACTCCCTGCTGACAGACGAGCTGGGCTGGTGCAGAGCGCACTCCCTGCTAACAGACAAGCTGGGCTGGTGCAGGGCGCACTCCTTGCTAACAGACAAGCTGGGCTGGTGCAGAGCGCACTCCCTGCTAACAGACAAGCTGGGCTAGTTCAGAGCGCACTTCTTGCTAACAGACAAGCTGGGCTGGTGCAGAGCGCACTCCTTGATAACAGACAAGCTGGGCTGGTTCAGAGCGCACTCCTAGCTAACAGACAAGCTGGGCTGGTGCAGAGCGTACTCCTTGCTAACAGACAAGCTGGGCTGGTTCAGAGCGCACTCCTTGCTAATAGACAAGCTGGGCTGGTTCAGAGCGCACTCCTTGCTAACAGACAAGCTGGGCTGGTGCAGAGCGCACTCCTTGCTAACAGACAAGCTGGGCTGGTTCAGAGCGCACTCCTTGATAACAGACAAGCTGGGCTGGTTCAGAGCGCACTCCTTGCTAACAGACAAGCTGGGCTGGTGCAGAGCGCACTCCTTGCTAACAGACAAGCTGGGCTGGTTCAGAGCGCACTCCTTGATAACAGACAAGCTGGGCTGGTTCAGAGCGCACTCCTTGCTAACAGACAAGCTGGGCTGGTTCAGAGCGCACTCCTTGCTAACAGACAAGCTGGGCTGGTGCAGAGCGCACTCCTTGCTAACAGACAAGCTGGGCTGGTGCAGAGCGCACTCCTTGCTAACAGACAAGCTGGGCTGGTTCAGAGCGCACTCCTTGCTAACAGACAAGCTGGGCTGGTGCAGAGCGCACTCCTTGCTAACAGACAAGCTGGGCTGGTGCAGAGCGCACTCCTTGCTAACAGACAAGCTGGGCTGGTTCAGAGCGCACTCCTTGCTAACAGACAAGCTGGGCTGGTGCAGAGCGCACTCCTTGCTAACAAAACTATCAAGTGTTTGCTTGTCTGAATGTCTCTTTTAATTATTTTCGGCGCAATCATACTTAATACATTTTCAAAATCGGAATTAATCATTCGAAAAAAGTTTCGAAAGCCCATATCTCACCTGTACTCCAGATTCAACTCATCAACCTCGTCAAGCAATAAATCCCTCATAAATTCCTCCGTACTACACTTTCTTCTACCAGGGACAAGACTGGGCTTTCCCCAAAATCTCCTTGGGCGGATTACCATCTTGCTGGCTTCCAACAACTGCAATGATAATCTACAATCGATATTTTCATTTTGGTCTTGTTTTTAGCCAAAAACTACCTAATACATAATAATTACAGGATAAAAATAATTTTTTATATATTACGTTTTTAAATTTTCTGTTGCCTAAATAAAAAATCATTAATTTGAAACCCGTCAAAATGAAAATCGTTAATATGGGTTCATGTCAAATCAAATAAAAAAACTTGCGGATTTTTTCCTGACTAACTTTCTATACTGCAAAATTTGCTGAAAGATGGCTAAAAGTATTAAAATAATGCATTGTCATCGTGTCCTGAGCTATTCTAAAGGTTTCAAATGTCTAGCTATTCGGGATGTATGTTAAAAATCGATTGCAAGATTTGTATTGGACAAAGAAACAAGCAAGAAATAAAAACGTAGTAATAAATAACTTGAAGATAAAATACATGTATGTGTCTTGTACCTACCCACATATTTTAAAAATATAGCAACTTAAAAAAAATTAGAGTAAAAAAATTTAAGTGTTAAATTTTATTTATTTTTTTTTCGACACCGTGAGGGGTATTATATGAAAGGGTACGTCGAGCTGATTACAAAATAATTCTTTGAATATAACTTTGATAGGGCGAGCGTAGGCAAGTTTGAAGTGGGTGTGAAACGTGCCCCCCCCCCCCCTCTATCTCGCTTATGTGGAGTGCGAAAAATCTGAAAAAATTCCTGAACATTCTTCGACCAAAAGTGAAGATACCACTTTTTGGAAATTACGAAAAAAATATTATTTTAATTTTTATTGGCAAAATACGTTTTTTTATAACTATGGTCTTTTCGATGTATTTATATGGTTGTAGTCCGGTTCACGGTTCAGTGGCAAAGAAATACTTTATCAGAAGTTTGTTTATGTGTTTTGAAAATATCAGAGCCATAGGATAGTTCAAAGAAAGCTTTTTAGCATTTTAAAAAACACCATCAATAGGGTACTACTTAAACTATACAGTGTGGCCTATGGACCCTCGCTGTGTGCTGACTAGCACACACTTGACCTGTTTATTTTGATTAGTTTATAGTTAAAGCACATGGTTGTAGAGAAGAAAAGAACTGTCCCATCAGACCTCCGTCGGCGAATCTCCAATTAAAATATTATAAAATAAAATATAAATCACCAACATTAAACAACTTCTGCTTGTATCAAGTTGAAATTTTACATGCCTGTTTCAACTGTACTTTAGACGATGTGTATGAAGTTTTATTGAAATCGTTACGTTAGAACGTAAGATATAGGTAAAAACGTTGTTTTCTTTATTTAAAACGTTTAGGTCCGCGTTAATAATTTTAGCGATCTTTATCACTTCATAGCAGTATCGGTGTTCGTTTTACCAAAAAAAAAATATTATAAAAGTTGTTTGTCTCATTAAATAGACGAAGTTAGAATTTTTTCCCGTCCAAAAAATCCAATTTTAAATTTGAAGCTTACGTTTACGCGAGCGTTGCGCGTGAACACTTAGGCGGATAACGTTGTCCAACGAACTTAGCCTGGGCATTGGTAAAATGATCATGTGTACAAAATTTCAACTAACTCTGTGATCTTTTACTCAAGTTATTGTCATCGGTAGATTTCGTGACGGATTTTGCGTGACGGTGATTTTGGTAGTTTTTTTCGGATTCACTCCCGGGCTCCAGAACGTGCCATAAGGAACTTCGTTCCAAAAACTCACTTCACAGCCTAGTAACATAATATACTATTACAACAGGCAATCATTTAATTAATGAAAGATTATGTAGGTAAAAACAGGAGACGTGGTGAGCCCTTAATAACTTTATTAAATAAGGATTATGTACGGATGAAAGGAAAACAGTTTTAGCTACCGAGAAGTTGCGAATTAATACGAAATTAAATTCGGCTCACAGCATCTCGGCTTTTGACAATTTTAAATTTTAAGAATGGGGCCAGTAATAAAGACAATTAAAGAGGAAGTTGTAATCAGCATGCCACGCCATACATTGTTTTCAATGGTTTTATGAGTAGCAAATGAATATGTAACTATTGTTACAAACGTTTTGCAACAAATGTGACCGAGATGAGGGTGTTAAAAAGTAAGCTTATTCTTATATGCTGTGTTACGTAAAATAATTTTGCTCTTCTCAGGTTGAATAAAAATATGTTAGGTTTTCACCGAAAAATTATCCTGGTTGAGAACATAGTATGGGTGATATAAGACCACAATCTACGCGAGTTCTTTATGCACATTCTCTAGTATGATGAACATTTATAAATAAAGGTATATCACTATCACTAGTGTACAAAATATAAAGGGTGGGACCTAAACTCAAAGCTTGTGGTACTCCGGCATGTGAATGAAACGGCTTAGATTTAAATTTATTAATATGTGCACGTGCACAGAATTTTCGATTTTAATGGAACGAAATGATAATAGCTACAAGGTAGGTAGGAAACCTCCAAGTTAAAAGTTTAGAAATTAGACCGAAATACCAAATAGTATAAAATGCTTGGACACCGTCTGGTCCAGGGGCTCTGCGAGATTTTCTTGTTTTTATTATTTTCAGGATTTCAGACAGAGATGTTAGTTGAACACTCGTTTTGTCAATATTGGGACTTTTAATGATGATTTTTACTCGGGTGTTGACTCTGTTAAGATTGTATCAAACCTAAAGTATGATTCTGGCCGTGAGGAAGCTTCCCCTGGAATGTTGGACTGCGATGCTAGACACAGGTTGGTTATCTACACTAGTAGTTCTGTCAACAGTAGACCTCGTCACGTCCAAAAATGAAAAATCTATATATATAATAGCAACGTATGTGTGTGTGTGTGTGTGTTTGTTCTTTATACAAATCTACAGTTTTAGCCCGATTTTGATAAAAATTTGCACACTTGACCTTCAAAGCAAGAAAAAATCAAGGTCTACATGAATTTTCGAAATTTAAATTTTGGTACACAGGGGTACGGGGTACAAGTAATGAATACGGGGTCAAAGTAATGAATACCCTTCGTGATGCATATCGTTGAAAAGCTCTTTAAGAGTACACAAATTGTTGTTATTTACACTTTTATCATATTTTCATTTAGGAGGGGGGTAAAATGGAAAAATATAGCTATATCTTATTTGTTCTTTATACAAATCTACAGTTTTAGTCCACTCTCGATGAAAATTTGCACACTTGACCTTCAAAGCAAGGAGAAAATCAAGGTCTACATGAATTTTCGAAATTTAAATTTTGGTACACAGGGGTACGGGGTACAAGTAATGAATACGGGGTCAAAGTAATGAATACCCTTCGTGATGCATATCGTTGAAAAGCTCTTTAAGAGTACAGTAATTGTTGTTGTGTGTAGTTTTGTCATATATTCATTTAGGAGGAGGGTAAAATGGAAAATATAACTATATTTATATATAAAAAGAAGAGTATCTATATGAGAGAATCTTTTATACAAATCTACAGTTTTATCCCAATTTGTTGAATACTTACATTCTTTTTCTTCTAAACAAGGTGAAGGTCACTGCCTACATAATTTTCCGATATTAAAATTTTGGTACACAGAGGTACGGGGTACAAACGTCAAAGTAATGAATACCCTTTATGATGCATATAGTTGAAAAGCTCTTTAAGAGTACATTAATTGTTGTTAAGTACGTTTTTGTCATATTTTCATTTAGGAGGGGGGTAAAATGGAAATTTATATCTATATCCATAAAAGTCAACGTATGTGTGAGCAGGCCCGTCGAGAGGGGGCGGCAGGTACGGCTGATGCCGGGGGTCCCGGACCTCCCCTAAAGGGCCCCGCTTCTCAAGCCCCGAACACCCAATCACGCCAATATTTATAATTGAAATATTAAATAATTATATTCGTAATAATAATTAAAAATAATATTAGTTAATATTAAAGTTGTCAGCCAAGTGTGGTGATTAAGTTTGCGAGAGAATTTCCCGGTACCGAGACTGAGAAGCGAAAAATTACTAAACCTTATCCCGAAGGGTTTCAAGAAAAATCCACAGAGAACCCAGAAAATCGCTTCAAAGTTGAAGTTTTTTATGTTTTAATTGACAGTGTGATTGGAAACTTGAGTGATCCATACCAAGCAGTCAACAAAATCAATGATTAATGATTTGTTCAGTTTTATTTGGACATATCCAAAGTTGAAAAAATATTAAATACACTATTCATCTCAACCATCATCATTTTCAACCATGTATATGGTTGAAAAATCCGGCATGCTAGCCTGAAAGACACTACAATGGTTTCTTCAGTCATAAAAATTCATATTTCCTACTATGTAGTAGGTTTTGGAGACCCCCTGGAAACTTTTAGGGGCCCCTCAATTTCCCTTCCAAGGGCCCCCGCGTGGCGGGGTCTGTGGGTCCCTTATTGCCACCACTTTTTCCTACTTCCTACAATACTAGCTGGATACCCGTGCTTCGCTACGAAGTTTATTTTAATTTGATAAGTTTACAAACTACCGTCAAGAGAGACTATTTTACTATGCGAGAATAGCTCCTGGCAGGGACCGGGTACCCTATGAATTTTTTAAAAATGCCCCGATGGTATTTCTAAATAAACTTTTAACCCTGTTCAACAAGATATTTGATGAAGGTGTGGTACCGCCCAGTTTTACTAAGGCTATTGTTTTTCCTCTTCACAAGAAAGGTAGCACTGATCTGGTAGAGAATTACCGCGGATTATCTTTTATAGATACCATGGCTAAGCTGTTCACAGTTATTTTGCAAAACAGGCTAGTGAAGTGGGTAGACTATAATAAGGTACTTCATGAATTCCAGACAGGTTTCAGAAAGGACTACTCCACTCTAGACAACTTATTTTTGATAAAAAATATCGTCAGATTGAAATGGAATCAAAACATGTCAAATAAAAAAGTTTATGCATTCTTTGTCGATTTTAAGGCGGCGTTTGATAGAATAAACAGAAAAGCTTTATTTTTTAAGTTGTCGAGATTGGGGGTGTCCACAAAATTTCTAAATATAATTAAGGCCTTATTTCGTAACACAACTGCTGCTATTTGGACTAAGGAAGGCCTGACAGAAGAGTTTAGTTTATCGACAGGAGTGAAACAAGGTTGTTTGATTAGTCCTCTGCTGTTTTGTCTTTTCCTTAATGACATCCAGGACGAGCTTGATGGTGGAATTAATATAGCCGGCACCAAGATTAAACTTCTTGCATACGCAGATGATATAGTACTTTTAGCGGACAACATCGTCACTCTGAGGAGAATGATAAAGAATTTAGAATGCTATTGTACTCAATGGAACCTTATGGTAAACTTAGACAAATCTAAAATAATGGTGTTTAAACCTGGAGGAGGAAAACTATCAAAAAATGAAAAATGGACGTTTGACGGTCGACCTATTGAAATTGTCAAAGAATATAAATATTTAGGAATAACACTGACACCGACATTAAATCTGAAAACACATTTTGAAGAAACACTCTCTAAGGCCAAACTTGCTTTGAATAGTGCAGGAAATATTCTGTGGTCGAATAAAAACTTTGACTTCCTTACTAAATTGAAGTTGTTTCACTCAGTTTCTCGCTCGGTGATGTGCTACGGCGCTCAGGTATGGGGATGGCAAAGCCTGGAAATTGTGGAGAAGCTTCAATACTTCTTTTTAAAGAAAATATTCTCTCTCCCACCTTATACTCCAAATTATTTTTTACTTATGGAAACAGGCCTAAATAGCATGCACTTGTATACTTATCGCCTGCATGTGAAGTATATAAGTAAAGTATTGTCTATGGCCTCCTCACGATTACCGTCTAAAATCGCTAATGAAGTGATTCGGAAAAAAATCGGTTGGTACAACAAGTGGAATGATCTCCTTGATTCACATAATTTAATCCCCGATAAAAATGATACTGTTGAAACTCAGTGGAATAAACTCTCATCTCTGTTGTTGAAAGAGATGCAACTAAGTGAAGAAAAACAGTTTCGAATATCAGTAGAAAGTAGCACTAGGCACTCTGTCTACCGTCATCTGTCTTTTCCTCCTGCTGAGAATTATTTCGACAGTCAACCTTTTCAAGGAATCAAGAAGATTATAAAACTCCGCTCAGACATGCTAAAGCTGAATTACGAGTTCTGGAGTGAGGAGGAGTCAGGTTATTGTCCGGCGTGTGGCATCAAAGTTAAAGAAGACCTATTTCATTTTCTTGCTGAGTGCACTGCTCATGCTAAGATCAGGTTTAAGTATTTTTTTAAACACCAACTTTCTGCACAGGAGGCCCTAAGTTTCTTAAATGGAGCTAACTGGCACGCACTAGAGCAGTATTCATCGAACGCATACAAACATCGCCAAACCTTGTTATTGTAATGTGTTTCATGGTTGTTGTTTTGTTCTTACTTTAATTTAATTTAATGTTGTTATCAAGATTTAATAAGTTAATTATTTATTTTGTGTTGTTTTATTTATTTATTTATTTGTTTATTAATTGTTATTATTGTGTTAATGTGCATGTTGATGAGTGAATGTATATAAGTTTATGTCTTTTTATGTATGAATGTCTATGTA
This sequence comes from Gerris lacustris, assembly GCA_951217055.1. NCBI lineage: Eukaryota > Metazoa > Arthropoda > Insecta > Hemiptera > Gerridae > Gerris > Gerris lacustris. The sequence continues at coordinate 177,031 of OX578279.1, read as the reverse complement.
TGTGTATATATGTATATTATTATTGTAACACATTCCTTAATTATTAAAATTTTTAGTTAAATTAATATAATTAAGGTGAAATAAAAATTAAAATAATTACAAACAAAAAGTAATCGTTCAAAAATAAAAAAAATAAAATCTGTCACGTATACATCCATCTCTACTTGCATGTATACAGTTATATTTAATTTATATTATATACATATTAGTATAGTATTTAAAGATACTTGTGATAATATTCAAGTGTGATACCTTCAACAATAGTTTTAGTTTCTATAGTTGGCCAAATTATGTGTTTTTGTAAAGGTGGAACTCAGCCGACGGACTAGGTAGTCCAAGGTTTATAACGTTTTATTCATACTTATCTGTAAAGATTTATATGTATTTTTCTTAAATATACGTTTCTTTCTTCTTCTATGCGAGAATATCTAGATGCTATCCCTCCCTCCTCCCACTTATTTCTATATCCCCTCCTCTTTGATAAGATAATTTGCAAATATTCCAAATTTACCCCTCTCCTAAATGACAATATGACAAAACTGTAGATAACAACAATTACTGTACTCTTAAAGAGCTTTTTAACGATATGCATCATGAAGTTCATTACTTTGACCCCATACCCCTGAGTGCCAAAATTTAAATTTCGAAAATTCATGTAGACTGTGACCTTCCCATTGCTTTGAAGGCCAAGTGTAAAAATTTTCATCGAGATCAAACAAAAACTGTAGATTTGTATAAAGAACATACACACATAAGTTGACTTTTAGATGTATTTTTACATTTTACCCCCTTAAATGTATATAACAACAATTACTGTACTCTTAAAGAGCTTTTGAATGATATGCATCATGAAGGGTATTCATTACTTTGACCTCGTATTCATCACTTGTGTTTACCCCATACCCCTCTGTACCAAAATTTAAATTTCTAAATTCTATGTAGACAGTGAGTTTCTCCTTGCTTTGATGATCAAATATGCAAATTTTCATCGAGATCGGACCAAAACTGTAGATTTGTATATAGAACATACACATATACCTTGACGGCTGAACTACAGTTTATGGGGCTCTTTCTGATAACACGTTATCTCACTATAAACCACTTTCAAGACTTAATATATCGATATATCTTGTCTGTTAAACTCTTTTATATTTCGATTTGAAACTCTACCTGGTCTATATGCAGGAGGGTTTTTTTTTTTTTTTAGAAATGAGCGCTCCGCGAAGCGGTGCGGAGCGGCGATTCAAAATTCTAGGGCAAAAAATTAAGGTTAACAAAATTAAATTTAAACCCAAAACAAACACATTTTCGTTAATACGTGTAAAATTACGCAAATCACACATTATTTGGATTTATTGAAATATGGCGTCAATATAACAATCGGTAGTAGCGATTTGCGATGTATAGTAGGGGCTCCATATACTGTAGTTCTACTTTCAACTTAAAATACCATTTGATTTAACTTGTTTTAACAAACAGTCTTTTTATTAAACATTTATTCATTTAAACTTATATAAACAAAATATTTTTCACTATATTTCACTTACAGTACAAAGAGGTTAAACCAATAATGCGAACAAAATTATTAAAAAATAAAATAACAAACATATTTGGTTTCGGTTAAACTAAAAACATATTTAAAATATAATATTACCATGAAGAATAATTATTATTTATAATATTTTTATTTTAAATAATTTTTTATAATAAATTTTAGAGTATTTAATTATGATACGATGGTAGTGTGGTAGCCCTGAAAGAGGCGAGTCACTTCGACGAGGCTAGGCGGTTTCCCATATAGCTTCAGTGCGTCGGCCATATTGTTTTTACTTCTCTAATTAGGTCAACAGTAATTTTAGTCGAATCTTACTTTAAATTCACTTCTTAATCGAGGAAAAGTATTTTAAATCGGGTAGCGGGTCTTTATATTTGTACAGTGTGTTATAATTCAAATGTTTCTTTTTGATTTCTATACGTTTTTCTTTCGAAAAGTACATCTTTCGTGTATTTAGTTTATATTTTATTAATTGTTCGTTGTTCTGTGTTGAAATCTTGTTTTTGGAGATAGATCGATTTGTTATTCAGTGTAATATCGACGGTAATATCTTTCAAAGTTAATTCTACGTATAGTTATAACAGCATTTAAAGAATATAATGGAATATGAAGATATACATAGGATGGATTGAAAGAACGAAGCGAAGCTATAAAGGTAGATTGATTCTTTCTATTTACCTATTAAGTTAAATTGAATAATTTATGTTTAGTTATAATAAACAATCTTATTATAAAACGATTATGGTAAGAGATAATTTGATTTAAATTCTTCATCAAACTATTGTTATTTTTTTAGTTATTTCCTTAGAATTAAAAGCTATTCAAAAAGTGAAGATTTTTGTTTTTAATGTTGGAGGGAATTATCTTATAGACTACGTAACATTCCCACCCCCTTAATCTTCCTTCTCGCTTATTTTCTTTTATATTCTTTGTTTGTTTTACTTTTTCTTCGAAATCATTATTTTATGTTTTACTAGCTGGATACCCGTTCTTTGCTACGGAGTGTTATTTTAATTTGATAAGTCTGTAAACTACCATCAAGAAACATTTAAATTATTTTACTAAGAGATATCTAGATTTTATCCCTTCTACTGATTTCTATACCCCCTCTTCTTTGATAAGATAATTTGCATATATCCTAAATTTAGCCCCCTCCTAAAAAAAACAAGGGATTCTACTGTACTCTATTCTAGGCAGCGGCCGCGCTGCGGCCGCTTTTCGGGGATTTGTCGAGTGAAGCGAGTAGGGAGCAAAGCCCCCTTGTAATATATTAAATAAAATTGTATAAAACGTAAATGAACGTACACAACATTTTACATTTAACATTATTTAACACAGTTATAGGATTTTTTTTAGTCCAGATTGTGTTTTAGTTGAGGACTAAGAAATTATAAATGTTTTCAAACAATTTTGTCTAATTTTAACTGCGGTAAAATAGTTGTAATCTTCAAAATGAGTTTGTTTTACTTTGGTTTATCAGTAGTATGTCTGCAGTCATCAGTAATAGGAGTTTATTAGTAGTACTTACAATAAATATAAAATAGAACTTATTATAAGAGTTGAAAAATTCAATACACAAGTTATTAGTGTAAAGTCTCAAAATGACGAATAAAAACGAGTAAAAAGAGGGGGCCCATATAGGTCTAGCCGTGGGGCCCGCTACGGCTCTCGACGGGCCTGTGTGTGAGTGTGTTTGTGTTCTTTATACAAATCAACAGTTTTAATTCGATCTCGATGAAAATTTGCGCACTTGTCCTTCAAAGCAAGGGGAAGATCTCTGTCTACATGAATGTTCGAAATTTAATTTTTTTTACACAGAGGTACGGGGTACAAATGTAAAAATATTGAAAACCCTTCATGATGCATACTGTTGAAAAGCTCTTTAAGAGTACAGTAATTGTTTTTACGTGCATTTAGGGGGGTAAATGGAAAAATATATCTAAAAGTCAACATATGTGTGTATGTTCTTTATAAAAATCCACAGTTTTAGTCCGATCTCGATCAAACAATGCACACTTGACCTTCAAAGGAAGAAAAAATCACTGTCTACATGAATTTTCGAAATTTAAATTTTGGTACACAGGGAACAGGGTACAATAATGAATACGGGGTCAAAAGACTGAATTCCCTTTATGATGCATATCGTTGAAAAGCTCTTTAAGATTACATTAATTGTTGTTATATACAGTTTTGTCATATGTATTTTAATTTAGGAGGGGGTAAAATGGAAAAATATAGCTATATCTTATATAAAAAGAAGAGTGTCTGTATGAGGGTGTCTTTTATACAAATCTACAGTTTTATCCCAATTTGATGAATATTTACTCACTTTCCCTTCAAAGCAAGGGGGAGGTCCCTGTCTACATGAATTTACGTAATTTAAATTTTGGTACCAAGGGGTACGGTGTAAAAATGTCCAAGTAATGGATTCCCTTTATATAATGCATATCGTTGAAAAGCACTTTAACAGAAAAGTAATTGTTGTTAAGTACAATTTTATTTAGGAGGGGGTAAAATGGAAATTTATAGCTATATATATAAACATCAACGTATGTGTGTGTATGTTCTTTATTCAAATCTACAGTTTTAGTTCGATGTCGATAAAAATCTGCCCACTTGACCTTCAACGCAAGGGGAAAATGATAGCCTACATGAATTTTCGAAATTTAAATTTGGTACACAGGGGTATGGTACAATAATGAATACGGGGTTAATGTAATGAATACCCTTCATGATGCAAAAGCTCTTTAAGAGTTCAGTAATAGTTTTTATGTACAGTTTAGTCATATTTTAATTTAGGGGGGGGGGGGGGGGGGGCGAATTTAGGATATTTGAAAATTAGCTTATCAAAGAAGAGGGGGTATAGAAATAGGTGGGAGAGATTGAATCTAGATATTCTTGCATAGTAAAATAATTTATATGTTTCATTATGGTTGTTTATAAACTTATCTAATTATAATAACACTCCGTAGCGAAGCACGGGTACCCAGCTAGTCCTTTATATAAGTCGCTTGTAATGACTTCAAGGATAATTCCTGCCAAATTCCAACAAGCATTCCTTTAAACTTTGGAAAGATTATTTTTAATTCGATGAATTCAAATTTCAATGAAGGCTTTGGGAACGTGATAGAATGATATATATATATATATATATATATATATATATATATATATATATATATATATATATATATATATATATATATATGTATGTATATACATATGAATCCAGTGCATATTTCAGCTTTCTAGGTAGTCGGGAAGTAAGTCAAATTTAGGCTATAAAATTTTACGACAAACAGAAAACAAACAAATTGATTAATAATTATTTAACAGTTAAAAATTTGATTAACTAATTAATTTGTAGTTAACAAATGAATTAACTAATGACTGATTATTGTATTGTGGCCAGTATTAAATAATTTGTGCAAGCTTCGGCTTTCTAAATAGTCGGAGAGTTGGTTACATTTAGTTTACAAGATTAGGAGACAGATTAACCAACAAAATGATTAACTTATCAATAAGTAGTTAATTAATCAATTAACTATTAACTGATTATGACATGGTCGCCAGAAATAAATAGTCTGTGCAAGTTTCAGCTGGCAGTCAATAGTTAGGGCAATATAGATAACAAGGCTTAGAGGTAAGTGCAAGTAAAATAAGATAAATACGCAGAAAGACTTACAACAATAACAAATAATCTTAACTATTATGAAGTATACATACATATTCTTGTCGGCGAAAGACAAAAAAGTTGTAGGTAATGAACAGTAAGCAATTAAAAAAGAAAAATGGTCATGTGTATTGGAAAATAATAAATAAAATAGTGTTGCGCGCGCAGCTCGGACTATGCAGGTCTTTTAACTGAGTGAGAGGCCGGGTTCGATTCCCCGCAGGGAAGGTAATTTTTATGCTAATTCTAAACATTTTTTTTAAATAAAAAAAACATATAAATCGATTTTAATGTCTTAAAAGGAACATCTATTCCAAATTTCAAGAAACAAAAACCTTTTTCTAAACTATTTGTTTTTAATTAATAAAAATATATATATTGAAACTTTTAAACTAATCTTTATTAGTTTTTAATATAAATTAAGATGGAGTAAATGAATAATAGAAAAATAATGTAACCAAAAATCTAAACAAGTTTAATAGGTAATGTTAATTTAACTTAAATATAAATCGTGCATAACAAAACATGAAAATGAAATAATAATAGTGCAAAATAATATGTATATCAAATTAAAGAATTAAATTAAATGAATTCTAAATGTTCATAATATGATGGATTTATATGCAGCGATCTTATTCCTCTTCAATAGAGCAACATAGGTTCACTTGACTGAGTTAGGGCTGCCAGAGCCGAACTGCCTCCTCCTGTATTATTCTTCGACGAACTCTTCAATCTCCCACTCTTAAATTATCAGCTTTTGTTTGTCAACAAGTGATATCTTCCTCTATATAGCTTCTTTTGCTTGATGGAAGTCAAATACCTTCGTACGTTATAAACAAATCAGCCCGTTAATCATACGATTTGTTACAGTGCCCTTCCTGGTTTTGACAAATTTCTGAATTGTCGAAAGCATCGCTATTTGTGTCAAATTTTATTATTTGAAAAGAAACTAGGATTATCCATCAGAAAATTAATTAAAACAAAATTGAAATTATACAATAAAAAAGAATGAATACTCCTTCTCTACTTAACTACATGCAAGTTAATGAATACTAAACCAACACTACAGCAAGGTAATAATATATGATAATTTTAACATATTACTCTTTAAATTTTTTTAGATTTTTCACATGGTAAACTCCTCGCGGCTTGTTTTTGTTTTCATCGAAAATTTCGAATGTTGCCTCAGATACTTGTTTATTAATTCGGTATGGCCCCTCATATATGGCAAGGAATTTAGCTAAGATATTCTTAGTTGGATTAGAAACATTCAATGCTCTAACGAGAACACGTTCACCAATTTCAAATTTAGTAAACCGATATTTTTTTGAGTGTCTATTCTTTCGTTGGTTTCCTTTCTTAACCAGATTTTCACGAACGAGTCCTAACGTATAGTTGTGATTTTGTTGGGGCAACGTTTTGTCGACTGATAAGTTCAAGCATTCTTCCCAAAAACGTGAAGGTTTTATTCCTAGGTGAACCTCTATAGGCGTTTTCCCTGTGGATTCATGGTAAACTTCATTGATACAGTTTTCTATTATGGGTATCCATTCCAACCAGGCACCATGATTATTTCTCAGAAAGGATCGAAAGAATCTCCCAAGTTCTCTATTTACTCGCTCCACCATATTGGCCTCGGGATGTCTAATTGATGTAAGTATAGACTTAATCCCTTCTTTTTCCAACTCTCTTCGCCATTCTGGCGATGAAAACTGTGTCCCTCTATCACTTAAGATTTTCTTAGGCTTTCCGTAAGGTTCATAGTACTTGTCCTTCAACACCTTCAGGCAAGCCTTAGTAGTAGCTCTTCTTAACGGATATAGTTTGACAAACTTACTGAAAGTGTCTATAGTTACAAAAATATATTTCATGCCATATTTTGCCGAAGGTAATGGTCCAAAAAAATCGACGCTCAATAGTTCGTGTGGCCCATCTGGAATGACATTCATAAGTTCGGCGTAACAATTGTAGTTAGGTACTTTACATTTTTGGCACGTAATACATTTAGAAACGATGTCTTTAATGGCTGACATCAATTTCGGATAATAAAAGGTTTCCGCAATCAAAAGATATACTTTTCTAGCACCACAGTGACCATATATTTCGTGACAATGAAGTATTAAGTCTGATATAATTGCCTGGGGCAAATATGTCTTCCATCCTGATCGATCAGTTCGATAGCAGAGAATATCATTTTCCAGCAAGTACCTTTGAGGTTTTACGTTGTTAGGTACAATAGATTGTTTAATTAAGGATATCTGTCTGTCCTGTTTCTGCAATTCACTAATATTTCTCAAGTTCTCCATTAACTTTAAATCAGGTGACCGAGCCAGTACAGCGTTTATTACAGGGTTAGATCGATCACTTTCTCGATTATTGATTTCCGGAGGATGCCGACTAAGAACGTCGGCTACTATATTATTTTTGCCAGGACAGTGTTCTATTTTAAATCGGTACTCTTGCAGTATTAGTATCCAACGACTAAGTCGCGGGCTTAGTAATCTACAAGTGTGCAAAAATGTAAGCGCTTTATGGTCCGTTAAAACGATCACCTCGGATCCTAGGAGTAATGATCCTTACCGTTGAAATATGTAGACGATTGCTAAGAGCTCTTTTTCGCTGGTAAAATAACGGAGTTCTGCTCCTCGAAGGACTCTGCTACAAAATGACACAACCTTAACATCATCATTGTCGTCTTTTTGAAATATTTGCCCTCCAATGGCATAGTCACTACTGTCCGATTGAACGTAAAAAGGGCGGTTAGGAATGGGATGATGTAAGCAAACTACTTCACAGAATATTCTTTTAGTGTTTTTGAACGCTTCTTTAGATTCTTTGTCCCATTCCCACATGGAATCTTTTTTTAACAGTTTTAATAACGGAGCAGTAACGTAAGCATATGAGGAGGAAAAACGGTGGTAATAATTAGTCAATCCGAGAAAAGCTCGAAGCTGTTTTACCATACTCGGACGAGGATAGCTTTCAATTGCCCGAAGTTTTTCTGGATCCGTCTTTATTCCGTCTTTACTTAAAATGAAACCTAAAAAGGAAATTTCCTCACATAAAAATTTTGACTTATTTTTGTTTACAGTGACACCGTAATGACGAAATCGTTCCAAAACCATTCTGACTTGACATATATGGTCTTGCATTGTCGGGGATACAATTAGAATGTCGTCTACGAAGACTAAAAGAAACGAATCTAAATTCTCGAGGACTTGGTTTAAACTTCTAATCAAGGCGGCGGAGCTTGTACTTAAGCCGAAAGGTGTGACTGTAAACTGGTAGCATTTAGATCCGTACATAAAAGCTGTATATTTTCTATCCGTCTTTCTTAATGGGACCTGCCAAAAGCTACTATTCAAATCTAAACTGGACATGTATTTTGTATTTTGGCACTTTTGAAGTAATACTTCGATAGCAGGTGGTGCTTCAAACTCTGGTTCCAGAATACTGTTAAGACGACGGGCATCTAAGCATATACGTACGTTTCCGTTTTTCTTGTATACTGGTACAAATGCATTAACAAAATTACTTTTAGAGGGTTCAATTATTCCCATGCTAATCATTTTTTGAATTTCAATTTCAACAGATTGTCTGTAAGCAAGGGGTATGGTATAGCTTTTTATAAAATACGGTTGAGGATCCTTAACGTTGAGAGTATGAACATATCCACTTATCCTACCAGGCCTATCTTGAAAAACATCTCTAAAGTCGCTAACAAGTTTATCTAAATCTGGATTCAGCGTCGATATATCTTTTTTTATTAAATGAGATTTTAGATCTTTATCTGTTTCAGTGGTTCGCGAATGGTAAGATTTGCAAAGTCCATTTCGGTTTGCCGTAGTATCATTAATTATCCCATTATTTGAGTACTGAATTTTTAGCTTCTGCGCACAACCGTTTTTGTATAGCTTTAAATATAGATCAGAGAGGTCAATATCAGCTCTATATTGACTTAAAAAATCAATTCCTAAAATACATTTTTGTACGAGTCCCGGAATGATTATAAAAACCACATCGAACTCTATATTTTCAACAGTAACGTGTAAAAGAACTTGTTTGCGCACTGCCGGTGACTTGGATCCCACTGCACTTAATATCCGAGTTCCACTAACAGGAAGAATGTTTAAGTGGCTGGACTTCCCAAAGTAATTAGAGAACCAAGTCTCGGAAACAGCTGTTACTTCACTACCGGTATCAATCAACGCATCGACCTCGACATTCTCTATGGATATTTTAAGTACAGGACAAGAATACCAGGTATTAAAATTTTGTGTGTTATCGAGTTCTTCTTCGTCTACTAGGTAGTCAGCAGGATACTCGACGATTTTACTGCATGAATTAATATTTAATTCGACATTTTCAGATTCGTACGAATTATTTACGGCTGAGTATAGGGTACCTTGCACTCCGATATCAGATTGCGCCGTTTGTTGAGGTACCCCTATTCGTTTCCCGCATCATTACAGGGAAGTATTGCTGGAGTGCATTCTGCTGCCTCGTTACCGGTCGAAGGACCGGCAATAATTGCATCACATTTACGAACTTGATTTTTAGACTCGAAATTCGATCTTCCTGTATTAGGATGGCGATACCGTTGGTACCCACCTCGAGCATCGTTATTAGATGTCGCGTTAGACCACTTACGATTCTGAGAGGCAGAGTCGTGTGAGTCAAAAGTTTTTAATAACTCCAATAACTCGTCGATTTTAGATATTCTCCATGGAATACAAGCTCGCTGGACTTCTACCTCAAAATGACGGATGAAATATTCTACTATGTCTTTCTCAGGAATTGGGTTCACTTTGACATACTTCTTAATTACATACTCTTCCCGAGAGTAGTTTTCAGTAGAACTATACTGACCATTATAAAGATTTTCTCTTATTTTCCTTTGTTCTGCGTGTCCCCAATATTGTCTCATAAAAATAATTTTAAAATGATCAAAATTCTCTACATTATTGGAAAACATACACCACCATTCCGCAGCCTTTTCCTTTAAACTATAACCTATGTAGAACATTTTCTCTTCCTCGGTACTAATCGAGCAAAGAGAGTAATATTTTTCTAAATTGTTTATAAATAACATAGGGTTTTCTGATTCCTTACCCGTAAATAAAGGGGGTTTCAAGTCTTTCAGGGATGGTATCGCAGCTCCGCTATGGCGAGAGAACCCTAAATATGTCCGGTTGGAACTTGTAATCCTGCTTACGGCTCCTTCTACAGCTGCCATTCTAGCATCCGTATCTTCAAACTTAGATTGACTTGAAACAACTACTTCAGTAATTGTCTTCTCACAACTAACGATTTTTTTTTTTTCATTTTGATTTAACCTTCCGGTTAAACCCCTAATTTCTTCCTCTGAGCTAATTTTATTGGTTTCAAATCGGACATTTAAATTGTTTAATTCTGCCGACACCTCTGAAAATTTTAATTCAGTATTAGCTTTAAAATTGTTTAGCTCGCGAAGTTCAAATTTTACTTCGTCCATTCCCGACACAAGTTTTTCCAACATGGTACCGATATCAGGCTGAACCTGAGAAGAATTAGATTCGGGTTTGTTACTGGCCATTATTTCAGGCAGTTGATCAATGTCTGTAGTCGATTCACCTAACTCAATATTTCTATCTGCTCCAGCTACTTCTCTATTCCCTACGTTAACTAGCTTAGGGCGTCTTATCGTAACGTTACGAAAAATATCATCATTCATATTTTTTTTTGGTAAAAGAATATGAAGAAAAAAAAGAAAAGAAAACGAGCTGCAATTATTTAAAGATAAATACGAATAATACAAGTACATAGATGTATAAAACTATGCCTAATAATGACAAAAAGAAGAAAAATAAATCTCTTAATAAATAAATTGTATCACTACTTACATAAATATTATCCAAGTAAATCAAGACGAATTTTTAACAAGCACAAAAAAAGTAAACCAAAATAAACTTTTTATACTAATAATAAAAAAAAACAACCTTGCATGTAATTTTAACAATTTTTTTTTATAAATATATTAAAAATAATTAAATAAATATGGATTTATTCAGCCCCACGTTGGGCGCCAATGAAACTTTTAAACTAATCTTTATTAGTTTTTAATATAAATTAAGATGGAGTAAATGAATAATAGAAAAATAATGTAACCAAAAATCTAAACAAGTTTAATAGGTAATGTTAATTTAACTTAAATATAAATCGTGCATAACAAAACATGAAAATGAAATAATAATAGTGCAAAATAATATGTATATCAAATTAAAGAATTAAATTAAATGAATTCTAAATGTTCATAATATGATGGATTTATATGCAGCGATCTTATTCCTCTTCAATAGAGCAACATAGGTTCACTTGACTGAGTTAGGGCTGCCAGAGCCGAACTGCCTCCTCCTGTATTATTCTTCGACGAACTCTTCAATCTCCCACTCTTAAATTATCAGCTTTTGTTTGTCAACAAGTGATATCTTCCTCTATATAGCTTCTTTTGCTTGATGGAAGTCAAATACCTTCGTACGTTATAAACAAATCAGCCCGTTAATCATACGATTTGTTACAGTATATATATAAAAAAACAACTATACATATTTATTTTCCAGACTTGGAGGAATATTTATGCCAAATTTCAAGATAAACAAAAATAATTTATTGTATATAAAGCTGATACGTTATTTTTTATGACTTCAATGAACATCCATGCCAAATTTAAAGAAAATCGAACAATGCATTTGGTCGTAAGCGCGTAACAAACATTTTCATACGAAATGCAAAACGGTCCAGTATCTGGGCAAGACCGGGGAAGAAAAAGTTAAAACATAGACCTCGCTTCGCTCGTTCAATAATTATAGGGGAGTCTACTTTCTTTTTTTTGTCTTGAATTGTTTAACTACTTTCCAGAAAGATAAATAGTTTGGGGTCAATTTTGATAAAGAAATTCTCCATTTGTAATTTTCGAAAATCTTTAATTCCTTTTTAACCATGCTTTACAAAATTTGATGATTTTGCAAGAAAATGCTCTTAGTTTGTGGTTTTTGCGTTTTATCCAGTTTTTGAGGTTTTAATTTTATCCGGGATCCCAATAAGTGGATGCCGAGTTGCTGGCATTTGAGCGTATCTTGTGGCACTTAAAAAAGTGTCCATAAATGCTTTTATTACATTTTCCGTGTAATTCATTGCTGTTATAGATTCAGTTTGCTGTTTGCTTCACTTATTTTTATTCTACTAAAGTTTCTTATTTCATTTTTTTGAATAAGTAAACAATTATTTTTAGTTACTATGTTATTATCGTATTAATATAACATAGTTAATAATTAAAGATGGTATTTTAGCAGTTTCATATAACAAGGCAGCAATGGAAACATTTCTACCTCGTGTTTTCATAGCCTGCTTCGGCAGTCAATTAGGTACATTTACTGCCGAGGCAGGTTCGTAGCTTGTCCTCTTCTCTGGCTCTGAGGCTAACTTAATCACTCGCCAGTAAAATTCCATTTTGCTGCCTCGTTACGTAAATAACTATTATTACAGGCAATTTCGCAAAACTTTAAAAAACCACAAATTAAAAGAAGCCAAAAAATACAAAACCGGGCTTCTACACGGCAATTTACCGGCATGGAAAAAGTATATTGAAAAAAAAAATTCTAAAACTAAAAATGTACAATGAAAAAACTGAGTAAAACAGGGTGTTCTGGTGAGGATTGCAAAGCAGCTGTTGTCAGTTCGTACATAGTACAGGATAATAGGAATTTATTTATGACTGTAATATAATAATGTATGTTGCAGGGTACCACTATGCGGAGGACTGTGTATTCTGTTCGGGGGTATTTGGCTGTATGTATTGGTACCTCCAGACCCTGCAGTAACTACTCACTATGCCGTGGGGGTCTGGTCGATATGCATCAGTTGTATCATAGAGATGTCTGTCGAGCCCATATTCCTCGCGTCACAGGCCTTCCTCTTTGTCAAATTCAAGGTAATTTTATTTTAACTCAAACTTGAGAAGTGACAATAAAAACTTATTTATAAATCCTAACTAAAGTTTACTTCCTTGGTTTTTAAGTTATTTAAAAGGAAGTTGTTCTGGAACAACAAGAACGTCAATCAATTAATGGATTATATACGTGATTCCAACTTTTCCCTGTTGGCAATTAGGCTTGATTTGGAAAACTAAGGGAAAGAGACTGGAAGAGATCGAGTATGTGATTTGATTCTCTATCAGATTTATCATGATAAATCATGATGTGTGCTTAGTGAAATACAGGGTGGTCCAAAAGTCTCCCCCCCCCCCCCCTTTTAAATGTTGAACGGTTTGAGATAAATTAATGAAACTTGCGGGATCTCTACCATGCAATGGGAAGTTTGTTTTCATGCAATCACCCACTAGGGGCAACCACCCACTTTGCCCCCAGGCCACCCAACTTCAAAATTTCAAATTGGAGTGTATATTTTTGATAGCATATTTGGATGCTGCAGTGAAAAATAATAAACTTTTACTTGTAACTTTTTTTCTATTTCCAATATTTAGCCCCCTATAGGGGGGCAAAGATAGCAAAATAACACTTACTATGATACGTTGTACAATCTAAACGGTTGGAGATAAATTAATGAAACTTAGGGGATCCGTACCATGTAAAGGGAAATTTGTTTTTATGCAATCGCGCGGTAGGGGCAACCTCCCATTTTGCCCCCAGACCACCTAACATCAAAATTTTAACCTGGAATGCATATTTTTGATGGCAGATTTAGATTCTACGGCAAAAAATAAAAATATTTTACTTCAAACGTTTTTTTCTATCTCCAATATTTTGCCCCCATAGGGGGGCAAAGCTATAAAAAGGGTAGATTTCAGCGCATGGGGGCAAAATGGTGATTGCCCCTAGTACGCGAGTGGATGTATACGCACTTCCCTTTACATGGTACAGATCCCCCAAGTTTCATTACTTTATTTCAAACCGTTTAGATTTTATAACGATCTAAGTGTTATTTTCTTACTATTTCGGAAGGGATATTTTGCTATCTTTGCCCCCCTACAGGGGGCAAAATATTGGAGATAGAAAAAATAGTTTCAAGTAAAAGTTTATTATTTTTCACCGTAGAATCCAAATATGCTATCAAAAATATACACTCCAATTTGAAATTTTGAAGTTGGGTGGCCTGGGGGCAAAGTGGGTGGTTGCCCCTAGTCGGTGATTGCATGAAAACAAACTTCCCTTTGCATGGTAGAGATCCCCCAAGTTTCATTAATTTATCTCAAACCGTTCAAAAGTTAAGAGGGGGGGGGGAGACTTTTGGACCACCCTGTATAATTACAAGATAAAAAGAACTTTTTACTACGTTTTTATTAGCTTGCTTTCTTGTTTGTTTGTTTGTTTGACAAATCTGGCAATCGATTTCTAACTGACTTCCAGAATAGCTAGACATTTGAAACTTTTAGCATAGCTCAGAATACGATGACAATGCATTATTTTAATACTTTTATTTAGCCATCTTTCAGCAGAATTTAATTGGTTTTCAGCAAATTTTGCTATACGGAAAGTTAGTTCGGAAAAAATCCGCAAGTTATTTTATTTGTTTTGCCCCCCCCCCCCCCCCCCCCGTAAATCCGCCACTGTCGCCAACACCGAATCTAAACAGTGTGTGCTAGTCAGCACACAGCGAGGGTCCGTAGGCAACCCTGCGTATAGTTAAAGTAGTACAAATTGATGGTGTTTTGTAAAATGCTAAAAAGCTTACTTTGAACTATCCTATGGCTCTGATATTTTCAAAACACATAAACAAACTTCTGATAAAGTATTTTTTTGCCACTGAACCGGACTACAACCATATAAATACATCGAAAAGAAGACCATAGTTTTAAAAAAACCTATTTTATCAATAAAAAATAAAATAATATTTTTTTCGAAATTTCCAAAAAGTGGTATCTTTACTTTTGGTCGAAGAATGTTCAGGAATTTTTTCAGATTTTTCGCACTCCACATAAGCGAGACAGAAGGGGGAGGGGGGCACGTTTCACAGCCATTCAAACTTGCCTACGCTCGCCCTATCAAAGTTATAACCAAAGAATTATATATTTTTGTAATCAGCTCGACGTACCCTCTCAAATGATACCCCTCACGGTGTCAGATTACCACATAACACACCGAACTATGCGATCCATAAGGAAACCGGGTTGCTTCCTATTATCTTTTACACCCTTAGACAGAGCATTAAATATCTAAGCAGAGTTTTCCATATGGGGGAAGACAGACTGCCTTTCCAACTGGCGAAAATAACATCGAGCAGGAAGTTATCTTGGTTCAAGATATGGTCAGATAGAGGAAATGAGATGGAGGCTGGTTTCGAGGGAGGATTTGAGGGAAGACATCAGTGGATAAATCTAATGTGGAAATGGATGAACATAGCGGAGAGTAATTTTTATAAGCAGTGTGATGACCGGATCAGTCAGGCCCAGTTCCACATAATGTATAAACAGGTACAAACAAATTTTCAGGCTAATTACCTCTATTGCGACCTAGACTATGCTTCTCAGAGATTTATCCTACTAGCTCGGAGTGAAATGATTAATCTGAACTGTAAGAGATGGATCCGGAATAACAATAACAATTGTGATATATGTGATATGCATGTCATGGAGGATGTTGTTCATTTCGTCGGTAGTTGTAAAGCACTAAGATCAATCAGGTAATGTCATCTGGGCAAGGAGTACTTAAATAATGAACAAGTGCTCTGTATATTAACTGGTAGTATCGGCTGGCTATCTGTGGCCAAGTTTCTCTAGTGATCTTAAAGCAGTTATAGTATTTGCTGTAGTTGCATGCTTCATGGGGAAAATCTCAAGTCATCGAGAATGTGCGTCGATCACCACCAACCATATTGTACCTTCGTAAGGACCAGTAAAATCAATATGGATACGATCCCAGGGCGTATCAGGAGTATTCCATAAATAAAGAGGTGTTTCTAACTCAGACGGTCTATTATGTTGACAAGAAGTACATGATTTAACATACCTTTCTAAATCTGTGTTGATGTTAGGCCACCATATTGATAATTTTGCTAGAGATTTCATGGCTACAATGCCAGGGTGTCCTTCATGAAGTTTGGCACAAATATAATCTCTGTAGTGGCTAGGAATAACCATTCTGTTTCGCCAAAATAATATTCCTTCTTCGATCATAAGTTCGTCTCTTTTCTCATAAAATGAATGTAGATCTGAATGTAAACTTTTCTTGTTTGGCCAACCTGAATCAAAATAGCGTAAAATGTCTTTGAGAACAGGATCAGACCATGTTTTGTTACGTAAAATCCGTGGTGTGAGAGAAATTTCATTCTGAAAAATTGTCTGTAATTCTTGAACTTGGTATATTGCCAAAGATTCGATATCACTAGCGTGAGTGTCATTAAGTGGTAAACGAGACAAAGCATCTGCAGCTGTATTGTCCTTGCCTGGACGGTACTCTATAGTATAATCAAATGAACTTAAAGTTATAGCCCATCTAGTGAGTCGTGTTGCAGCTAGTTTGGGAAGTTCGGTTTTCTCTCCAAAAATTCGTTCTAAGGGTTTGTGATCTGTTATTAAGACGAAATGTCTTCCGGCTATGAATTGATAAAATGTTGATACACCAAACATAATACCTAACGCTTCACGGTCTATAGATGAAAGATTTTTCTCACTAGATGAAAGTGATCTTGAAGCTGCAGCTATCGGCTTTAATATACCATCAGGGAATTTGTGCTGTAAAAGAGCCCCTAATCCATACTCAGAAGCATCTGTAGATAATACAAGTGGTAAATCTTTATTATAATGGACAATGGTAGTATCTGAAGAAATAAGAGATGTTAATTTATTGAATACGTCTTGATCGTTATCTGTCCACTCCCATTTATAATTTTTAGTTAGCAGCCTATGGAGAGTAGAACATATACATTGTAAATTTGGTATAAATCTGGAATAATAGTTGATACTACCTAAAAATAATCGTAGTTCAGATACATTTGTTGGTGTGGGTTGTTCTCTTAATGCTTTAACACCTTCAGTTGTTGGATGTATTCCAGTTTTATCCAGTTTGTATCCTAGATATTTGATTTCTGGCTCTAAAAGATGCAATTTAGATAATTGAGTTTTTAAACCAACATGGGTTAATCTGTTAAATAAAGTTCTGAGCCTATTTAAGTGATCTTTTCTATCCTTGCCGCCAGTAGCTATATCGTCCTGCAACCAACATACACCGTCAAGACCATTAAGTGCCTGGTCTATAGATTTTTGAAATATGTGGCTAGCTACTTTTATTCCAAAAGGAAGACGGCAATATGTAAAGTACCCTCTATGGGTCGCAATTGCCAAATATTGTTTACTGTCATCATCGATTTCTAACTGTAAAAAAGCGTCCTTCAAATCAATGACACTAAATTCGATAAAACCACTAAGCTTGCTCGCAACTTCCTCAAACGTAGGTAGAGGATGTGGTTCCTCTAACATATGTTCGTTAATGGTAACTTTAAAGTCACCACAAAGTCGTACTTGACCATTTTTCTTGGGCATATATACAACGGGCGAGGCCCAGGTCAAGTTGGTAATGACTGGATCTATAGGTTCTATTATTTTGGATTTTAAAAGTCTATCAATTTCTTTATCTGCTGCTTCACGCAGTGCAAAAAGTACTGGGCGTGGCTTTAACATTTTTGGAACAGCATCATTATGTAAGCGGATCTTTGCTTTCATTCCTTTTAATGTACCAATATCATTGTTAAATACATCCGAATAATCTGATAAGATATCAGACATTTCTTTGCTTGAGTCATAGTTTTGCACAGATGAATGTGTTATAGGCTGTTGTAAGTTGCCAATTCGTACAAAATTACAATTTGGATGTAATTTAAAAGCTTGAATCCAGTTCCTTCCGAATAAAGGAGTTGCATTGCCCTTTGTAACGACTAGAGGTAACACTTGCTGCATGTTGCCTACTTGTACAGATACGTTAGCTTCACCTAATACTTCAATTTTAAAAGTAGGGTATGCTTTTAAACTTTGAGTGCTTTGTAAAGGAGGTGAATCTAAGATTTTAAATGTATTCTCACCTATAATTGCTTTTAAAGCTGCTGTATCATACTCCAAACTTATTGGTGAGTTGTTGATAAGTACATCTATTATGTAACGCTGATCAGGTATGATATAATTAATTTGGCCGATGTCTGCAAACTCATATGCCTCAGATGAGATGTTATTTGTGTTAGCTTGATTTATTTTGGTCTTATTTTTAAAGTTGTTGTAAGTTTTATTGTATGTTTTGCGTATAGTTGCCCTGCCTGTTTGGACACAACAAGAATCCCAATGGGATTTTTGACCGCAGGCTCTGCAAGTGCTTTTCTCAGCAGGACAAGAGGCATTGTTTGTGTGTAAATTCTGGCCACATCTTAAGTATGTTGTTTAAGGATATAAAATCCTTTTAAAACTCGTAGAGGGTTTAGAAAAATTTATAGAAGAGTTGGATTTGCTGTTATTGTTGGAATTGTGTTTAGAAGTAACTTTATTGATTGTACCGTTATTTTCAGTTAGTGGCTGCTCTAATGATTGTCTTAGTTTCTGAGCAGATTCGATAATTAAAGCAGTTTTTTCTATGTCAGATAACGAAGCATTATCTTCTGGATGCTGGCGAAAAAGTTCCTCCTGCATATGAGGGTTAGATAATCCTAATAGAAATTGGTCCCTCAAACGTTCTTCTAGCGAAGAACCAAATTTGCAGTTAATGGCTAAAGACCTCAAATCATTCAAAAAATGTGTGACTGTTTGTTCAGGTTTACGTCTATGTTCACAAAACTTGACACGCTCAGCCAAATAATTTGTTGTCGGTTTATAATATGAGCTAATAAAAGTAACGATCTCAGTGTACGTCTTATCACTGAGTGGAGTAGGGTCAAAATGATCCATAACAAGACGATAGACACTAGGCCCTATCCATTTAAGTAAAAGATTCTTTTTCGCCGTAACAGCCTAATTGATATCTAGCCCATTGATTCAAATTTCAAGCTCAAACCTTTGAATATAGTATCGCCATTCTTCCTCCGCAGGGTTGAAAATATTAAATTTAAAATGACAAACCTTGTTAGAAATGTCTGCGGTGATAGCAGCAGCGCTGTGTCTGTCCGTCATCGCAATGATCATAGCACAACACAAAAAACTATTAATCAACACATACGTCCTTTAAATAATGTCCTTAAAATCCTCGTCGCCAATTATGTAATATACTAAACTATGTTAAATAATTAATAATAGGTCAAATAAAACACAAGGTAAAATAAACTGTAAACACGTGTAGTTCGGGCGAGAGCGTGCAAAGCAATATATTTATTCTTATCAAGTTACATCATACTATCGATATATATATATATCGATACTCCATCAGTGTTGCTAATGCTAATATAATAATAAAGATCCATTACAGTAATATAAGACCAGTAAAAAAAGGCGAGCTCAGCGAGCATGTATTAATCTTATTAAATAATAATTATTCATGAGAATGACTGATTTAGCAATCTTTTTTGCAAGGTGTGTGCATAGTTATGGAATGAGAATGAGGAGGGTGAGGTGAAGATGCGTGAGTATTGAGATGATTAGTGTGACGTCACAAAAGCTTTCGAAAATTTAACTCAGTGTTTGTTATGTTCCTTTTTCGTTTCACCTCTTATCAAACCCATGTAAAATGAATGGGAGAATTTTCTCAACTTTTTAAATAATTAATTATTAAATTATTATTGATTTATAAGAGTTTTCAACCTTTAAACATTGTTGTACCGAGTCTTTTTTAACGAGTGTAACAAAGAAAACATTAAAAACTTTCGTTTCAGTTATTTAAAATGAGTATTTGTGTGAAGGGTCATATCATCGAAAAAGCTATTTGAGTTATTAATCTTTATAATTGATTTTTTGTATTTCCTGTTGCCACAAAAATTCACAGGGTGTGTTCGTGTTCATATTGTGTGTCCGAAAATAAATTTTCCTCAAGTTTTGAAACTCAATGAAGTATACTCAGGGTACAGGACTTGTAGAAAGATAGTGATACTTAATCTGCCAGGTAATAAAAGATTATTTGCTAATAATATTTTGTTCCTGGTTACTTACAATGTGCATTATATTTAACCGATGTTGGAACATAATTATATACTATACAATAGATCACTGATCAGCCTAGGAAAAAGACGTTGATGACGAGATAAAGAGCAGACTGTTATTACTATTATTATTTGTGTATTTTTTGTTATCTATATTAACGAGTATAATAATATAAGATATGAGTGCCTCGCATGTATACTTGTTTAAAATTTTGATTAAAAAACTAATTTAATACATTAATTTAATATTACTTAAGTACTCTGACATACTTTTACGAAGAATAGCTCTGTCCTCCGATAAAAATGAAGTAAAGATGAAATTTTCATAACGCTCGAGAAGAAGGTGAAAGACAAATATACAAACTAAAATAGAAAAACGATTTAAAAAATAAACAATAAATAAGAACGGACCCGGACGGTATCACCACAATAAAACACACTCACAATAATACTTTTTTAAACCACTAGAACGGCAATTTTTAATGTTTTCTTATCTTACATTGTTATTGTTAAAATAGACTTAGTATAATAACGTTCAAAGGTTGAAAAGTCTTATAAATTAATAATAATTTAATAATTAATTATTTAAAAAGTTGAGAAAATTCTCCCATTTATTTTACATGGGATTGATAACAGGTGATAAGGAAAAGGAACATAACAAACCGAATCGAATAAATTATCGAAAGCTTACGCCATCTTGTGACGTCATTACTAATCATCTCTATCGTGAAGAACAGCGGCTGAGGTATAGTGGGGGTAGGCCCAGGACTATCTACTTTCCTCTCTGACATTCTCATATACCTACTCTCAAGTTCTCCCTTACCCCCCTAATAACCCTCACTCTTTCTACACATAGTTTAGTATGTCACTCTCAAGTCCCTCTTTTCTACCCCCCCCCCCCCCCCCCTTCTCTCCTATCGCGCTCTTTCACACCTGTTTTGTATAGCACTCTCACTGAAAACGTTTGTTTACAAAACTTTTTTAATAATATAGATAGATAAACTACACGTATGTAGTAAGAAAATAAAGAATATATAAGAGATGTGTGAATCGATAGCGCTCAAGCTAAAGCTTTTGCGGCTATTAAAAATTTATTTTTAAGTTCGAAATAAAAGAAAAACATGTTTGTAATTTTCCAAAATATTGTATATCTATATATATAAAATTAAAGTTTTGTCTGTACATTGGTCAGAATTGAAAATTTTTTGGATACTTTTTCATTTTAGACATTCCAAAAACCGAATCCGACCTTAACTTTTTTCGTGTATGTATGTGGGTATGTATGTGGGTATGTATGTGTGTCTGTCGCCCCAGTCAGACTTTATAGACGCAAAACTGGCTAAATGAAACCGATTTTTTTTTTTCAAGGGTGAGCGCAAACATGTTGCACAATTTGTAGGCTTGGTTTCATCTAAAAAATATTGAGTAGAACCAAAGTTATTAACAATTTTATAAAAAAAGTATATAAAACATAACCTAGAAAAAATAGGTTGACCCGCCGTAAACAAACCCCACAGACTCAATATTCAAAATGTTTGGGTACTTCTAGACCACCTAGAGACTTGCGGTTTTTGCGTTTGGTCGGAAATTGGCCTAACCCTATTGAAAAAATCCGGAACGTTAAAAAAATATACCCCCCCCCCCCCCTAAAAAAATTAATGATGGCGGACGCACTTTAAAGTTTTTTAGAGGCTTATTGTGGCTAAACGGTAAGTTGTATCGACAAGCTGATTGCGCCAGCGGTAACTAATTTTAAAAGATCTACAAATTTGGTCCTATTACTTTTTGTCGTAATTTCATCGGTTCTACCTTAAATAGAGCTAAATTTTATTTTTTTAAAAAAGAAATTTTACTTTGAGCGCTTATGGCGTCCGCAATTGTTGACCGATTTAATTTCTGATTGGAGTGCTTAAACCTCAAACTAATGCTCTTTAAATCTTTAAATATAACTAGAGTTATTAAATATTTACTGGTGCAACTGCCGTATTGAATGAAGAGGCTGGTAATTAAATAACGCACCATCATTGTTGATGATTGTTCAATGATTTCCCAGTCTAATTGTTTTTATCTTCTACGTTTTTTTCTTATTCATTATACCTTTTTTTTTTAGCATTGTTAGTTATTACTATATTACTTAGTTTCTACTGGCTATTTTTAAAATATATAGATAGAATCCAAACTATGATTTGGAGAGTATTATATTATCTTAATAATGGAATTAATGATGTGTAATATAGTCCTGATTTTATTCCTAGAAGGCTTTGGAAACAAAACTATTTAGGTATATTTAGTTTAATTGCCAGGCCTACATAATTATAGGAAACATAGCCACTAATACCTAGCATGAGCCCCGCGCGGAGCTCGGGGTGAAAGCTAGTTTATTATATGTATATAAGATGATGTTGGAAATTACATCTGCGATGAGCGATGACGATGAGTGGATGGAAGGAAAACAGATATATATTGTGTACACCCGACACTTACTGGGGGAGTTTCACCACATACACACAGCTCCAGGAAGATGAGATACACCGATGAGTGCTGGGTCATCACTCGAAAAATAGTCAAATTTTAGAGAAGAGATACCATGTGAGGAATGCGAAGGAAAATATATTTACCGAAAAATTGAACGAAAGAATTATATAATTGAATAAAAACAAATAGAAAATATGGAGCTGTGGTTGGGGCAGATCAGGGACTTGGACCGAAAGAGTCAAAATATCTCGTGTGTCGGGCGTTCAGGGTCCAACTCACTCAATTCTACTAAGTTCGCCCCAATTCGGGCAAGTTGGCCCTTATACAGCCGATGCATTGTTCGGCAGAACACGATTCCGGTGGACGGCTCGCCTTATTCGTCCTTGACATTAAATAGTAGAAGAGATTGGACTGAATGTAGTTTTTTATAGAGTGATTGTTTAAAAGTAGTTTTATGCAATTTAAAATATGTTTTACTGTGGGTATAATTTGCTCTGTTGCAGGTTATAGTTGAGAGTGTGGCAGTGCTTGTAAGGACAGTGGTGTTTACAAGTTTGGTCCTGTGGCGCCCGTCCATAGCTGTGTTGGCGTTTTCTACAGCCCAGATCCTGTCGGTGGCTTTGTTCGGATGTTCGTATGTGTTGTACTTCAGGTATTACATGGCGACTAAGAAGTCTCGTCCACCTGTATCACCTTCCGACGAATTCCCGTTCAACTCTCTCTCTGACTTCTTACCGACGTTGCAGACCGAGGTAATAAATATTAATAACATGATATCAAGGTCTTCCAGCGGTACTTACTAAGCTCTTCAAACTACATTAAATAACTTACATTGTGTACGAAGACGTACCTCCAGGTTTAAAATAAAAGTTTTCCAAGTTATGTATGCTTGCTTTGGCAATGCGACTTGTTCCTTAAGGTTTCTATAAAACGATAGTACATACGTAGTTTTTTTCCTTTTTTGTCCCTTTTATATTAGCTAAAGGTGTAGATGTGGGTCGTGAAGGGTAATAAAACGATCTGGTTTAAAATTTACGAATGGCTATATTTCGCCCCACTCCGGGGCATGGACGTGCCTGAAACATCATTTTAACTTCATAAGAAAAAAAACTATTTTAGAAATGAGATCAAATAAAACAATTAATATTAATAGAACCTACCGGTAAACGAAGGTTTGGTTACATGTTTAAAAATTAGTCAAATTCATCTATTAGACTCGTCTTTGGACGTCACTCTCCTACTAAACTCTAAACTAACTGGTTTAAAGAAACATAACATATTTGAACAACGTGACAATTAACAATTAAAAACTATTAAAAAACAAAAATTATCACATAGAAGCTTGAGGTAACCTGAGTTTAACCTACCAATATGTACAAGTTGTAAACATCTGAAATTTACTTTACTTTTATTATGTAATTACTATGAACTGTTACTATTTTATCCTAAACATAAAATAATTCTACCGCGGGGTTCAGCAAGCCGAGCGATGCTCAATGTTGTGCAGTTTAAACTTCCTTCATAACTACTACCATTGTGTGTGTTATTTAAGTTAAGATAATTTAAATGAATTATTTTAGTTGGATTAGGGTTTTTAGAATATTGTTTAGTTAAACAAAATCGTAGTAGTTTATAAAAAGAAGTTTAAACTGCACAACATTGAACTACAAATTTCCAATGGAAATTCGCTCGGCTTGCGGAACCCCGCGGTAGGATTATTTTAAATCTTTGGTGACTCATCAAGAGGGGTTAATGACGTCATAAAGATCCCATTTTCAATAGGGATCCTCATCTCAACGAGCTTGATTTTTCGGTGCAAGTTTTATTTTGATACGTCAATTCGTTCGAGAGCTATCGTGCTCACAAGAAATCCGCTAGAAAAACATATACCTATATATATATATATATATATATGTGTGTAATTCTTGAATAATTTGGGAAGTCAAACGATTCCTAAAAATAAGGTTTTTATTAAGTTCAAGTTTACAATGAACAATAACATTATAAATAATTAAATAAATAGATATAAAGAGTAAGCTTGTCTTACCTAAAAATAAGGAATTGAATACAAGTCCCTTTCTATTATGTTAACAATTAATAACGACAAAATATATAAATCAAATAGTATGAAATATAAACAAATAATAAATAATAACCTATCGTTGTATAACCTTCCTCTTCAACAGTTTAACAACAAATAAAATAAAATAAATAATACAACTAAATTCCTAATTTATACCTCCGCTGGTCGGAGTCTTTTTTCCGCAGGCAAAAAAGAGTAAGGCACAAGCTTGCAACTATGAAATAAATTCGCCTCCTTGCGTTTTTTGTGACAATCTACTTCATAAATTGATTGTGAAACTCTTCTTTTAATAACAAATGGACCTCTTCGTACTTCATCCAATTTATTTCTGTTTAATTTATTACCATTTGAAACAAATACTAAATCTCCTACCTTACATTCATAATCTATTCTATGGCGATCAATTCTTTCCTTGTTTCTTTCAAAATTCTTCCTGGAATTCTCAAATGCTTGCTGTCTATATTTTTCTAAATCAGAATCTCTTGCTAGGGCAGATGGTATAATTTCATTTTTTTCTCCAAGTAATAAATAAGCGGGTGAGAACCTCGTAGTTCTATGAACGGTATTATTATATTGATCGACACAAGCTTCGGCAATTTTTGTCCATCGACTCTTATTATCGTCCTCGTTTAATTTACAACGGATTCTGTTCACTAGAGTTTGGTTTAATCGTTAATTTAATCCGTTTGACTGTGGATTATCGACTGATCTATAAATAAGATTACTTTTTTTTCTTCTTAAATAATCTTTAAATTTAGAGGAATCATAAGCTCCATATTGATCCTGTTAGAATATGTGCAACACTGTTATTATTTTATATGTTGCTATGGTTATTGTTACTGTCATCTTGTTATATTCTTGTGAAAATATAATTACTTCCTCTTTGTGTGTGATCCCTATGTGAACGTTTTTGTGTCTAATCTAATAAGATATAATATGCTTGTAGCCATAATCCCCAACAGGTTATGGAGCCCAGGGATGGTGAGTTCGTTCCAATTTATTTATTAAAATTAAGAATTTATAAAAATTTCGAAATATTATTAATATTAAATAATCCCCAACAGATCCACTAGCAATGTCTTAATTTTATTATCTATAGCAATTGTTAAAATACTACTTCTACTTGCAGTATTTTCAAACAACTGTGTAAAGTAGAAGTCATCCAAAAAAAGACTTTACATTGTCACTTTGTGTTTGATTAAAAAATAAATGTATTACCGTTCTAAAAACCTACATTAGGTTATGGGCCGATAGGTTACGTGAAACGTGTAACGTGCTTAATGGAATGAAAATTGTTCAATATGAGTAACAACGTATACAACATTGAAAAGTTGAATCCAACAAACTATGACGTCTGGAAGCTTCAGATGCGGATGGTACTTGTCCACCAGGAACTCTGGGGCTATGTGAATGACGCAATGGCCAAATCGGATGAAAGTTGGATTGCCAAGGACCAAAAAGCTCTGGCAACTATTGTCTTGGGTATAACACCTACAGAGTTGTCTCCACTCAAAGACTGCAAAACAGCAGCAGAAGCTTGGAGAAAATTAGAAGAAATTTATACTCCAAAGACAGCAAGCCGAAAAGTTACATTAATTAGACAGCTAATTAAACTTAAACATGACACGAATCTGTCGATGTCAGATCATTTAAAAAACTTTACGTCAATAACAGAAAAACTAAAAGAAATTGATTTTGTAGTTCCGGAAGAATTTCTATCTATAATATTACTGTGTAGTCTTCCTGATGATTACGATAATTTTCGTTGTGCGATTGAAAGCCGTGACCAACTTCCAAACTTAGAAACTCTCAAAATAAAAATAAAAGAAGAGGAGCTAAGGCGAAATGAATTAACAGAAGAAAATCAACAAGGCGTACTACTTTCAAGTCAAAGGAAATTCAGTAAGCAAAATCAACCAAGAAACAACAAATTAGAAAGAAACCACACTGGAGAAACATCAGGCAACCATCATAGACGAAACAAAGGTCAACAGTACTCTGGACAGTTTCGATCCAATGCTGGCAAGTACTCTCCACAAACTTTAAATATATCCCATATAGGCAATTCTTGCGACTCATATAACAAATATAAAAACAAAAATATTTTTTGCCTTGACTCAGGTGCTACCGCACATATGTGCCATGACAAAAAATGTTTTTATCAATTCAAACCACTTAAAGATAGCTTTGTTTTCATGGCAGATAAAAGCCAATCAATTGTTGAAGGCATAGGCAACGTAAGTGTAATAATCAAAAATCAAATCTTTAACATAATTAATGTTTTATACATACCTAACATTAAAACAAATTTACTTTCTATTAGTCAACTTACAAAACTACAAAAAACAGTTTTATTTGGAAAAAATGAAGCAAAAATTCTAAACAAAAATAACGAAACAATTCTTATTGCTAAATTAAAAAATAATTTATACGAAATAGAATTTGAGTATAACAATAAAAATAAAGTTGAACATGTTAATCAGGTGCATTCTCATAACACTACTTCACTCTGGCATGAAAGACTTGGACATCTAAACATAACAGACTTAACAAAACTACATTCACGAAACATGGTTCTAGGATTAAAAATTAATAAAAATGATAAATACCCTGAAGTATGTGAAACCTGTATTAAAGGGAAGTTAACTAGAAAACCTTTTCCAAAACATTCTGAGTCAAAATCTGAAAATATTTTAGATTTAATTCACACCGACATTTGTGGCCCCATGAGAAAAGCCTCAATAGGAGGTGCTAAATATTTTCAAACCTTCATTGACGATAAGTCTAGGAAAATAAGCGTTTATTTCCTAAAATCAAAGTCTGAAGCCCTTAATAACTTTAAAAAATATAAAGCCGAAATGGAAAACCAAACCGGGAGAAAAATTAAAGTCCTAAGGTCAGATAACGCAAAAGAATTTTGTAGCCATGACTTTAATTCATTCTTAAATCAATCAGGTATCAAACATCAATTAACTGTTGAGTATAGCCCCCAACAGAACGGTGTAGCCGAAAGAGCAAACCGAACTTTAGTTGAGATGGCTAGATGCCTGCTTCTTGCCAAAATCCTGCCACATGGCTTATGGGCAGAGTTAATTAATACAGCAGCTTATATTCGCAATAGATGCCCAACTGCCACTCTTAATGATTTAACCCCTGAAGAGGTGTGGTCGGGTAGAAAGCCTACTGTTTCCCACTTTAGAATAATAGGGAGTAGAGTATTATCTTTAGATTTAAAGCCTGGTAAGGGTAAATTTAATTCAAAAACAAACGAATACATTCTAGTAGGTTATTGCGAAGAATCAAAAGCATATCGTTTATGGAAACCAGGTACTAATTCCACAATAAAAGGTAGAAACGTTAAAATATTAGAGGAATTTACTAACCAAATTACAAATAATCAAAAGTTAGATATTTTCGATTCTTTTGACAATATATCACCAAAACACAACGATGATAATAATGAATCTACACATTTCAATTTCGGAAACCTAATTCAAAACAACAAAAATAACAATAAAATAATAACAATAAATAACCAAAATAATGAAATACCTAGTTGTTCAGGAACCGAACAAAATTTAATTATTAATGATGTAGAATCAATCCTTGATAATATTTCATCTGATGAAACAAATTCAGATATAGAAGCTGAATCAGTCCCCTGTATTTCAAATCAGATACGTGGCCCTGGAAGACCTAAAAAGGTTCGTACAGGAAAGCCAGGTAGACCTAGAAAAGTGTATCAAATGGCATCAAATAATTTTAGCATTGATCCCACCACTGTAAAACAAGCTCTAAGCTGTTACAATAGTAGAGAATGGGAGAAATCTATGCAAGAAGAATATAACTCACTTCTTGAAAATGGTACATGGGAACTAGTAGATTTGCCTAAGGGTCGTAAAGCCATCGGTTGTAAATGGGTGTTTAAAACTAAACTCGATTCTGATGGAAAAGTACAACGTTTTAAGGCACGTTTAGTAGCCAAGGGATTTACTCAAAAGTATGGAGTTGATTATGACCAAACCTTCGCACCAGTTGTGCGATATAGTTCGATTAGGTTACTCCTAGCATTGGCTGCTGAGGAAGGGTATCACATTCACCAAATGGATGTAACCACAGCCTTTTTAAATGGTGACTTAGATGAAGTTATTTTTATGAAACAACCCGAACACTTTGCTACACAAGATGGGAAAGTGTGTCAGCTAAAAAAGGCCATTTATGGACTTAAACAGGCGGGTAGACAATGGTACACAAAATTAAATTCCGTGTTACAATCAATAAAATTTAAACGCTTGCAAAACGAAAACTGCATTTATACACGTATCATAAAAAATGAAATAGTGATCATAGCAGTGTACGTTGATGACATAATAGTAATGTCACGCGACCAAAAATTAATCCAGAATGTAAAAATTGAGTTAGAAAATAAATTTAAAATTAAAGATCTAGGTGAACTTAAATATATTTTAGGAATTGAAATGAAGAAACTAGACGATAAAATATTCATGACACAAAAGAAATATATTAAGGAAATACTTACAAAATATAACATGCAAAACGCAAAACCTCTAACAACACCTTTAGATCAAAACATAAAATTAAGAATTAATCCAACAAGTACAGAAGAAGGGGAAGCTGCCGATCAAAACGCTTATCAGCAATTGATAGGTTCTCTTCTGTACTTGGCGACATGTACTAGACCTGACATTGCTTTTTCCGTAAGTTTACTTAGTCAATTTAATTCATGCCCTAAAATCCAGCATTGGAACGCAGCAAAAGGAGTTCTACGATACCTTCTGCATACGTCGAACACTGGCATCCTCTACGGGAAGACTGGAGGGAAACTGGAAGGATTGGTAGATGCAGACTGGGCGGGTCAACCAAATGATCGCAAGTCGTACACAGGTTTTGTATTTAAATTAGCTGGTGGACCAATATCCTGGGAGGCTAGAAAACAGCAGGTAGTGGCTCTTTCAAGCACTGAAGCTGAGTATATAGCAATGACCAGCGCCGCAAGAGAAGCCACATACCTTCGAAGACTACTCAAGGAATTGGATCCCAACGCCAAAGGTTATGCCACAGAACCAACCATACTGTATAGTGACAGCCAAAGTGCTATACACATGGTGGAAAACGAGGGACATCATCCTCGTACTAAGCATATAGACGTCCGCTACCACTTTATCAGAGAGGCCTATCGTTCTGGTGATATTAAAATTGAATACCTCAAAACGGAAGACATGGTAGCGGATATCTTCACCAAAAGCCTGGGGAAAATTAAAGTTGAGAAGTTCAGCAAGCTCATGGGACTTCAACTGGACACCACAGTTGAGGGGAAGTGTTAAAATACTACTTCTACTTGCAGTATTTTCAAACAACTGTGTAAAGTAGAAGTCATCCAAAAAAAGACTTTACATTGTCACTTTGTGTTTGATTAAAAAATAAATGTATTACCGTTCTAAAAACCTACATTAGCAATCAAATTGATAAGTTTAATATAATCCTCTGCAGTCTCGCCGATGTTAGAATCCTTGCATATCGTGTAAAATGATCGACCGGTAAATGCAAGTATCTCTTTACTGACCCATTTCCACTGAATCCACCAATTGTGTCTATGGACATAACATGAAATGGATATTCCGCTGGTCTCAATCTCGATAATAGCCCGATCTTTCTTCGGCTTCTAGATTTATTCCTTATGCATATTTCACACGATCTACAAAACTGAATGATTAGTTCATCCATATTCTTGAAATAATAGAATGGTCTTAACTTTTCAGCTATATGATAGGAACCAATGTGGCCATAAACATTGTGTATTTTGTTTATTAAGTATAAACCAAATTCCTTAGACACATAAATTCTTTTCCTGTTTTTCAATATCTTATAACTAATATCACCGTCTTCAACAATATTCTTTGATTTTTCAATTTCATCTTTAATTGCTTTCTGATCAATCATTATTTCTTCTAATTGGACCATATTGATAACTTTCAAACAGTCATCCTCATTTTCAAAGCTCTCAAGAACCGGATTTCTAGATAACGAGTCAGCTTCTATATTATCTTTACCTTCTTTCTAAACTACTTTAAAATCATACTGAGATAGGTACAACATCAGGTCACCTAGTGCTTCGTCAGTTCGTGATTTAGATTTCAAATTTTCAAGTGGTTTATGATCAGATGTTACTATAAATGTCTTGCCAATTAGATAATGTTGCCAATAGACAATAGCTTCTTTTATTGCTAAACATTCCAAAACTGTACACATAACAACAATTACTGTACTCTTAAAGAGCATTTAAACGATATGCATCATGAAGATAAAGGGTATTCATTATACTTGTACCCCGTACCCCTTCAATTACAAATTGAATACAAGTCCCTTTCTATTATGTTAACAATTAATAACGACAAAATATATAAATCAAATAGTATGAAATATAAACAAATAATAAATAATAACCTATCGTTGTATAACCTTCCTCTTCAACAGTTTAACAACAAATAAAATAAATAATACAACTAAATTCCTAATTTATATATATATATATATATATATATATATATATATATATATATATATATATATATATATATATATATATATATACACTAGCTGGATACCCGTGCTTCGCTACGGAGTGTTTTTAAATTTGATAAGTTTATAAACTACCAGGAAAGCATACAAATTATTTTACTATGCGAGAATATCTAGATTCTATCCCTCCTAGTTATATCCCCCACCTCTTTGATAAGATCATTTGCAAATATCCTAAATTTACCCCCTCCTAAATGAAAATATGACAAAACTGTACACATAACAACAATTACTGTACTCTTAAAGAGCATTTAAACGATATGCATCATGAAGATATAGGGTATTCATTATACTTGTACCCCGTACCCCTTTGAACCAAAAGTTATAGTTCGAAAATTCATGTAAACAGTTACCTTCCCCTTGCTTTGAAGGTCAAGTGTGCAAATTTTCATCGAGATCGGAATAAAACTGTAGATTTGTATAAAAGAACATGCATATGTACACACATATGTTGACTTTTATATACATATATAGATATAGATATAAATTGCCATTTTACCTCTCCCCCTTCTAAATGAAAATAAGACAAAACTGTACTTAAGAACAATTACTTTTCTCTTAAACAGCTTTTCAACGATTTGTATCATGAAGGGTATCCATTACTTTGTCATTTGTACCCCGTACACATAACAAAAATTGCTGTACTATTAAAGAGCATTTCAACGATATGCATCATAAAGATGAAGGGTATTCATCACTTGTACCCCGTACCCCTGTGTTCCAAAATTTTAATTTCGTAATCTCATGTAGGCAGGGACCTTCACCTTGTTTTGAAGAAAAAGTGTGTAAATATTCATCAAATTAGGATAAAAGACATACCCTCATACGGATACACTTCTTTTTATAGAAGATATAGCTATATTTTTTAATTATACCCCCCTCCTAAGTGAAAATATGATAAAACTGTACATAACCACAATTACTGTCCTCTTAAAGAGCTTTTCAACGATATGCATCATGAAGGATGTTCATTACTTTAACATTTGTACCCCGTACCCCTGTGTACCAAAATTAAAATTTTGAATATTCATGTAGACAGTGATTTTCCCCTTGCTTTGAAGGTCAAGTGTGCACATTTTCATCGAGATCGGACTAAAACTGTAGATTTGTATAAAGAACATGCACACATGTTGACTTTTATATATGCATGGCCGCCATCTTGAATCAATATGCCCGATTGGTATTTATCAAAAGTTACTAATTTCATAAAAGGAAGCCAACTCCTGAATTTCAAGGTTCTAGTTTCTAGTGCAATTGGTTCCGGAGATATCGTCTTGTCAAATTTTGTATATAAATGGCCGCCATCTTGAATCAAGATGGCGGATTTTTAAAATATTTCTTAGCGAGCACCTAGGAGGTAAGAGGAACACACCTACAAAATTTCATGGTCGTAGGTCCAGTGGTTTCAGAGATATCGTGATGTGTCAGTCAGTCAGTGAGTGTTATTTGGATTTATATATATATATATATATATATATATATATATATATATATATATATATATATATATATGTATATATAAAGTTATGTAAAACCTACCATTTTTTCGTAATCAGGGACCCATGAAACGTATTTTGGTCACAATCCCGTCTCAAACTCCCGCCATGCCAGTGGCTCTATTAGCGAATTTTTTCCGATGGAAATTCGCCAAAAATTACACATAATGTGTAATCAAATCTTAATTCCCACTACAAACCTAATACAAATTTCTCCGTTTAAATTAAATTATAACACAACATAATAATACACTCGTGATAGATGACGGATAAAATAGTAACAGCTCATAGTAATTAAATAAACAGGTCAAGTGTGTGCTAGTCAGCAGAAATCGAGGGTCCGTAGGCAACACTGTATTGTTTAGGTTAGTACCCTATTGATGGTGTTTTTTAAAATGCTAAAAAGCTTACTTTGAACTATCCTTTGGCTCTGATATTCTCAAAACACATATACTAACTTCTTATTAAGTATTTTACCGGACTACAACCATATAAATACATCGAAAAGACCATGATTATAAAAAAACGTATTTTGTCAATAAAAAATCAAATTATATTTTTTTCGAAATTTCCAAAAAGTGGTATCTTTACTTTTGATCGAAGAATGTTCAGGAATTATTTCAGATTTTTTGCACTTCACATTAGCGAGATAGAGGGGGGGGGGGGGGGGGGAGGCACGTTTCACAGCCGCTTCAAACTCGCCTACCCTCGCCCTATCAAAGTTGTAACCATAGAATTATATATTTTTGTAATCAGCTCGACGTACCCTCTCATATGATACCCCTCACGGTGTCGAAAAAAAATAAAAAAATTTTAACCCTTAAGTTTTTTTACCCTAATTTTTTTGAAAAATATTTTTTTTAAGTCGCTATATTTCTAAAATATGTGGGTAGGTACAAGACACATACATGCCAAATTTCAAAGTGATCGGGCAAAAGGTGTAGCCGTGAGAGCAGGCGACCGGACGGACGGACAGACACACGCAGGAAAATATAAGGGTCCTTGGTTTTGCCTACGGACCCTAAAAATAAAAGGAAAGTAAATTTTAGATGTTTCCAGTGTTAGATGTTTACAACTTGTACATATTGGTAGGTTAAACTCAGGTTACCTCAAGCTTCTATGTGATAATTTTTGTTTTAATTGTTTTAATTGTTAATTGTTACGTTCAGTAGCGTACACAGAAAAAATTTTCGGGGGGCCCAAATTAACCTTGAGTGACTATATGCGGGGGGGGGGGGGGGGGGGGGGGGGCACGTGCCCCCTGTGCCCCCCCTGGATACGCCACTGCCCAGCTCACAATCGGGCCGGTATAATGTTTTAATTCTATCGGCAAAAATCCGGGCCCACCCGACAACCGGACCAGTACAGAGTTTAATGCTTTAATTCTATCGGCAAAAGTCCAGGCACAGCAGAAAATTCGAATGCATGTGATATTACTGTGCTCGTTTGGTTTTTAATGTATTGCGGGTCCAAGTTATGAAATTATTTCGGGGGGGGGGGGGGGCTAGGCCCCTTGGGCCCCCCCGGGTACGCCACTGGTTACGTTGTTCAAATATGTTGTTTCTTTAAACCAGTTAGTTTAGAGTTTAGTAGGAGAGTGACGTCCAAAGACGAGTCTAATAGATGAATTTGACTAATTTTTAAACATGTAACCAAACCTTCGTTTACCGGTAGGTTCTATTAATATTAATTGTTTTATTTGATCTCATTTCTAAAATAGGTTTTTTTCTTATGTATAGTTTATTTTTCACCTCGTCAGAACTGCATTTATATGAAGTTAAAATGATGTTTCAGGCACGTCTATGCCCCGGAGTGGGGCGAAATATAGCCATTCGTAAATTTTAAACCAGATGGTTTTATTACCCTTCACGACCCACATCTACACCTTTAGATAGTACATACAGCGTGGTTAGAACAACTCCCAGGACCCAGGTATTCGTATCGGGCGGGAAGCCCGACCCGGGAATTGAACCCGGAGTTCTACGGTTAGGTGGACACCCCTCCAACTACTGACCACGTCCAATGCTGAATCTTCCTGCACAGTAGATACCACTTTAGTGGCCTCCGAAGTGAGGAAAATTCCGAGGTTCCACGAACCTAATTTTTTTTGATCGAAGCTCCTTATAGCACGTTCTGGAGCCCGGGAGTGAATCTGAAAAATACGATCAAAATCACCGTCACAAAACCAAGCGTCACGAAATCTACCGATGACGATAACTTGAGTAAAAGATTACCGAGTTAGTTGAAATTTGGTACACATGTTCATTTTACCAATGCCCAGGCTGAGTTCGTTTAACAACGTTATCCACCTTAGCGTTCGCGCGCAACGCTCGCGTAAACATAAGCTTCAAATTTAAAATTGGAATTTTAGGACGGGAATAAATTCTTACTTCATCTATTAAATGAGACAAACAACTTTTTTAAATATTTTTTTTAGTAAAACGAACACCGACACTGCTATGAAGTGATAAAGATTGCAAAATTTATTAAAGCGGACCTGATCGTTTAAAACAGAGAAAACAACGTTTTTACAGATATCTTATGTTGTAACCTAACGTAACGATTTAAATAAAACTTCGTATACATCACCTATGTACAATTAAAACAAGCATGTAAAATGTCAACCTGATGCAAGCAGAAGTTTTCTTGTGTTAGTGATTTATATTTTATATTATAATATTTAATGGAGTAATATGCCGGCGGAGTCTGAGGGGACAGTTCTATTTCGTCTCTACAACCATCTGCTTTAACTATAAATTCATCATTATTAACTTTTTTCTCAATATACAATACATTATTTATTGAAAGACGCTCGCCTCAAAGATAATAAACAGCTTTTCATTTAATTTTGTCTTAACTCCGCTAGTACAAATTGTTAGTAACTTTTAATTTTGTCTCTTTTCTAACTCCGCCATGTATAAGTAGTTAGTATCGTATACTTATTTTGGAACTGTGATTTTATAATTAATGAAAAGCGTAAGGAACTTTGTTCCTACCGGGTGTCCCGCGACACCACACGTATTTTTTATTTATTTAATTAAACTATGGCTAAAGTGCTGCAACTTTTACCTGAAATATTTCTCTGAATTTTTCATAGTTTGAAAGTTATAGCCGTTGGAGCCACATGAATGTATATTGTGAATCATAGAAAGATGATTAATGTCTGGAATCAAGTTAAAATAGAATAAGCTATAGATATACTGCAAAGAAAGTACAATGTTGGCCCTAGTTGACTATTTTTGACATGTAGGTACCAGGTTTGGAAACGCCGTGTGGAGGGAATCACTCGACCTTGGGTTGGGCCAGCCTCGACCTATCCGGACCTACCTATACGTGTCATGAATGACAAATCAAATGTTTTATTCTAACGAGATTAAGGGGCACACTGTACTGTTTTGCAGGGAAATTTGGTGGACGGGCGGTTATGCGTGCTAACGTGGAGTTTCTTCAAGCAGGGCCTTGTGAAGCAAGTGCTGACGGAGGGGGAGCGCTACATCATGACGATGTTTTCACTGCTGACGTTCACTGACCAAGGTGTCTACGACATAGTTAATAACTTGGGCTCCCTCGCCGCCAGGTTCGTCTTCCGACCTATAGAGGACTCGGCCTACTTCTACTTCTCTCAGCTCGTACACAGAGATAAATCCATCTCCCAACAGGACAAGGTTTTTGTCATTTTTAATTTATACTCCATTAATTAATTTTAATTAATCACTTTATGGTTGGCCAATCTGTCGTAAAAAGGGGGGTTTGTTTGATCAGTTACTTGATCATTAAACATTAATTATATTGGTAATTAATAAAGAAAGCCAATTTCATTTTAAGACAAAAAACAACAATACACATTATTTATTATAACTGTCACTGCCACATACATGTTTGTTTGTATAAAGACGGTGTTTACATAATTTAAAAACAAAATAAAATAAAATATTAAATAAATTAAATATAACTTTCTCAACATCCTTTCTTTCTTAATAAAAGAAAATTAAATATATAAACTAAGCTGAGAACAGAAACAAAGTTTAAGATTGATATCTACAAGGTTTTTTAATTTTAGACCTATCTCTCAAGTCATAACGTTTAGGAGGCTCTATACTTGTAGTAACAGGCGTAGATGGCTGAGAAGAGTGAGAGCTTGATCCAGATGCTTCACTCTGATTGACTGCAGCCGATGATGCAGCATCACTTTTCACTCTGATTAAATGCTCTCTAGTTCTTCTGTACGATGGACCTTCTTCAGATTGAATCACTTATGACCTAGGAGCATCCAAACATTTTTTTAATGTTCCTTTCTTCCACTTGTTATTTTTCCTAAAGAGCACTTTATCCTTTTCTTTTACAGGTGTTAAGTTTCTAGCTGTTCTATTATACCAGTCACTTTGCTTACGATGCATTACATTCTGTTTAAGTTCTGAAGGTTTAACTACAGTTGGTTTCAGATGACCTTCAGTCTTAATCATATTATCTCTAAGCCTCCTACTCATAAGAATCTGTGCAGGAGACAAGTTCAGTCCAGCAATAGGAGTGTTCCTATAATCTAACATCAACTCGTGTATACTACATTTTGTTAATTCTGATTTCTTTAACATCTTCTTAGTTGATTTAACAGCTGATTCTGCCTGCCCATTACTTCTTGGAAAGTTAGGGCTTGAAGTCACCAATACTATATCATGACGTTCCAAGTAATTTTTAAACTCTATACTGTTAAAGGGAACATTGTCGCTTATAATCTTCTCTGGGTATCCATGGTAAGAAAATATTACTTTTAATTTATTAATTATTTCCTGAACAGATTTGTTTCTTATAGGCAATAGCTCAAGCCACTTTGAAGTGTAATCTACAACTACTAGATAACTTTTACCATTATAATCTAGTATATCCATTCCAAGTTTTCTCCACGGTAATTCTGGTACGGAGTGATTAATCAAAGGCATCTTGCAGTTCTGAGGTCTTAATTGTTGGCATACTTCACAGTTTAGGATCATTTCTTTTATATCTTGTGACATACCAGGCCAGTACAAGGATTCTTTAATTTTGAGTTTAGTTCTAGTGATACCTTGGTGACCTTCATGGGCTGTTTTTAGAATAACTGACTGAAATAACAAAGGAATCACTAAACGATCTTCATAAAAAATTAATTCATCGTAAATTGTTAAAAAATCTTTCAGGGCAAAAAATTTATTCTCTGCCGATGACAAGTAATTCTTATCTGGCCATCCATTCTTTAAAAAATTCATAATTTTGTTTAATACTTTATCTTCTTTAGTCATCTTTTTTAGTTCATTCAATCTATGTTCTGAAATAGGGAGTTTTCTTTTTACTTCATGTATTACAAAGTTTAGTTCTAAGTCTTCTTGGCCAGTAGTTTTTAATGCTGCTCGAGATAAAGCATCTGCTATTAAAAAAAAAAAAAAAAAAAAAAAAAAAATATATATTTTATTGTTTGAGACATTTCAGTATACAATAGTCAAATCTAATTTTGTACATCAAAAAAAATAAATAAATAAATAAAAATAACAATAAGATATTACACGAATATCACAGTCAACAGTTAATAACTAATAATTACAAACAAAAACACAAAAACAACTAATTAACAATAACTATTTAAATTTAAAAATTCATTAATACTATAACATGGATTCTCTAATAAAAATTCTTTAATTCGTAAACAATAGTTAACTAATGGTAACTTTCTAGTGTAGCTGCTTAACTTATTGTAAAACTTAAAACCTAAATTTCTGTGTCCTGTGCATGACTTATTTAATCTACAACTGGTAAGTACCAAGTTATCTTTATTTCTTGTATCATAAGTATGAATATTTTTATATGTAATAAAACTTATATGTAATATTAGCATATCTTTACCCGGTAAGTAGGTTATTTTTACGTCATATTTCATGATGCGTAAGTACATTCTTTGTAATCTACTTGGTATTTTACTAAATTCTTTATTTTGTATACATACCAACGGATTGTGATCAGTCTGTAGAATCACATGTCTACCATAAATAAAATAATGCCATTTCTCTAATGCGAAGACTATAGCCAAACATTCTTTTTCTATTATTGCATACCTTTTTTCAGTCGGAGTCAATGTTCTCGAGGCATAAGCCACTGGTTTTCCATCTTGTATCAGCACTGCCCCTAATCCTTCATTACAAGCATCCGTCTGAATATAAAATTGAGATTTTTCATTACAATGAGATAAAGTTGGAGCTTGACTTATTAACGATTTCAACAGGTTAACAGCTTTATTATGTTCGTCAGTCCATTTCCAATCTGATGAATTTTTCGTAAGTTCCCTCAGTGGAGCTGATACCTGAGAGAGATTGGGTATGAATTTACCCAAATATTTTACTATACCCAGTAATCTTAATAATTCCTTATTATTTTCGGGGTTTTTCATTTTTACAATAGCCTCAGTCCGTTGAGGATCGACTTGAACCCCTTCTTTAGAGACTATATGCCCAAGTAGTTTTACTTTTTTACATTTATATTGAAATTTGGATGGATTGAAAGTTATACCGTTATCTTTGGCTCTTTTCAATACGGCCGTCACTGTAGCTTCATGATCTTCTTCAGAAGTCGCTATAAAAATATCATCAATATATATCTTTACTCCTTTTATATCACTAAAGGTTTCCATGTTCTTCTTTTGAAAAGCTTCACTAGCTATTTTGATCCCATAAGGCAATCTTAAATAGCGAAATTTCCCAAACGGAGTGCTAAAAGA
The DNA here is from genome assembly GCA_951217055.1 of Gerris lacustris. Lineage (NCBI taxonomy): Eukaryota > Metazoa > Arthropoda > Insecta > Hemiptera > Gerridae > Gerris > Gerris lacustris. The sequence continues at coordinate 137,308 of OX578279.1, read as the reverse complement.
TAAAATTTTTGACGTTTCATCATCTAATACTACTTGATGAAAACTTTTTTTATATCTAATAAAGTATAACACGATGTACCATCTAAATCACTTAATATTTCATCTTGAGTAGGAATATGATACTTATCTTGTACAATAAACTCATTAAGATACCTTGGATCTAAACATATTCTTAAATTTTTATCTGGTTTTTCAGCTATAACCAATGGATGAGACCAATCAGTCGGGACATTCATAGGTTTAATAACTTTTTCTTTAACTAGCCTATCTAAGGATTCTTTAACTTTTGGCAATAAGGATTTTGGAATTTTTCTTTCAGGAAATATTCGTGGCACAGTATTTTCTTTTAGTTTAATATGGTACGGCTGACCAGGGAATTTACCAATACCTTCAAAAACCGGTTTAAACTTTCTTATAAGATCTTCTTTAGTTTGAATTTTACCTTGTTGAACCGTGTCAATTCTTTTAATTAAATCAAATTTAATGCTTGATATTAAACCTAAAATAGGTTTAGACGGAACATCCATTATTGTATATTGTAAACTAAAATATTTTCCTCTTATCAAAGTTTTAAGGCTTATTTTTCCTAAAGATTTTAATTTATGATTACCGAAGGCAACAATATTGTCATTTGTAGACCTCATCGTTGGTATCTTACCGTTAAATATATTTTTTAGTATTTTTAAAGGAATAATATTTATGTCTGCTCCGGAATCAATTTTAAATCTAATCGGAGTATCATTTATCCAAGCTGTTTGTACCCAATGTTTCTTTACCTCGTAACTTCATTTATATGTAACTTCTCTTCAGTATCACAACTCTCATCCAATCCAGAATTTCTCTTCTCTATACTATAATTCTTTTTATATTTTCTATTATTCTTTTGATTTTTTCGTGAACACACTATTGAAAAATGATTTTTAAAACCACAGAATGAGCAAGTTTTCCTATAGGCAGGACATTGAGCTCTCACATGTTCCTGACCACATTTAAAACATTTATAAGAATTATTACCAGCACGAGGGTACGAGATAGATTTGCTAGGTGGACCTTTAATTAAGTCTACTTCCACATTATTGATAGGACCATATTCTTTATTTTTCATCTCATGTAATTGGTTCTTAACAACTTCATGATTTAAGAAAGTTTTGAACGCTTTTTCTAAAGTTAAATCTTCTTCTGATAATAGTTTACTTCTCAAAGCATCGTCATTAGTTTCTATAACGATTTTATCACGGACCATATTGTCATTTTCTTTGAATTCGCAAGATTCAGCTAAATTTTTTAATGCCGTAATAAACTGAGTAGCATTTTGATTACATTCTTGTTTATATTTGTAAAACTTAAATCTTTCAAAAACCACATTCTTTTTAGGTTCAAAATGCGCATCAAAATGTTTTACAACACTGTCAAATGTTTCTTTATCATGTTTGAAAGTTTTATAGATAGCTAAGGATTCTTTACCCATTAAATTTAACACTGTCGCAACCTTTACTGTTTCGTCATCTTTGTTCAATTTAGACGCTATCATATAAATATAAAACTCATCATACCAATTTCTCCATTCTTTAGCCATATTACTGCTGCTAAAATTAACACAATTCGGAGTTCTGATGTCTCTAGACATTGTTATTTATTTTATTTCGATAAATAATACTTAGAAAGAAAAACAAAACATCATACCAAATAAATCTTGTTGTGGGATGAACTATTATATCTTATTTACATCTGACACCATGTTTGATCAGTTACTTGATCATTAAACATTAATTATATTGGTAATTAATAAAGAAAGTCAATTTCATTTTAAGACAAAAAACAACAATACACATTATTTATTATAACTGTCACTGTCACATACATGTTTGTTTATATAAAGACGGTGTTTACATAATTTAAAAACAAAATAAAATAAAATATTAAATAAATTAAATATAACTTTCTCAACAGGGTTAACATGCAAAAAGTCCGGTAGTTCTTATTTTGCTTCCGAGCTTACCAAAGGTAATGGGAGCTTTGCGGTCGTTTTTTGTCCCCGATTTCAAAAATTCAAAGTAAAATCCGTTTCAGACATCAGAGATCATTTTTGGTCTCGTGTATGTCTGTGTGCCGTTCAATTTTTGTGAACCAACATATCTTGTAGGTATCTTGTAGGAATCTTGTAGGTATCTTGTAGGTATCTTGTAGGAATCTTGTAGGTATAGTTGTAGGTATCTTTTCGACCTCTTCGAAGCGCCACCGCTATCGCCGAAACCACATAATTTACTTTTTTCCAATTTACTTTTATAATGTTGGCAATGACAGTTTATACTATTATCTCTATCTTATAACTATAACATCATATATTATAGTTAAATAAGTAATATTTAATAAATAAACGTTTTAATTATAAAATAATGTGTTTATATTTGTTAATTCTGTTAAATAAGTTCAATGATTAGTAGATCATTAATTAAATAGTAAAGTCACTGGCAATACTGCAGTGTCATGTAAACATTGAACATCCATATTATTTTTATTATTGAAGTCATTCTAGATTAGACTAGCTACTTTTCTTGATTTATCCTAGTTACTTCTTTTCTTTTAAGCAATAGAAGATATCTTTAATACTTTTAGTAATTTGTTACTAAAAATATAAATAAATATTTTATATTGCGTGCATTATTCATTCAGAAGTTATGTGTGTTATAAACGTATGTTTTGTATTTTGTTGTTATAGATTGAGTTTGCTTATCACTTATTGGTTATTATTCCCAAGTTTCTTATTTGAACATTAATTTTAGTTAATACATATGTTATTATCTTTATTAATATGACACAGTTATTAACTATGTTATATTAATAAAGATAACATATTAGCAGCTTCATTTTTCTGCCGCAAGTAGATAAAATATTCTATGCAACAAGGCAGCAAAGGAAACATTTCTGCCTCGTTTATTCATTGCCTCAAGTCAAATAGGCAAATTACCTGTCTCGGCTTAGAAAAATTATACTAAAGTTTTTTATTATTATAATTTTTAAAGGTATTTAAAAAAAAAAAAAACGTATTTAGCAGAATATTACGCTTAAATATGTAAAAATTAACAATGTGGGAGAGTTCATAACCTGCGATGTAGTAACCTTTTCTTAAAATTTTCCTGACAATTTGATATTTCACAAAAGAATCAAGAAAAATTATATTTTGCAGATTTAAAACAGTATACCAATGCTTAATTTTGCTGCCGTGAGTAGATAATAGTTATTTATGTAACTAGGCACCAAAATGGAATTTTACTGACGAGTGATGAAGTTAGCCTCCGAGCCGGAGGCGAGCAGAGGCTACGAAAATTAACTGCAGAGGCAGACAATATACACGAGGCAGAAATGTTTCCTTTCCGCCTTGTTGCATTCAATATTTTATCTACTCACGCTATTTAGATACAAATGGAAGCTTAGGTAAAAGAGTTAGTTTGAGGTGATAGTCTAAAAACTCAAACCAAAACAAGTCGTGCTCTAGTGTTGCCACTTCTTACTCGAGATTAATTATTCAAATCCTTTTTCAGTTTATCATTTTTTTTTTAAACTTTTATAAAATAATAATAATATTAATACATTAATAATATAAAATTGCTTTATAATGAAACAAGTATAAATAGTTATTTATGCACCTAGGGAGTAAAGTAAGCCATTATTCCCTGAGCGAAAAAAGTTGGTTCTTGAGGCGAAGCCGAAGGAACAATGGTCCCTAAATCCCGAGGCGAAGCCGAGGACATTAGACTCTTTAATAATAACTAATTAGCTCCCGAGGCGCAGCCGAGGGAGATAATTATCGCGAGGGGAATAATGACACTTTACTCACGAGGTACATACAATATTTTATCTCCAGTAGGAAGAAAATACACATTTTCGTCCGTAGCACAGTTTTTATTTATTATTTTAATAAATAACAATAATTATTCGAACTTTTAATAGCAGATATAAGAGATTCAATATTAAAAAAAATAAGAATTCGAATTAAACTGAAATAGAAGGTTATTGAAGTGAGCGTAAGCGAGCTTCTTACATTCAACGAAATATGCATCTTGTCTGTCTGTCTGTCAGTAACGTTTATGCGTGTGACGATAACTTGAGTAAAAGTTGACCGATTTAGTTGAAATTTGGTATACGATCCTCTTACTAATACTCAGGCTAAGTTCGTTGGATAGCGTGATCCGTCCAAGAGTTCGCGCGCAATGCTCGCGTAAACGTGAGCTTCAAATTTAAAATTGGAATTTCAGGACGGGAAAAAAATTCTATCATCACCTACTTGATGAGACGAACATTTTTTACAAATAACATTTTTTAGTAAAACCAACAACGACACTGCTATGAATTAATAAAGATCGCTAAAACTATTAAAGGGAACCTAAACGTTTAAAATAGAGAAAACAACCTTTTTACCGATATCTTACGTTCTAACGTAACGATTTTAATAAAACTTCATGTACATCGTCTAAATTACAATTGAAACAAGTATGTAAAATTTCAACTTGATACAAGCAGAAGTTTTAGTGTAGTGAAGTCATACATTCTATAATGAGACGAACATTTTTTACAAATAACATTTTTTAGTAAAACCAACAACGACACTGCTATGAATTAATAATGTCTTGACATTACAATCCCTCTTCAAAAAAGCAGTATTATTACAATTTTTCAAAAAACATAAAAATATAAATATACCCTTACACACATATTCTACTAGGTCACAGTCACAACTAACAGTACAAGTTCCACAGTGTAACACTGCGAAAAAACAAAGACATGCATTATACCTTGGACCCGTTTATTATAATCAGCTACCTACAAATCTAAAAAAAATATCTAATATTGAAACTCTTAAATATAAAATAAAACAACACCTCTTACAAGAAACAGATTAGAATAAAATGCCTATTAAGTGTATTTAATATTCGTATTGAATTACCCTTTAATCTAATTTATTCTTCAGTCTTCCTTAGGTCTATAGGGCATTAATAAAGTTTATTACTACTCCATGTCTGGCTATATTTCACCTCCTTTGAGGCATCCTCAGGCCTAAAAGAAGATTTTAAATTTATTTATCCACATCATCATTCACATTAACAAATATTTACATAAAACAAATCTTTTTCCATTTCTTTGTGTTTATTACTTATATAAACTATTGTGTTTATTACTAGTATATAAACTTTATTAATGCCCTATAGACCTAAGGAAGACTGAAGAATAAATTAGATTAAAGGGTAATTCAATACGAATATGACAAATTTTTGGGAAGGTCAAATACACCCAAACAAGAAAAAGACGAAAGAAGATTTATGGAAACATCTAGATGAAATTAAATTTCAAGAGAGAAGATTGATCTTCAATCTCAACATCGACATCAAGAATATTGCAAATAAACACAAAGAAATGGAAAAAGATTTGTTTTATGTAAATATTTGTTAATGTGAATGATGATGTGGATAAATAAATTTAAAATCTTCTTTTAGGCCTGAGGATGCCTCAAAGGAGGTGAAATATAGCCAGACATGGAGTAGTAATAAACTTTATTAATGCCCTATAGACCTAAGGAAGACTGAAGTGTATTTAATTTATTAACTAATTTTATTTGCTTATTTATTTAATTTGTTAATTTATTTATAATGATAATTTATAATTTATTTTATTTAACTTGTTATAATTTATCTAATTTGTTAATTTGTTAATTTATTTAATTTGTTAATTTATTTATATTGATAATTTATTTAATTTGTTATTTTTATTGTCAATTTTGTTAATCTATAATTATCTATATTAATTTATTTAATTTGTTAATATTTACTTCAGTGTTCTTACTCAAAGTAAAATTATAGAAAATAAGTAATTCTTGAGACGGGACCCTCGCTCTAGTTGCAACGACAACTACTGAGGGCCCTCACCTAAAATGTAAAAATATGTAAAAAAGAAGAAAATGTACTTATGGTGGAAATACAAATAAATAAAAATAAAAAATAATAATTGTTTAAAAGCTACTGCGAGTGGTTGAGATTCTTATAGGAGTGTAGTTATTATAGGTTTATCTAGGAAGGTGTGCTTTGTACCAAGTACCCCCACTCGACCCTCTTCCACTTATCTTTAACTATGACATTCATCATGAGTAATAAACTCCTTAATATAAGTATTCATTATTTTATTGCAATACGCTCGCTTCTATGATAGAGCTACGCGATGCCTAGTTTAGATGCAGGTTATAATGTTGTAAACAAAGATAAACATGGTCAAAAAAGCGCAGTGCCGCAAACCTGATTTCGATAACTTCATTACATTAGCCATACATTTTCTACTATTTATAAAATAATTAAGTTGCAATCTTTACTTTTTTGCCCTACTTTACTTTTTCGCCCTACTTTTACTTTTTCTCCCTACTTTTTGAGTTCAGGGATGAAAAGACCTGTTTTAGTCCCTCTAAACTAATTCAAAATCATAACTTTTTTTCCCTACTGGAGATAAACTAAATTATAATATCTCAAATTAAAATAAAACTAAACACAAACAAAAACAAATGTTACGACACGCACTGGTAAACACTGTACTTTTTTCTGCCTAGGCAGGGAAATATTTCCCTGACTGTTTCAACTACTTTCTTGTCTGTTTTTAATATTTTAATGACAGATCAGCGAAATAGTACTTTCCAGCCTAAAAACAGTTAAGTAATGATTAATTTTGCTGCCGTGAGTCGATGATTAACTATTTCCTGCCTCGGCTTCGCCTCTTCAGTCAAAATGTTAATTACCTGCTAAAGTGTAGCCGAAACCGAAGCAGGTAATCTTTAAACGAGTCAGGAATATTTCCTTTGCTGCATAGTTACATACAATATTTTATCTACTGACTGCCGAAAAATTGCTCAAAAGATTTTTCATAAATAACATATAATTTTACCGTTTAAGTATCAAAAATATTTTTTGAATTAAAGAAATTAAAGCTTTAAAAATACAAAAGTTTGAGTCATTAAGTTAAAACAAAACAAAGGCAAAACGATCAGTGTTGCCACTTTTTTTTTATTAACAGCTGTTTTTTTATCTCAATTTTTACAATAATAAAATTTGTTTAATTACATATTTTATTTTTAAAGATATAAATATTTAGCAGAAATTTCGCTTAAATATATAAAAATGAACAATGTGGGAAAGTTCATAATCTGCGAAGTAGTAACCTTTTCTTAAAAGTTTGCTGCCTATTTGTTATTTTGCTGACACTTTGAACTTTTGCTGTCACATTGATATTTTGATGCCACTATTATTTTGCTGCTTGTTTTTTTTGACATGTTACAAAAGAATCAAGAAAAATCCGTCAAGTACTTGCCAGCAAGTTACTAAAAGGGTTTCTTCGGTCATTAGAATTCATTATTATTATTATTATTTTTTTTTTTTTTAAACAAAAATATGTATTTTTCACTTTTAAGAAACATGGTGTGCATATATTATCCATTACTATATTCGGTATGCAATTATTAAATTCTTTTAGGGGTAAAATGGCCGACATTTTGGAAACAAGATACATTTTTGTGAACCAAATTTCAATACCTTTAAAATGATACCCAACTTCGATTTTTCAAATCACAAAAATTTTGGGGCCTCCTAGTTACGGTCGCCTAAAATTTTAAAAATTTGACATTTCTATATTAACTTCCGAAAATATCATTGGTCCAGAGAGATGTATATTTTTGTATTTTTGCCTCATTTTTTGGGCCTGTCCTAATGGGGTAGCGTGGGGGGACATTATTTTTTGCGTTTTGTTTTAATTTTTTGGGGGGTTAAACGGCCGCCATTTTGGAAAAACGATACATTTTTGAGAACCAATACACGATACATTTTTCAATACCTTCAAAATGATACCCAAAATCGATTTTTCAAATCACAATAATTTTGGGGCCCCCTAGTTATGGACCCCTAAACATGTTTAAAATTTGACTTTTTTATATCAACTCCCGACTTATATACCTTATATACTTATATAGCTTATATACCAAATTTCAAGTCTATAGCTTTAGTAGGTCGGGTGATATATTCCAAGATGCGACGGACGGACGGACGAACTACCAAAAGCATAAGGGTTTCTAGGACGACCTCGAAACCATAAAAATGATATTTTCCAGATTGAAGCTTCTTTTTGCTGCCGTGAGTAGATAAGAAACCTTGTGTTCCCGGGGAATCGAACCAAGGACATCTAGTTTTCACTCTAGTAGACTATTATTTTGTTGTTTTTTAGGGGGCCATCCATTTTAATTTTTTTTAAATATATTTTTTTGTTTACTTTCATAAAAGGCGGGATGGGGAAATAACAAAAATTATACACTACAGATTATTCGGGTGTTTAGGTTTAAATGATAGAAACTTGTAAACCAAAGTATACAAGTTCTAAACTAAGTGTGTAGTCTTCTGCCGGTAGACTCATAATAAACAACTTGGTTTCCCGGTGAAATCCGTGTCAAGAGGGGGTTGAAATCCGACGTTTCCACTACTGGAAGCATCTTCAGGGCTGTGGTGTTTCGTCATGTTATATCATTTCTAACAATTACTGGCAGGGTGTTGTACTCTATTCAGAAAACGATTGAAGACAAGTATTATTGCTATTATCATTATTCTGTTTCATCTACCTACGATTAGATATATGTCGGTGTTAGTAGTTTGTGCCAGCGAGGCCGAGGGGCTCTAGTCGCTAGCCCAGCTATCAATAAGTCGAGGCGAATCGAGGTAGTGGGTTCGATCCCGTGCCATGATACTCTGAGTTGCATCTATGAATCGCGGACGGAGCAGGCTGAAGGACACCCCCTATGGGGCCCTCTTCCCCCACTCTTTGATCTGGTCCGATTGATGTGGGTCCGATCCGTGTCATGATGATGTGATTTGTATCTATGGTTCGAGGACGGAACATGGCGAGGGACACCCCCTATGGGACACTCTCCCCCCACGCTTATATAGCTTACTAATGATCACACCATACTCGCTTCGGCGGTACAATGTACAAATGTATGATGTGTGAAGTAGCTGGAACTCTCCACCACGGGGCATAAAATAGGCCTAAAAGATGGCCTAATTGTAAGGTTGGAACAAGTGGTTCGTACTACCCGTTCTAGTAGGAAGTACTAGATTACTACTAGTACTAGTACTTTGTGCCTGACCGATGCCGTTATTGTGTTATGTTAACAGGTGGAGATGGGCGAGTGTGCTGCAGTGCTAGAAGAATTGCTAAGAGTTGTTCTAAGCGTGGGCTTAGTGGTAGTGTGCTTTGGACAAGCCTACGCGAGACTGGCTCTGCTGCTGTACGGAGGACCCGCTCTAGCCCAAGGCTTGGCTCCTCTTCTCCTCAGAGCACATTCCTTCGCAATTCTTCTCTTGGCTCTCAACGGCTCCACCGAGTGCTACACCTTTGCTTCCATGGACTCCAAGCGTATCGACAGGTAAACCTCTTCCCTAATCCACTGTTTCTAGGTCCTTCCACTTGTCTTGACCGTCAATCGACTGGCACCGATGAGTAGTTCTAGTCAACTGCCCGTCTCCTCTGTTTCTAGGACCCCTCCTATATTCCTTCAACACTTATAACATCCCTATACACCGTTCTTCAGTCCTTGCCACCTTCGTAGGCGACAAGGCAATCCTAGTTGTCCACCAAGACCCTAAATTGTAACACCCGAAGCCACATTCTCCTTCTCGAACGTCGGTTAAGATAATGGAAGATCCAGGTTATGAAACAAAGAGTGTGAAACGCAACTTTTACTCTTGGTCATTCCTCCAGTCATTCTTGATTAAGTTCCCGTATTCTCATTCCTCAATCCGATACTGGCCGTTACCTTGGCCTCCCTCTTGATCGACGACTTACCTGGCAAAATCACACCAAGACTAAACGGCACTCTTTTAGTTTGGTACCCCCCTATTTCATTGACAATTTGAGAAGACGTGGGTGGGTAAATGAGTGGGAAATAGTACTGACTTGCCTAGTTGTACAGTTAGTACTATGTCCAACTAATTTAAACACCCAGGTCATCTTAAATTTCCAATTAAATGGGTCAGTAATTAATTAATAATATATAATGAGTGGATTTTACATACTTTTACAAAACATTGTTTCTAGTCATCTTTTCTTTCCCTTGCGGTGATTCCTTGCGATAAATAATACAGCCTTTTTGGGTGAACTTACTCTCTTCCACAGCAAATTTGCGATGTAGGAAGATATGAGTGAGCGACACTAGGTTATTTTCATTCATTTTAATATGTTCAAATTTAAAGAAATAAAATACCTCTTCCAAACTAACTATATACCAAACTAAAAGAGGCGTAAAGAAGCGCCTCTTTTAGTTTGGTACCCTCCTATTATTTTTCTTTTCTTTCTTTCCCCTTCCTTAACCCCATACAAAAGCCCCACTGCTTTTGAACATTCTCCTTTAAGATTGTTAATTTTTTTATACATAAAATGCCATTTCAATAATCTCACCAAAACCGAATCTAAACCGAGCCATGGATATGCCTTGATAGTTTATAAGGTCGGGACAAATCGCTCTACAACGGATCACGCCAAAACCCAATCTATACCGTGCATTTGATATGCCCCAGTGTAGCCGATGCGACGGTGAGAAAAAAAATCCCGTCAAGTACTTGCCAGCAAGTTACTAAAAGGGTTTCTTCGGTCACAAGAATTCATGAGTACATTATTACTATTTATTTATTTATTTTGATTAAACAATTTTTTTTTTTTTTTTTGTATTTTTCCTTATCTTTAGGACCTGTCCTAATGGGGTAGTAGGCGAGGGGGACATTTTTTTTTTAATTTTTTGGGGGTAAAATGGACGCAATTTTGGAAACACGAAATATATTTGTGAACAAAATTTCAATACCTTTAAAATGATACCCAACATCGTATTTTAAAATGACAAGTGGCTCCAGAGTTAAGGCCCCCTAAAAATGTTAAAATTTGACTTTTTTATATTAAATCCCGGAAATATCATCAGCCCACATTGATGCATATTCTTGTATTTTTGTCATATTTTTAGGACCTGTCCTAATAGGGTAGCAGGGGGGGGGGACATTTTTTTCGTTTTGTTTTAATTTTTTGGGGGGTTTTATAGCCGCCATTTTGGAAACACGTTATATTTTTGTAAACCAAATTTCAATACCTTTAAAATGATACCCAACTTTAAATTTTCAATCAGCAAAAATTTTGAGGCTCCATAGTTACGGCCCCCTAAAATTCTTAAAAATTGACTTTTTTATATCAACTCCCGGAAATATCATTGGACCACAGAGATGCATATTCTTTTAATTTTGCCCTATTTTTAGGACCTGTCCTAATGGGGTAACGTGGGGGGGGACATTTTTTTTTGCGTTTTGTTTTAATTATTTTGGGGGTAAAATGGCCGCCATTTTGGAAAGACGATATATTTTTGTGAACCAAATTTCAATACCTTTAAAATGATACCCAATTTAGAATTTTCAAATGACACAAATTTTGGGGCTCCATAGTTACGGCCCCCTAAAAATTTTAAAATTTAACTTTTTTGAACGAGCGCAGTGAGTTCTTCATTTCAGAGACTTGGCATTTGAAAAGTTTGTGTGTTTGTGTGTTTGTTTGTCCAACGATAACTGGCGTAAAAATTGATCGATTTGAACGAAATTTGGCACACAGGTGCTTCTAACAATTTGTCATAACTGTATAGTTTTTGGAAATTCCACACTAAACATTTCCAAGATGGCGGCCAATATGGCGAACGACTAAAATAAAAATGTTTAGTCAGCATAATGTGTTATACATCGTTTTAAAGGTCTTTAAGAGAAGGAAAAGAATATGTAACGCATTAAATTCCAAACTTCATATTTCCAAGATGGCGGACAACTAAAATAAAAATATTTAGTCAGCATAATGTGTTATACATCGTTTTAAAGGTCTTCAAAAGAAAAAAAAGGATATGTAACGAATTAAATTCGACACTTCATATTTTCAAGATGGCGGCCAATATGTTTGGACGAAAAAACAAAAAATGTTAGTCCTTATAACATGTTATATATCAATTTAAAGGTCTTGAAATGTAGAAGAGGACTATGTAACTATTAACATTTCACACTTGATATTTTGAAGATGGCGGCCAATATGGTAGACAACTAAAAAAAATATTATAATCAGCATGGCATGTTATACATCGTTTTAAAGGTCTTTAAAAGTAGGAAAAGCGTGAATAAGCTAGAAGGCTATCTGCGCTCGCCTGCTAGGCAGCATTTACAAGGCTCGATAAGTTCGCCTGTTTATTCTACAAATTGATGTCTAGATGCATTTATTAAATAGGCTCGCTTTGATAGCCTGTAAAAACTTTAAAATAAAGATGTCTACAAATGCAAGGAATAAAGCCCAGCTGTCTACTGTCGGCAGCGAGCCTGCATATGTGTTGAATAAAGATCTTCAAAACAGCTGTATAAACAGGTAGCGAGCCTGCAATAATTTTATTTAATAAATATTAACTAATAATGCAGTACCAACAGGCAAGCGTAGCGAGCCTGCAATAACATTTTATAAGAAATTAACCAATAATGCAGTTCAAACAGGCGAGCGTAGCGAGCTTGCAATGACTTTATTTAATAAATATTAACTACCAATGCTGTACCAACAGGCAAGCGTAGCGAGCCTGCAATAATCTTATTAAATAATGTGTTCGTACAAAGGCTGTAAAACCTGGCGAGCGTAGCGAGCCTGCAATAACTTTTTATAAGAAATTAACTAATAACGCAGACCAAAGAGGCGAGCGTAGCGAGCCTGCAATAACTTTTTAGAAGAAATTAATAAATAATGCAGTACAAACAGGCGAGCGTAGCGAGCCTGCAATGACTTTTTTTTAATAAATATTAACTAATAATGCAATACAAACAACAGGCGAGCGTAGCGAGCTTGCAATGACTTTTTTTAATAAATATTAACTAAAATGCAGTACAAACAGGCGAGCGTAGCGAGCCTGCAATAACTTTTTATAAGAAATTAATTATTAATGCAGTACAAAATGCGAGCGTACAGCGAGCCTCCAATAACTTTATTTAATAAATATTAATTACCAATGCAGTAACAACAGGCGCGCGTAGCGAGCCTTCAATGACTTTTTTTAATAAATATTAACTAATAATGCAGTACAAACAGGCGAGCGTAGCGAGCCTCCAATAACTTTATTTAATAAATATTAACTACCAATGCAGTAACAACAGGCGAGCGTAGCGAGCCTGCAATTACTTTTTTAAATAAATATTAACTAAATAATGCAGTTCAAACAGGCGAGCGCAGCGAGCCTGCCATTACTTTTTATAAGAAATTAATTAATAATGCAGTACAAAATGCGAGCGTAGCGAGCTCCAATAACTTTATTTAATAAATATTAACTACCAATGCAGTAACAACAGGCGAGCGTAGCGAGCCTGAAATAACCTTATTAAATAAAGATTTGGTACAAAGGCTGTAAAACAGGCGAGGAGCGTAGCGAGCCTGCAATTTTTTTATTCAATAAATATTGCTGCAAACAGGCGAGTGTAGCGAGCCTTTAATAACTTTAATAATTTGTGATTATCTATAAATGCAAGGAAAATTGTTTCCTATCCAGAACTAGCGAGTTAGTACGAAATTCGTTTCACAACATCTGAGTATTTTTGACACTTTAAATTTAAGATTGCGGTCAATATTACAGACGACTTTAAATAATATGATTGTAGTGTGCGACATGTCATACATCGTTTTAAAGGTCTTGAAGAGTAGGAAATAAATATTAAATATGATCAAAAAAGTTTTGCAACAAATATGGCGTTGCAACAAAATAAGGGTGTTAAGAAGTAAGATCAAACTTATATGGCATATTACATAACATAATTTTAAAGCTATTTTCAGGTTGATTAAGAATATTTAATGTTTTAACCGAAATATTATCCTGGTAGTTATATTGAAAACATAGTACGGCTGATATAGGGACACAATTCTACGCGAGTTCTTTAAGCAGCGCATCACTAGTTTAGAACAACTCTTGGAAATTTTATTGGACCACAGAGATATATATCTATGTATTTTTGCCTTTTTTGAACGAGCGCAGTGAGTTCTTTATTTCAGAGACTAGGGATTTGAAAAGTTTGTTTGTGTGTTTGTTTGTCTAACGATAACTGGAGTAAAAATTGATCAATTTCTACGAAATTTGGCACATATATGCATCTCAGCATTTGTGAGAAGTGTATAGTTTATAGAAAATCCGCACTAAATGACAGTGAACTCCCGGCACAGGAGTGTATTTTTCACTGTCTGTTTCCCGTAGTTAATAATAATTATAATTTGATTTAAATTATAATTTAACAGTTCATATTTTCAAGATGGCGGCCAATATGGCGGACGACTAAAAAAAAGTTTCAGCCAGCATAACGTGTTATACATCGTTTTAAAGGTCTTTAAGAGAAGAAAAAGAATAAGTAACTGATAAAATTTAACAGTTCATATTTTCAACATGGCGGCCAATATGGCGGACGACTAAAAAAAAGGTTTCAGCCAGCATAACGTGTTATACATCGTTTTAAAGTTCTTTAAGAGAAGAAAAATAATATGAAATTAATAAAATTTAACAGTTCATATTTCCAAGATGGCGGCCAATATGGTGGGCGACTAATAAAAGTTCTAGCCAGCATAATGTGTTATACATCGTTTTAAAGGTCTTTAAGAGAAGATAAATAATAAGTAACTAATAAAATTTCAAAGTTTATATTTTCAAGATGGCGGCCAATATGACGGACGACTAAACACAAAGTTTTTAGTCAGTATGACATGTTATACATCAATTTAAAGCTCTTGAAGTCTAGGAAAGGAAATCTAACTATTTAAATTTCAAACATAATATTTTCAAAATGGCGGCCAATATAACTGAAACTAAAAAAAGTTTTAGTCTCCATGACATGTTATAAATCGTTTAAAGGTATTTTAAAGGCTGAAGATTATGTACAAATACTGTATAATAAGGCGAGCACTGCGAGCATGTATTAGTTTTATTAAATAATTATTATTCATAAATACTTAATAAGCAGACGAGCGTAGCAAGCCTGCATTAATTTTATTATATAATTATTATGTAGAAATACTTTTACAAAAGCAAGCGTAGTGAGCCTGCAATCATTTTATTTAATAAAATATTAACTACAAATGCTGTATAAACAGGCGAGCGTAGCGAGCCTGCATTAATATTATTATAAAGATTATGGACAAATACTTTTATAACAGGCGAGCGTAGCGAGCCTGCAATAGCAATAATATTATTAAATAAAGATAATATAAAAATGCTTTATAAACAGGCGAGCGCAGCAAGCCCGAAATCATTTTATTAAATAAAAATTCTGTAGAAACGCGGTATAAACAGGCGAGCGTAGTGAGCCTGCATTAATATTATTAAATAAATATTGGGTACAAATGCTGTAATATCAGGTGAGCCTAGCGAGCCTGCATTAATATTATTAAATAAAGATAATGCAGAAACTCTGTATAAACAGGCGAGTGAAGCGAGCCTGCAATCATTTTATTAAGTAAAGATTATGTAGAAATGCTGTATACACAGGCGATAACTATTATGGACAAATTATAGATGATAAGGACCCACAATAACGACAATAATTATGATTTTTTTATCATTTTATAATATAAAAATGCTATATAAACGGGCGAGCGCAGCAAGCCCGAAATCATTTTATTAAATAAAAATTCTGTAGAAACGCTATATAAACAGGCGAGCGTAGCGAGCCTGCATTAATATTATTAAATAAAGATAATGCAGAAACTCTGTATAAACAGGCGAGCGAAGCGAGCCTGCTATAACTTTATTAAGTAAAGATTATGTAGAAATGCTGTATACATAGACGATAAATATTATGGACAAATACTTTTACAACAGGCGAGCGTAGCGAGCCATTTAATTAATGAAAGATTATGTAGGTAAAAACAGGTGAACGTGGTGAGCCCTTATAACTTTATTAAATACGGATTATGTACGGATGAAAGGAAAACAGTTTTAGCTACGGAGAAGTTGCGAATTAATACGAAATTTAATTCGGCTCACAGCATCTCGGCTTCGTTTGACAATTTTAAATTTTAAGAATGGGGCCAGTAATAAAGACAATTAAAGAGGAAGTTGTAATCAGCATGCCACGCCATACATTGTTTTAAATGGTTTTATGAGTAGCAAATGAATATGTAACTATTGTTACAAAAGTTTTGCAACAAATGTGACCGAGATGAGGGTTTTAAAAAGTAAGCTTATTCTTATAAGCTGTGTTACGTAAAATAATTTTATCTCCAGTAGGGAAAAAAAGTTATGATTTTGAATTAGTTTAGAGGGACTAAAACAGGTCTTTTCATCCCTGAACTCAAAAAGTAGGGAGAAAAAGTTAAAGTAGGGCGAAAAAGTTATCTCTTTTATATAAGATAATTATATAAAAAGTTATCTCTCGTTATATAAGATAATTATCTCCCTCGGCTGCGCCTCGGGAGCTAATTAGAGTTATTTCCTCGGCTGCGCCTCGGGAATTAAAAATTCTAATTCCCTCGGCTTCTCCTCGGGATTTAGGGACCAACCAACTTTTTCGCTCAGGGAATAATGGCTTACTTTACTCCCTAGGTGCATAAATAACTATTAAATCTCTATTCAGGTTGAATAAGAATATGTTATTTTTTCACCGAAAAATTATTCTGGTTGAGAACATAGTATGGTGATATAAGACCACAATCTACGCGAGTTCTCTATGCACCGCATCACTAGTTTAGGACCTATTCTAATGAGGTAGTGCAGGGGGGGGGGGGGGGGTACATTTTGTGTTTGTTTTAATTTTGTGGAGGGTAAAATATCCGCCATTTTAGAAACGCGATATATATTTGTAATCTACATTTCAATACCTTTGAAATGATACCCAACTTGAAAATTACAAAAAATATAAAATATTGCGATCTATTCGCAATTGATAGCAGATCGCAGAAATTTAGAGTGTTTAAGTCCACAATAGATTTTCTGTTTTTGGGCAAAAAAGTTTAATTTGTATACCAAATTTCAAGTCTATAGCTTTAGTAGGTCGGGAAATATAATCCAAGATGCGACGGACGGACGGACGAACTACGAAAAGCATAAGGGTTTCTAGGACGACCTCGAAACCCTAAAAATGAGCCCAAGATCAAGGGGGTTTCTTGGCTCTCGAGCACTACGGGCGCTCGGTACCCGGTTCTTATCCATAACAGTTTCATTCCGGCTTGGACCTTCGGTCCAGGTGATCCTGTGCGGTTATGGTATATAACCGTTTAAACGTCGTGCCAATTGAAGCAAAAAAAATTTATTATGAAGTGTAATTGGAAAATTGAAGGATTAAGAAAGCCGACTCACTGTGGGGGGGTTTTCACTGTGGGTGTCCTTTATGAAGGTAATTATTTGTTTTGACTGTGTATTTGTGTGTAGGTACAACTATACAATGGCGTTGCTAAGTGTTGGTTTCCTAGTGGTGTCGTGGCTATTCACCAGGCTGTTTGGCAGCGTCGGTTTTATAATGGCAAACTGCTGCAACATGGCGGCCAGAATATTTAACAGGTACCATTATCATTTATATTTATTTTAACCAATTACACAATTTCACAGTGTGTCGTATTGGGTTTGTAGTTAAACATATTAATGACATAATATGTTTCATTAAAATAATCTTTATCTCCAGTGTCCAGTAGGGACGAAAAGTAACTTATGAGGGCTACTTTATAGGTTATAATGTTGGTCTTTTCATCCCCGTTCTTAAAAACGGGGAAATAATGTGAAAACAGGGAAATAATATAAAAACGGGATTATAATCCATGTTCGCCAATCTAATTATTTTGTAAATAGTAGAGAATGAATGGCAAATATAGTGAATTGGTTGAAACCAGGTTGGCAACACTGCTTTTAAACTCCCAGCTGTATTACGAGTCATTCTACGATGTTTTTTTACTTTTGTTTAGCTTTCGTTGAACTTTATTTTTTTATTACTTTAAAAGTGATTATTAATTTTTTAAATAATTTAAATAATTTATATTATTTTATTTCTGTATTAAATTCTTTTAATAAAGATACACTAATGTTTTCTTTGTTAAATAAATCTTATATAACGCTTTTTCTGGATAAAAAATGATGTATAAACCTCGAGAATAATTGAGTATTATTCCCGTGTTATAGTAATCTCCCTCGGCTACGCCTCGGGAATTAAGATGCCTAATTTAGTTGCCTTGATTCCTTCGGCTTTGCCTCAGGAATCAACGGTCACGAATACGGAATACGGAAATAATATCTTACATTATTCCCTAGGTGCATAAATAACTAATTTCAGGGCTAGTTTATTGGTTATAATATTTGTCTTTTCGGAAATATAATGTAAAAACGGGATTATGATCCACGTTGGCCAATCTAATTATTTTGTAAGTACCTAGTTAATAGCAAATGTAGTGAATTTATTGAAATCAGGTTGGCAACACTGCTTTTATACTCCCAGCTGTATTGCGAGTCATTCTACGTAAGTAGATAGTAGATGTCCCTATTTATTTCATTATTATTTTTAGGTTGGTCGTTTAGGGTAAAAATTGTACAAGTTAACAACTCATAGTAGTTAGAACTGGCTATATTTCGTCCCCCTCTGGGACATAATCATACCTAAAACATCATTAAAAATAGTTTACAAACTTTGGTAAATAGGATTTTTATAAATATGAACTCTTAACATCTTCAAACATAGAAAAAAATAATAAATACGTTAAATAAATAATAATGCTTAAAGATGTTAAGAGTTCATATTTATAAAAATCCTATTTACCAAAGTTTGTAAACTATTTTTAATGATGTTTTAGGCATGATTATGTCCCGGAGGGGGTATAGAGGCCCGAATATAGAGGCCCGTGGTTTAAATCCCGGCGCTGGAGTGTAGTTTTCTCTGTCTGTTTCCCGTAGTTAATAATAATTATAATTTGATTTAAATTAACATTTAATCTTTCCGTAGTATGAATACTACCAAAATCGTAAAATATTATTTTACTATATTTTACGTTCTAATGGGTAAATAATACTTCAGAGGTCTTCTAATCTATTTAAATAATACTTCATATAAATTGTCTTATGTTTTATTAAAATATCCAGTAAAAATTAAACTTATTCGAGCACATTTCAACTTGAATAAAATACTCGTAATCACGACCCCTGGTGGAAATTAAAACACGTCCAAACAACCGCTTTTTAAATTCCCAGTGGAGTCCATTATTATGATGGAATTTTTAAGATACTTGCATCTTGAAGACTTTGGTGACATGTATATTTCAAAATATATTATGTACTACTATATTTTATAACTCATGTAACCTATCGTCGAATGATAGGACTGAAGGAAGCTATGTGCCTCATAGACTGTCTATGTGGCTCATAGACTGGCTATGTGCCTCATAGACTGTCTATGTGCCTCATAGACTGGCTATGTGCCTCATAGACTGGCTATGTGCCTCATAGACTGGCTATGTGGCACATAGACTGGCTATGTGGCACATAGACTGGCTATGTGGCACATAGACTGGCAAGGGTTTGTTTGTTTATGTTGTTGCAGTGTTGGATTTATTAGGAAGCGATACGAGGGCAGCGGCTGGGATCCGTTGAGGGGTCTGGTGCCGGGCTACTTCTTCCTCTGCGCCTGTTTCTCGTCTGCCATTGTTACACTTATATCAGAGGTATTTTCTTCAAATAGTAAAAACCCCGATTTTGTTTATATGTATATGGTTTTGTGACACAGGGTTATTTGTAATGACGTACTCAACTTCATAGCGCTATATTTCCTGAATTATACGCGGTATGTAAATGATCTACATAGAATTTGAAAGAGCAAGTCCGAAAGGATCGAATCATTTCTCATACCGCTATATTGCTCATAGTTGCGCAAACTACCGCTCCCCCAAACAGCCATCTCATCAGTTGTGAAATGGCTGCAATGCTGCAAAAGGTTTTCTGTGTTGGTAATTTCTATATAACCGAGTCTCTAACTGTAGAGCAGAGTGCGTTTAGTCTCCATTTTAACATTGAAGCTCCAACTAGAGAGCATTTGATATCACCGACTTTAGCAAAATGAATAACCCTGTATAATATATTGTGGTTTTACCTAAACCCTGTGGTTCGGTGGTCAATAAATGTTCAATCGGATAGCTCAATTAAATAAACCATTACTTAAAAATTAAAAAAATAACTTAAGGACAAAGGAACATTAATTAACCAGCACGTGGTCCAAATAAATTCTAACAAAATTTTAAAATAAATTAGATAAATTTATTAATCAATTATTAAAATAATTAACATCAAACATTTTTTTTATTACTTTTTCTTTTGTTTGGAGAGCATTAGGCTTTTTTTAAAAATATACTTTACAAAAAATACAATTATACATAAATGTAACCTTTACATGATATTAATAGTATATTATGTTACTAGGCTGTGAAGTGAGCTTTTTCTTTACCGCGGCAATTACACTTACTGTCGAGCGAAGCGAGACAGTAAATATTGCCAAGGTAAAGAAAAGACACTTCACAGTCGCGTAGCATATGCTATTTTTTCCGAGGTAGCAGACAATGAAAAAGTCCAGTCATGCACCATGACTTAATGAGCGAATTTTCAAAGAAATCTGCGGATTATTGGCTTATGATAATATAGAAAAATTTTGGTATAGAATTTGCATGGGTGAAAAAAAAATTTGGTACACAGGGGTACGAGGTACAAAGTTTTAGACATAAACCCACACTGCAATCAGGTGGGTTTCGTGTGGGAACTTTTTTATAAACAAAATCTAGATCAAAATCTAGATTAGCATGCCACATGTTGTTATAATACTGTCAATAAATAAATAGGTACTTAGGTTTATACGAATAATTAAATCAACAAAACATTCCCTGTATCACTCGCCCTTGGG
The DNA here is from genome assembly GCA_951217055.1 of Gerris lacustris. Lineage (NCBI taxonomy): Eukaryota > Metazoa > Arthropoda > Insecta > Hemiptera > Gerridae > Gerris > Gerris lacustris. The sequence goes on along the minus strand of OX578279.1, from coordinate 116,345 downwards.
AGTTTCGTCACAGCGTCTCTGCACAGTACTTATTTAATACGATCCCTGCCTTAAAAAAAACCTTTGTTGTTTCAGGTTATCATAATTTAGTATAGTATAATCTCAACAAATAGATATTTTAAGTATTTTGATAAGAAAAATATTTGCCAGTTTAATACATGATGTCCTTAATCAAATTTGTAGTCACTCATTGACAATTAAAATTTTAACAAAGGATTTAAAAAAAAAAAAATCTTAGTTCCGATAATTTTATTTTTTATTTATCAGAGAGAGAGGTCCCGGAACGCCGTTCCGCCGCGTTCCGCCTCAAATCGAGCCCTGCATACATATATACATACATATATACATACATATATACATACATATATACATACATACATAAAAAAAGTGTTAAATTTTAGGAATCGATTCAGAATGGTCTGAAACGGATTTCCATGGAAAAAATTTTCAAAAATTCGCATTACAAAAATTTTGAAGCCATTGCAATAGCGTAATTTTCTTTGAAAATTCGCTAAAAGAAGCCTTAAAAAGAGGTTACACTATAAGAAAAGATAAATAAAACGCATTGACATCTAGCGGATTTTAATCGTACTAGAAGCATTTCTACAAAGACTGCAGCGGTACTAAAGGTTTTGACAACTGCCCGCCGGAAAAAAAAAATCTTTTAGTTCCTTGGACGTAAAAGATTTTTTCTTAACAGCTAGGAGTAATGAAAAGATTTTTTAAGTCCACGTAATGAAAAAATGGATTTTAGCTATGTTTTTTAGGCTCTAAAGTTACTATTTCACAACCTGCCACGGAAAAAATATATTCTGTTTGAAACACATTGTGAGTCAATAAAATTTCTTAATAAAAATGGTGGTGATGGATAATGCGTATAAAATTATAACATTACCTAGATGTTCTAACCTTACATGGATTCTGAGTAGTAAAGTAGGTAGTAAATGTGCATAATTCAGAGAAATCTATTCTCTACTGATTAAAATTAGATTTCTTTAAAATAATTTAAAAATAAATTGGTAGTGCGTGAAGTCTCACGTAAAAAGGGTTTCGTTGGTGTTGTAAACATGAAATTAGTGGGGGGGGGGGGGGGGTGCAAAATTTGGATGTTGTTTAACAAAATGGCGTAGAAAATTAAACGCTTTCCACAAGTCTTATATATTTTTGTAATCTACTCTTCAATACCTTTCACTTGATACCCCACTCAAAATTTAGGAGAAATATTTATTTTCGTGTAACAGCAATTAGCCGCCATCTTGGATTCCCAGTTAATCCGACCAAGTTATATTGACAAAGTTTGCTATTTATATTTTTTCTTTGGCCCATCACACTGCACATTTTGCATATTTTTCTATATTTTTAGTAAGAGCAGAAATACGATTTAAGGGGAGGGGACACGCTAATTTTGATGTTTTTTGACACAATGGCGGGGAAAATTAAACGCTTTCTACAAGTGTTATTGAAGCGAGCGTAAGCGAGCTTCTTACATTCAACGAAATATGCATCTTGTCTGTCTGCCTGTCTGTCTGTCTGTCTGTGTGTAACGTTTACGTGTCCGACGATAACTTGAGTAAAAGTTGACCGATTTAGTTAAAATTTTGAATACATCTTCCTTTTACTAATACTCAGGCTAAGTTCGTTGGACAGCGTGATCCGTCCAAGAGTTCGCGCGCTATGCTCGCGTAAACGTGAGCTTCAAATTTAAAATTGGAATTTCAGGACGGGAAAAAATTTTATCATCACCTTTTCGATGAGACGAACATTTTTTTCAAATAACATTTTTTAGTTAAACCAACAACGACACTGCTGTGAATTAATAAAGATCGCTAAAACTATTAAAGCGGACCTAAACGTTTAAAATAGAGAAAACAACCTTTTTACCGATATCTTACGCTCTAACGTAACGATTTTAATAAAACTTCACGTACATCGTCTAATGTACAATTGAAACAAGTATGTAAAATTTCAACGTGATACAAGCAGTAGTATTTGAGTAATGAAGTGATACATTTATAATAACTAGGCATCGCGTGGCTCTATCATTGAAGCGAGCGTAAAGTAATAAATATGTATTGAATATTGAAAAAATAGATAATCATGAATCACGATGAGTTGATAGATAATGGGTATAGTAGTAGTACAGCGGCTAGTAGTAGGGGAACCACCCTGTATTCTTACTATTCCTCTAACCACACCATCTCCTTTTCAATTATTATAAAATGTATATCTTTGCTACAACACAACTACTGCATGTATCAAATTGAAATTTTGCATGCCTGTTTCAATTGTGCATTAGATGGTGTATATGAAGTTTTATTAAAATCGTTAGGTTAGAACGTAAGATATCGATAAAAAGGTTGTTTTCTCTATTACTAGGCATCGCGTGGCTCTATCATTGAAGCGAGCGTATTGCAATAAAATACTTAATATTGAAATTTGTTAATCATGATGAATAATGACATAGTTGAAGGTAAGAGGAAGAGGGTGGTGAGGGGTATAGTGGGGGTACTCGGTACAAAGCTTTACTTCCTAAACAAACCTACACACTAACCACCCGTAAAAGCTTTTAAACTAATATTATAAATGTATCACTTCATTACTCAAATACTACTGCTTGTATCAAGTTGAAATTTTACATACTTGTTTCAATTGTACTTTAGACGATGTACATGAAGTTTTATTAAAATCGTTACGTTAGAACGTAAGATATCGGTAAAAAGGTCGTTTTCTCTATTTTAAACGTTTAGGTCCGCTTTAATAGTTTTAGCGATCTTTATTAATTCATAGCAGTGTCGTTGTTGGTTTTACTAAAAAATGTTATTTGAAAAAAATGTTTGTCTCATCGAATAGGTGATGATAGAATTTTTTCCCGTCCTGAAATTCCAATTTAAAATTTGAAGCTCACGTTTACGCGAGCATTGCGCGCGAACTCTTGGACGGATCACGCTGTCCAACGAACTTAGCCTGAGTATTAGTAAAAGGAAGATGTATTCCAAATTTCAACTAAATCGGTCAACTTTTACTCAAGTTATCGTCGGACACGTAAACGTTACACACAGACAGACAGACAGACAGACAGACAGACAGACAAGATGCATATTTCGTTGAATGTAAGAAGCTCGCTTACGCTCGCTTCAATAAACGTTTAGGTCAGCTTTAATAGTTTTAGCGATCTTTATTAATTGATAGCGGTGTCGCTGTTGGTTTTACTAAAAAATGTTATTTATAAAAAAAAGTTCGTCTCATCGAATAAGTGATGATAGAATTTTTTCCCGTCCTGAAATTCCAATTTTAAATTTGAAGCTCACGTTTACGCGAGCATTGCGTGCGAACTCTTGGACGGATCACGCTGTCCAACGAACTCAGCCTGAGTATTAGTAAAAGAAAGATGTATACCAAATTTCAACTAAATCGGTCAACTTTTACTCAAGTTATCGTCGGACACGTAAACGTTACACACAGACAGACAGAATGACAGACAGACAGACAGACAAGATGCATATTTCGTTGAATGTAAGAAGCTCGCTTACGCTCGCTTCAATAATATAAAAGATATTACGGGTGGTTAAGATTCTTATAGTGTAATAGGTTTGTTTAGGAAGTAATGCTTTGTACCGAGTACCCCCTCACTACTCTCTTCCACTTATCTTCAACTATACAGTGGTTCCCAAAGTATTTTTTACCACGCCCCCCCACAGCCAAGAATAAAACTTCCCACGCCCCCCCCCCCCCCTTACACGATTTTATGTGGTAATGAAAAAAAACAAGAATTACATTGAATAACCATACATTTATTTTTATTACAATTTTTTATACCATTACAAGTTGCAATTTAAACTGAACAAGTAAGAGACAAAATATATCAGTGAGATGGATGACCTTGCATTTTTTTTAGGGTTTCGTTGGTAAAACCAAAAAAAGAAACCCTTATAGTTTCGTTCATGTGTCTGTCTGTCTGTCTGTCTGTCACTCTGTACGGTCCAATAACTTTTGAATAAAAAGAGATAGAAACGTGAAACTTTCCAATATTAAAGATCTTTTTGACGCGCACACAGGAAAAATATAGCGAACTCAAAATTATCAGCTGTTCAAATCCAAAATGGCGGATAACTCACGTCATGCGAAAAAAATATTTGTTTTAAATTTTGGGTGGGGTATCAAATGAAAGGTATTGAAGAGTAGATTACAAATATATATATCACTTACGAAAAGTGTTCAATTTTCGGCGCCATTTTGTCAAAAAACATCGAAATTTTGCGTGTCCCCTCCCCTTAAATCGTATTTCCGCTCTTACTAAAACTATAGAAAAATATACAAAATGTGCGGTCTGATGGGCCAAAGAAAAAATAAGAATAGTAACTTGGTCGGATTAACTGGAAATCCAAGATGGCGGCTGATTGATGTCACGGGAAAAAAAATATTTTTTTAAAATTTTGAGTGAGGTATCAAATGAAAGGTATTAAAGAGTAGATTACAAAAATATACAACACTTGTGGAAAGCGTTTAATTTTCTACGCCATTTTGTCAAAAACATCCAAATTCCCCCCCCCCCTAACTACTAATTTCATGTTTAATCAACACCAACGAAACCCTTTTTACGTGAGACTTCACGCACTACCAATTTATTTGAGATCGCATGCCTTTGCTCATAAAAACACTACTTGCTCCAAAAGAATAAAAGCTTGAACAAAATGTTTGGTTTCGTTGTATAGCTGACAAAATGTCCTATAAGAAAAGTGTAATTTTCATTTTTAGTCCCTCAAATTACATGTCTTCTATATACTATAAAGCCGCATGGCTAACTCACTCACTCACTGACATTAATGTTTACCCACTTCCAGAAGAGCTAGAGACTTGAGGTTTGCGCCATTCGACGCGCAATGTCCATATTGTGAACCAAAATAATTATAAAAAGTTTACTTTTCCCACTCCTTCCCCCCCTAAAAAAATAAAAATGGCCGACTTGATTTTTAAGCTGTTTTGGGGCTAATTGCAGCTAAACGGTAAGTCGTATTGGAAAACGGACAACACCAGCGGTAAATGATTTTAAAAGATCTACAACTTTGGTTCTATGACTTTTTGTCGTACCTCTATCGGTTGTACCCTAAATGGTGATAATTTTGGATTTTTTTTTGTTTTTTTTTTTTTCTATTTTTGACTTTGAATGACCATATTTTTTACAATTGTAGACCGATTTTATTTCTGATTGGGGTGAATAAATCTCACACTAATGCTCTTTAAATTGAGTATATTTTATTTCATTAGTTCATCCTACTTGCTTAGAACTTGAGAGTAAACTTTTTCCCGTGTGCCATGTCACGTGACCACTTTTTTTTGGTTTTTAGGGTTTTGTAGATTCTTCTCAAAACCCTTATGCCGAGGGTGATGTGTCCGTCTGTCCGTCGCTCTTTGGTTCATAGGGCCCGAACCGTTTAAGCTAAAGAGCTGAAATTTGAAATACTGGTGTAACTTTTTGACCCAACCACAGGAAAAATATACAGAAGTTCAAAATTAAATATGCGCATGCGCAATTCGCAAAAATGTTGTAAACTCAAAAATTTATATTTTTTTTAATTTTCGAGTGGGGTATCAAATGAAAGCTGCTGAAGAGTAGGACGCAAATATATATAAGCTTTTGTAAATTTTGCATTCCTTATTGGGTAAAAAAATCAAAATATACCCAAAAAAAATTTCCCCCCCCCCAACCACTATACTTCGGCTGGTCCTAAAATTTCGAAATAATTCATGCTAATGCCATATTATAGGGCGATGAAAATTCCGGGAGTTCATCCCAAATTTTAAAAAATTGCCAATTTTGGGCGTGAAAATTTGAAGTGCGCCAAAAATTTTATTTTTTTAAAATTTTGAGTTGGGTATCAAATGAAAGCTGCTGAAGTGTAGGACGCAAATATATATATACATTTTCAAGTTTTGCATTCCTTATTGGGTAAAAAAATCAAAATATACCCAAAAAAAATTTCCCCCCCCCCAACCACTATACTTCGGCTGGTCCTAAAATTTCGAAATAATTCATGCTAATGCCTTATTGTGGGGCGATGAAAATTCCGGGAGTTCATCCCAAATTTTAAAACATTGACAATTTTGGGCGCGAAAATTTGAAGTGCGCCAAAAATTTTATTTTTTTAAAATTTTGAGTTGGGTATCATATGAAAGCTGGTGAAGAGTAGGATTCAAATATATATTTGCTTTTTTAAATTTTTCATTCTTTATTAATTTTATAAGTCAAAATATACCCCCAAAAATTTCCCCCCTCCCCAACCACTATATAACGGGTGGTCCTAAAATTTCGAAATAATTCATGGTTATACCTTATGGTGAAGCGATGGAAATGGTTTGAAAAAATGAATTTTTCTAGTCGTTATTACCGATGAAAAACATTGTGACCCCCCGGGGGATCGAACCCGGACCCTTGAGATCGAAGAATAAAATCATAATTACATAACGGGCATGCTTAATCTTCTACAAAACCCTAAAAAGTACTTGGACGCAAGTACTTCCCTGTGATTTTTAATATTGTGTCGTATGTCATTTGAAAGGCCTTGATTTGTACATTAAAGCTATTTTATTTGTTTATTTTTTAAAAATTTTGTACACGAACTTTTGTACCGATTTATAATTTTGTTGTAGGTTCAAGGGTTTAAATAATTTTTTATTAGGGTTTTTTTATTTATATTTATTTATTAGTTAAATTAATGCCCTTTTGTATAGTTTGTTTTAAAAAAAATATAATCTTGGTACCTGAGAGTACATGGGTACACTACACATGTTAAAGTTAATATTATAATATGATTTTTATCGTTGAAAAGCTCTTGAATAGCAGATTATTTTTTGTTATGTTCTATTTTGTCTTATTTTTAGTTTTGAGGGGGTAAAATGGAAAATAACTGTTTATATATAGCGGTTTTTACAATTAAGTTGCTGGTTTTTTTTTTTTTTTATTATTAAATTTATTATATGTGTGCTAACATTTGGTGTATGTTTAAGGCTTTGTTTTGCCGAAAAACGTTGGTTAGAACCAAAGTTATTAAATATTTACTGGTACAGGGAATATGTCCGACTTTCCCATCCCCTCCCGTCTCTCCTGTCGCCCCACTGTTACGATTTCTTTACGTGCCGCTGCTCAGTTGGAGGTGGTCGTGGGGGAGGCAAAATAAGTATATAGGAATATGGTAGTTAAAATAGGAAAAAAAAAGGATTTAATAAAAAAAAAGGATTTAGGCGCCACCTTGTCCGGGAAATGGTAGTTGAGGGTAGACAAGGAAACCCCTCAAGCAAGGTAAAAGGAAAAGCTACAAAAGTTTAAATAATTCAAAATTTATTTATTAGTTGGATAGGGAATATAATGTACTAGTTCATTGCAAAACAAAATTAGTTAACCTCTAACAATCTGACGACAATTCCAAAAAAAAAACCTAATGAATAAGAATAACAATAAATTAATTAAATTAAGCTATGCATGCAATAAACCCTACATAACAAATTAATCTATAAACCTTTAAAATATATATTATAACAATCTAATAAATAATAACAATCTAACAAATAATAACAATCTAACCTACCTCGACTTCTCTTAAACTACATAAAATTACCTAAAGGGTGCGCACCAAATAATAAAACACAAATAGATTAATTAAATTAATACTGGCCAGAATAATTTTAGCTGTCGGTAAGCGTGACGGGAGCAGAAGAAAGTTGTGCGGAAGATCACAGTCTCTAAGTGGTATCCGGGACGCCGTCGGCTGCACGTATTTAGGAAACCAAGACCACTTTAACCACAACTATAAAAGATGCTCGATTTTCTTCCGAGTTGGGCGTACTAAAAGCGTCCTCTCTTCAGGAGGGTAATCTCCTCTGCGCGCTCCTATCCTCAGATTTCTCCACACTCGTCACCAATATCTTGCGAGAGGGAAGAAGCGAGATTGTCCCCTTTGGACGAGCGAGCGACGCACTAAGAATAATGATTCTGCCTATACGCGTACGGCAGCGTCACTCCCTGGGGTTCTAGACCGACTGACTCCCTGGCTCTGGTTGAGATCACCGGTGGTCAAAGATCACTCTCCGGTTTACGGCGGTAGCTCCCCGAGTCTTATCTACCTTTAGATTAGCTAAGATCTATTCTTTATTTTGTTTCGGAGTTGTTGTTTTCTTTTCTTTTTCTTTTACAATACACAAAACCGATATCTCTTTAAATTATAAATAACCATAATATTACAAAGAGCTATCGAGGTGTTAGATTTAAACAAAAACATTCGTAAGAATTGTAACATTTAAACCCCTCCTGCAAAAAGGGGACGAAGGAAGAGAAGTATAACAAAAATACCAAAAAAAAACTCAGTAAAGATTGGATTAGATTAATGTGTATGAGTGTGGTGAAGGGTAGGGGGAAAAACAGAAATAGAGATTAGGAGAAGAGATAAGGAAGTGGGAGGGAACATTCAGATAAGGTCCTCTGAGATGTCAGGCTCATCGTGCTGAGACGTCTTGAGGTCCTTGATGTGCCAAGTACCAAGCCGCCGCCCTGATTCATCTTCTAACTCGTAGGTTACTGGAGAAATCTTCCGCCGAACCATGCATCGCTCATAGCGTGGTGCTAACTTCGCGGAATAATAGTTTGCCGTGTTTGACTGAGGGTATGTTTTCCTCCAAACTATCTGTCCTGGAGCAAGCACTGCTGCTCTTCGACGCAGGTTATACCTCGCTTCCTGCTTCTCATGGGCTTTTTGGAGACGTCTATTAACTTCCTCCAGAATAGCTTGCAAATGGTCTCTGTTGGCGTGACGTTCCTGAATGGGATTATCTTCCTCAATTTCTTGGTTGGGTGAGTAGTGTTGTGTTCCTGAACTGCACATCCTCCTCCCGAAGTTCAGATATCCTGGGCTATGGCCAGTCGTCTCGTGGGTAGCGCTATTAATAGCGAATCTGAGCTTGGGCAAAAGTTTGTCCCAGGACCGGTGGTTCTCTTTTACATAGGACGCTATCATGTATTTTATCGTCCTATTGGTGCGTTCGGTCGGGTTACATTGAGGACTGTAGTGAGGAGTAAAGACGAGTTTCACGCCGTACTCATCCATCTTACGGCTAAGCTCTCTGCTCCTAAACTGAGGACCGTTGTCACATAGGACTTTCTCAGGAACACCGAAGCTCAAGAACACGTCTTCCTCAAAGTGCCTGGCGATCCGCGGAGCCGTCGCTTGGCGAAGGGGGAATAGTAGGACATACTTCGTAAGGTAATCAGTTATCACCAGTAGGAAGCGGTTTTGGGTTGAGGACGGGGGGAAGGGTCCCATCAGGTCGGCGGTGACTACTTGCCATGGTTTTGATGGTATCCGTGGTTGTCCCATCAAACCTTTGGGTTTGGTTTGATCCGGCTTAGTGGCTAAACATATCCTACACTTGGACACATACTTGGATATATCCGTAGCCATGCCTGGCCAATAATACATTTCCGCAATTCTTTTACGGGTCTTGAATGTACCCAAATGTCCCGATGTAGGCGCGTCGTGACACTCCTCTAGTCTTCCGCTCCTCCTTTGGCACTACAATTTTCCAAGGATCTTCTCCCGGATAAAGTGAAGTCCTTACTCTCCGGAACAGCCTGTCGTTTTGTTCTCGCCACAGTGGATATTTCGCAGGTTGTTCTCTTACGTTATCTCTGGTCCGCTGGTACCATCGGTCTTGGACGTCTTTAGCTACTTCGACAGCTTCACATTCCCCTTCAGTTGCTCTGGAGAGCGCGTCTGCAACCGCATTATTCTTCCCGGGGCGATGGACAATGTTGAATTGGTATTGTTGTAGACGTAAAGCCCAACGTGCCAGTCTACCATGGGGATCTCTCAGGTTCTGGAGCCAGACAAGTGCGTGATGGTCCGTTATAACTGTAAATTCAGATCCTTCTAGGTAAGGGCGGAACTTTTCAATGGCCCATAACACTGCGAGGCATTCTAACTCAGTGGCTGAGTAATTCCGCTCTGCCTTATTGAGGGTCCTACTCGCATAGGCTATAACTCTCTCACCACACGGAAGCTCTTGGGATAACACTGCACCAAGTCCAAGTCCAGAGGCGTCGGTTGTGAGGAGGAATGATTTCTCGAAGTCGGGACCGGTAAGTACTGGTGCCGACACTAATTTTTCCTTAAGGGTATTAAAGGCTTGTTGACGTTCCTCCGTCCATTCCCATTTCTGGCTTTTCTTCAACAATGCGGTGATAGGTGCCACTATGCTGGAAAAATCAGGTACAAATCTTCGGTACCATGAGGCCATACCGATAAACCTGCGTACCTGTTTAACATTTTTGGGCGGTGGGAACGAGACAATTGCAGTGACCTTTTCGGGGTCCACTCTCAGACCGTACTGATCGACGACGTAGCCCAGATATACGAGCTCAGGACGACAGAATCTGCATTTTTCCGCGTTCAGGGTTAGGCCCGCTTCTAACAGTCGGTCTAACACCTTATCCATTATCTCAAGATGTTTCTCGAATGTGGGCGTGCTGATGATGATATCATCTAAATAGACCCAAACCCACGGTTCTAAGTCAGGTCCCAATACATCATCAATCAGTCGCTGCCACGTGGCCGGACTGTTATGAAGTCCAAAGGGTAGTCGGCAAAACTGGAAAAGTCCTCGCCCTGGTACGGTAAAGGCCGTTATTTCCTTCGATTCTTCACTCACTGGAACCTGCCAGTAAGCACTCTTGATGTCTACGGAGCTTAAGTATCTCGAATCATGTAGTCGGTCGAGTATCTGGTTCACATAGGGAAGGGGGTAGGCATCCCTTTTGGTAACCGCATTAACTTTCCGATAGTCAACACAAAAGCGGTAACTACCGTCTGGTTTCCTCACCATGACAACGGGACTCGACCAAGGGCTCTTGGAAGGTTCTACCACCTCTTCTTTCAGCATCCTATCCAATTCCTCAGACATTGCTTGTTGTACAGCTGGTGATACGGGATAATAACGTTGTTTTATAGGCTGTGCATCACCCGTATCTATTAAATGTTTAACTTTAGACGTACAACCTAACTTATTCCCCATCTTAGTCATATAGCTTCCAATTAGCTGTTCTAGCCGATTCCTCTGTTCCGGTGTCAACGACTCTTTAGGGGTTAAACCTTCACCATCTTTGGTTACATCTACCTGGTCACTAAACTCCCACACGCCTTTGGATAGGTCCGGGACGATTTTCATTGCCTTCCAAAAGTCCAAGCCCAGTATCAGAGGACTTTTTAAAGACGGCACCACTAATACGGGTAAAATTTTAACAACGCCGCTGAGCTCAAACGGTACATCCACTATCTTCTCAACTTGACATCGCCGACCATCCGCCACCGCTACTGCTAGTCCATCCTCCTGTGTTTCAGGTAAGTTTAAGTGTTGAATTTGAGTCCAACCACTAGCTCCTAGAAGTGTTCGAGATGCTCCCGAGTCCAATAGTCCTTTGACCCGGTGTCCAAGGATGTCAACTGATAAGTATGGACGTAAGTCGCTTGTTGTTGCCCTCTCAATGTCACCTATATAGTTCACCAGGTAGTGGTTTCTCACAGTATCTAACCACTCTTCCCATTCTTGTTTTGTGGTCCTACCGGTCTTTATCTGCGAAGCCAAACCTGGACCTATTCGGTTCGACCCGCTCTGAAGTTTACCGAATTCTTCTTTGTGCAATTGGGGCAGTTGCCTTTACTGAAGTCACGGCTGCCGCATCTCGGACAGAATAATAAGGGTAACTGTGGACATTTGAGGAACGGGTGACCTTCAGCCCCGCAGTTCCAGCAGGTAAGTTTCCTTCTGGGCGGCCCCCCTTGATTGGTAGAGGTGGAGGGTGTACTCGTACGAGAATTCTCCGATGGTCTCAAGGGTGGAGTAAAGTTTCTTCTTAAGTTCGTCGGAAGTTCACTTGCTCCACTTGAACCGGCGTTCGACTTTAACTGAACCTCGTGTACCTTGACTTCACTCCGACGCTGAGGCTTATAGGCTAAGTCTGGCTCTAACAATGATTTCGAGGAATTTGGAGGGGGTTGGAAACGCTCCATGTGTGTTCTGTCTTTTTGGATCTGCCTCCCGATTCTTACAAGATCATTCACTGAAGCGATATCGGTCCACCTGATCCGATCGAAATAATATGGTTTTAGATTCCTCTTTAATATTTTTAATTTCCGTCCCTCACTTAGAGGCGACGGCAGACGTGAAAAATACATACGCATGACAGCTATGTATGTCGTAAACTGTTCCGTCTCACCTTGTGTCCTCGCTGTCAGTTCTCTTAATAAATCTTCCTCGTAGTCATCATCTTCGAATTCTTCCTTCCACAAAGTGACCAACTCCTCCCAAGTTGTAAGATCCCTCCTTACGGATTTGTACCATAGAAGAGCTGGGCCTTCGAAAAGATCTATTGCCGATTCAAACAAGTCTCCGTATGATACATGACGGGCCTTAACAAGATGGTCGATGTCGTCTAAAAAGGCTCTGACACTGGGTCCTCTAGGATCGCCCGAAAACTTTACTCCCCACTCCTTAGGTGGGATTTGGCGTCTGACCGGTTTACATGCCGTTGTCCTATCCAAACGTTCTAGTTGTTGAAGAATTGTTCGGTAAACCTCCGACGTCGGTCGATCTTCCCTATCCTCATCTGACTGAACTTCTTCCACCTCGCCTAAGCACAATAGTGGTCCGGAGGTCTTACGCCTCGATTTATCCCCTTCAGGTAATCTTGAGTTCCCTGGTCTCTGTGGTGTGAAGGAAGAATCACCCTCACCGTCTTCATCCAGTAAATTCCTTTGTTTGTCGGGTCGATGACCAAGTTGCTCCATTAATCCACAAGCCATAACCAAGCAGTCGCTCCTTCTTTTTACAAAAGCCTCCTCCCCCGGTATCCTTTCAAGACGGTTGACAACGTGGGTGAGAAGGGTCTCTATCTTAATAAACTGGTTGACCGACTTATCTGATGTATACATCCCTAATAACCTTGTCGCATCTTCCAGTTTCTGCTGGCATAACTCCACTTCGTTTTCCCAATTAAATTTATTAGGCGAGTTTACAAGTAAGTGCCCCTCCTTTTCCATACGTAGTAGACGCCTAAGAGTTTTTCGCATCTCCACTACAGTAGGTATATCCACCACACCTCTTACTCGCAGCTCATATTCTATTTCATCTCTCGCTAGCCGATCTACGTCCATCTTGAGGAATGTAAGATAGTTAATTATAGATAATTAAGAAATAATAATCAAATATTTTAAATAAACCAGTAGACCACTAAATCCAATTATTTACAATTTTAACTGACAACTACTGAATAGATTGGATGACAACACATACATGCTAAATTAAATAACTTATACTATAACAATTAAATATACTCTAACTTCAACTAAACTAACCAAACGATCCTAATCAGCTCAATTATATAATTTAAACAAAATACTATAACATCAGAATAAATTAAAACAATACTTTTCCTACTATTAGTAGTGAGGGAAAGTAAAAAAAAAAACCAGTAATTATAAAACAAATAGGTGGCTAATAAAGATAAATGTAACAAAAACCCTAATAAACAGACCTGAGATAAATAGACTAGATAAAATAAATAAACTAGATTAAATAAATTATATAGATTGAGGATATAATATAAAATCCAATATATTAATGAATTTAAAAAAAATTAAAGTACATGCATTAACATTAATATATTAAATAAATAAATAACTTGCATTAAATTGACTCAATACCTTTAAATAAAATCATAAAATAGAATGGATTAAATTCATCAAATCGGTAAACAATCAAATAAATCCTATGACATAAATAAATTAAATCAAAATAATTATTAAACTAATTCCTACACTAAATAGACACCAAACCTCTAAAAGAAAAATATAGTATTCAATGAAGCTATAACCTTAAGTAAATAGACAAACATTTTATAGAAATAAAATATAGCTATAAAAAGGTAAACAATATACATTCATAAAACCCAACAAATAAACAACCAAATTTAAACTTAATTAGCGACAATTAATAAATTGGTTCCCAAAATCTTAAATAATTTACTTAATAAACAATTAATATTAATCCTATAAATTAGACGTAATAACTTATCTAAATATAAAATCGCAAACAACAAATAACGAGGGCATGTTAACATAAATTTATAACAATAAACTCTTTATATAAATTTAACATGTAACAGATAATAAGTTGTAAACCCTATTTATATATAAATCTTCAATGAACTACTGATAAGACCATATGAATACAAAATCCCGTTAACAAAAAATAATCTAACGGTAACTCTAGTACTAAAATCTCTATCAAGATAAATTTCTACCTAATAATTTAATTCAAAACAAAACAAAATTTAATGAATGAAAACTACAGTTTAATTCAAATAAAAAGAAATACTTAATTGACTCTACAATATGATTGACTGACTTCAGACTGATTAAGTAATTTAACATTCAAATCAATTTAGGACAATATAAATTATAAAAGCATAGTACAACATACTAAAAATTAAAGAAAAACTAGTTTTTAGGCCCCACGTCGGGCGACAATTGTTACGATTTCTTTACGTGCCGCTGCTCAGTTGGAGGTGGTCGTGGGGGAGGCAAAATAAATATATAGGAATATGGTAGTTAAAATAGGAAAAAAAAGGATTTAATAAAAAAAAAGGATTTAGGCGCCACCTTGTCCGGGAAATGGTAGTTGAGGGTAGACAAGGAAACCCCTCAAGCAAGGTAAAAGGAAAAGCTACAAAAGTTTAAATAATTCAAAATTTATTTATTAGTTGGATAGGGAATATAATGTACTAGTTCATTGCAAAACAAAATTAGTTAACCTCTAACAATCTGACGACAATTCCAAAAAAAAAACCTAATGAATAAGAATAACAATAAATTAATTAAATTAAGCTATGCATGCAATAAACCCTACATAACAAATTAATCTATAAACCTTTAAAATATATATTATAACAATCTAATAAATAATAACAATCTAACAAATAATAACAATCTAACCTACCTCGACTTCTCTTAAACTACAATAAAATTACCTAAAGGGTGCGCACCAAATAATAAAACACAAATAGATTAATTAAATTAATACTGGCCAGAATAATTTTAGCTGTCGGTAAGCGTGACGGGAGCAGAAGAAAGTTGTGCGGAAGATCACAGTCTCTAAGTGGTATCCGGGACGCCGTCGGCTGCACGTATTTAGGAAACCAAGACCACTTTAACCACAACTATAAAAGATGCTCGATTTTCTTCCGAGTTGGGCGTACTAAAAGCGTCCTCTCTTCAGGAGGGTAATCTCCTCTGCGCGCTCCTATCCTCAGATTTCTCCACACTCGTCACCAATATCTTGCGAGAGGGAAGAAGCGAGATTGTCCCCTTTGGACGAGCGAGCGACGCACTAAGAATAATGATTCTGCCTATACGCGTACGGCAGCGTCACTCCCTGGGGTTCTAGACCGACTGACTCCCTGGCTCTGGTTGAGATCACCGGTGGTCAAAGATCACTCTCCGGTTTACGGCGGTAGCTCCCCGAGTCTTATCTACCTTTAGATTAGCTAAGATCTATTCTTTATTTTGTTTCGGAGTTGTTGTTTTCTTTTCTTTTTCTTTTACAATACACAAAACCGATATCTCTTTAAATTATAAATAACCATAATATTACAAAGAGCTATCGAGGTGTTAGATTTAAACAAAAACATTCGTAAGAATTGTAACACCACCTTACTCAATATCCTCTTCAACTCCACAGCCTAAGATACTAGCTCAGCTTCTCTAGACGTCAATCGCTTTCTTACCTTTGCAATGTTTGTTTACTTTGTCATTTATATAAATGACAAATTAACCCACCTGGCTACAACATCCCACAACCTCCTATAACATTACCAGATATTGCAAGTACCAACCCCATACTACAAGGGTACTATACAAGAAGTGCAAGGTACTATACAAGTACCTTGCATATATCCCCTTATATATCCAAGTACCTGGCCACTCGAAGGGCAAAGGCTGGCCGCAGGCCAGCCAAGACCGGCGAATCAAAAAATGTATACAAATGTTATTTCTAAGAAAAAATAAACAAATATTTTTTCTTTGAGGTTCCATAAGGTTGCAAGGTAGACCCTTATTTTTAATACCTGTCTACAGTTTTAGTCCGATCTCGATGAAAATTTGCACACTTGACCTTCAAAGCAAGGGGAAAATCACTGTCTACATGAATATTCAAAATTTTAATTTTGGTACACAGGGGTACGGAGTACAAATGTTAAAGTAATGAACATCCTTCATGATGCATATCGTTGAAAAGCTCTTTAAGAGGACAGTAATTGTGGTTATGTACAGTTTTATCATATTTCACAGGAGGGGGGTATAATTAAATTAACAGGTCAAGTGTGTGCTAGTCAGCACGCAGCGAGGGTCCGTAGGCCACACTATATAGTGTTTAACTGTAAAGTGTATTAACAGTGTTTTTTAAAATGCTAAAAAGCTTACTTTGAACCATTCTAAGGGTCTGATATTCTCAAAACACACTCTGATAAAGTATTTTTTTGCCACTGAACCGGACTACAACCATATAAATACATCGAAAAGACCATAATTATAAAAAAAACGTATTTTGTCAATAAAAAATAAAATAATATTTTTTTTCGAAATTTCCAAAAAGTGGTATCTTTACTTTTGGTCGAAGAATGTTCAGGAAATTTTTTTCGGATTTTTTGCACTTCACATAAGCGAGATAGAGGGGGGGGGGGGGACACATTTCACACCCACTTCAAACTTGCCTACGCTCGCCCTATCAAAGTTATATCCAAAGAATTATATATTTTTGTAATTAGCTCGACGTACCCTTTCATATGATACCCCTCACGGAGTCGACAAAAAATAAAAAAAATTTAACCATTAAGTTTTTTTACCCTAATTTTTTTGAAAATATTTTTTTTAAGTCGCTATATTTTTAAAATATGTGGGTAGGTACAAGACACATACATGCCAAATTTCAAAGTGATCGGATGAAAGGTGTAGCCGTGAGTGCACGCGAGAGGACGGACGGACAGACACACGCAGGAAAGTATAAGGGTCCTTGGTTTTGCCTATACGGACCCTAAATATAATCCAAGGTACATACAAACTCCTATGTCATCAAGAGCAACATCCTTGATGCACAGCGCTGAATATAAAAACATAAAGGCCTACTTTACTTACATATTTCGTTACATTACGTTACATATTTTCGTAAACTAACCCTACACTAAAGTAACATCAAGTCAAATGACACACGCAGATACATTTAAATTAAGAGAATAAATGTAACTATATTAATAAATCAATTAATAACCATGTAGTCTTATGTGACACTACAATATATAGTTTGGATGATATTAATTCTATTTTGCAGTGTAATTGTGATGACATCTAATGTAAAATTTTAAAGATTTGTTAAGGGTGTATTTAACCACCTCGTTCAACACCCGTAAATTTAAATAAATAAATAAATCATTCTATTTTTTTCTTTTTTTTAATTATTTTTATTTATTTTTCAGTACTTGTATTACGAGGAGTGGAAGCTGATGCACTTTGCTGTGGGAGTTTGTTGTCTTCTAGTCACCGGGAGTGTTTGGCTCTACGAGGAGCTGGAGCCGATGAAGAGATGTTATCGACAAGTCCGTAGGAAATCAATGTATAAGTTACAGTGAACCCTACAAATATCACCGTTCCCTCCAACCATATCCACACAAATCCAACCCTTTCAAATATCATGCTGGCCTCAAATCGCAATTATATATAATTTAAATAAAAAGACAATTTTTATCGACGGTAAAACTTGTATTTTTTCTCAATGAGGTGTTGAAATGACAAATAGTTTGGGAAGTGCAAGATTGCAGCTGTATTGTGTAAACTATTTCTCAGAGCTCACATGAATGTCACTTTTGTAGGGGAGAAGGACAGATCGGCAGCGTCGCTAGTGAGTAACCTTTAAAGACGGTCACGAGGGGATTCTATACATCCCGCCACCTTAGGCTCTACCGCACTTTGAGGTTAGAAAAAACAGTAAAATTAAAATTTTATTGGTGCTTACCAAGATATCAAAAATCTAAGTACAGGCTTCATTCCCAATTTTAATTCTGCGCAATTTGAGAAATAGCACAGGCGCCATTTTAATACAACGATAAAACTCGTTGTATTTGTAGTAGGGAGT
This sequence comes from Gerris lacustris, assembly GCA_951217055.1. Taxonomy (NCBI): domain Eukaryota; kingdom Metazoa; phylum Arthropoda; class Insecta; order Hemiptera; family Gerridae; genus Gerris; species Gerris lacustris. Next base: position 98,120 of record OX578279.1, on the reverse strand, counting down.
TGAAATAGGGCTCAAATTGTGCAGAATTAAAATTAGGAATGAAGCCTGTACTTAGATTTTTGATAGCTTGCTTAGAACTAATAACATTTTCATTTTAGTGATTTTTCTAACCTCAAAGGGCGGTAGAGCCTTAAACCTAACTTATTAGCGTTGGTCCTGATCTATCTTCTATACTCTACTCACTTTCAACTTACCTTTCCAATACCTTATCCATATATATGAAGGGGTAATAAGCAAAGGGCTGCAATTCGCAAAAATGTGGTAAACACAAATATTTGTATTATTTTGGAACCAAGTTCCTTATGGCACGTTCTGGAGCCCGGCAGTGAATCCGAAAAAAATGACTGTCACAAAATCACCGTCACAAAACCAAGCGTCACGAAATCTACCGATGACGATAACTTGAGTAAAAAATGACCGAGTTAGCTGAAATTTAATACACATGTTCATTTTACCAATGCCCAGGCTGAGTTCGTTGGACTACGTTATCCGCCCAAGCGTTCACGCGCAACGCTCGCGTAAACGTAAGCTTCAAATTTAAAATTGGAATTTTAGGACGGAAAATATTTTAACTTCATCTATTTAATGAGCAGTAGCGGCGCGTCCTTAAGGGCAGGTGGGGCTAAGCCCCACCAACTTATTGAGAAAAAAATATATATTTATTTTATTTTATTTATTTAGAAAAGAAAAACTATTTAGTTGTCAACACAAATAAATACATAGATATATATAGTTTTAGTATGAAAATTGGTTGTCGGTTGTCGGTGTACCCTGTAGTAATCTTATAGACTAGTAATGGATCCTTATAGGGGCTCGTGAAAATAATTACTTCAAATCATTTCAGTCAGCAACGTTTCGGCCTGGCCGGCCATTTTCAAGCCTAAAAATGTACGTATATTTACTCATTATAACTACAATAAAGAATATAATCAACACACTACACAAGGATAAGTTACATTACGTCAAATTACCTTATAATTGCGCACTTGAGGTAAGTGAGGTCATAATTCTGATTCAGATAAAATTGATAAAGTAACTCTAACATTCCGTCGTCTACTAAAAACATTATTGCACTTTCTATATCCTACGTGCGTACTGGTGAATGATAATAACAATATACTAAAGGTCGACCAAGAAGTCATGGAAATCTGAGAAGTGCGCTAGTGTCGTTGTTTTGGTGTCATGTATAGTCAGTTTTTAATAAAATAGACCACTGTCAAAAAACACGGTGTTGTTCTTTTGTTATTAATAATTTGATTTTTGATAGTTTCTATATTTTTTAAATATTTTTTTGCAACAGGCAACACTGTACCTGATAAGAAATCACAATAATATACGATAATATCTTTATATTATTATTTATTGATTATTCATAATAATATTTTTTAAATCTAAATAGATTTCCTTCTTTCTTAATCGATTTTTTTCTTGCTCTTTATTTCTGGATTTTAGTTGTTACTTTTTTGTGTATTATTTTTGTACTATTACCTCTCTAGATTGTTTTTGGCAATTTTCTCTTTGGTAAATTAAGTTTCCTGTTAATAAAAACAAGGATAATAACACGAATTCAAAATTAGGAAGAAATTATAAAAATAATGAGATTCTAAGATAAGTTTTACTGGTTATTTTATTTATAAAAAATTAATGGGGAAAAGCAAACTAGAAATTCGCTAATACTCGGAAGTTCCGACTTTAAACGAAGCTAAGCTTTCAGTTTCTCCCGTGTTCATGACTTCTTGGTCGACCTTTAACAGGTAACAGGAACAACAATAAACAAAAGGTAACATAATTAAAAAAGATATTAAAAACTATTAACAATCACCACAGATATGCTTGAGAATTTGAAGTGATAACAATTCGTCCCTTATCAGTATGCTATCATTTGTCATTATTGTTATCATTGTGGTTAAAGTTGGTGTGTTTATACCAGATAATTATTGGGAGAGAGCAAAAATCTAACAGGAGGAAAATGATTGAAGCTCTCAACATAGCCATCAAACTTAATATTAAAGCAGACTCCCGCTCCCTTAACAAATATTATAGTGGAATATTCTACCATAATGAATTAAATCAAAATTCCCGCCCAATATAACTTACTAGGCCTTTATGATCATCTTCTTGTTAATGCATTGTTGTTTTTTTTTGTTATTAATCCATATTTTTATTATTATGTTACGCTCTTAATTTACCGACCTTTATTGTCTTTCTTGTCTCTGCGTACCTGATTTTATAAACCTAATCACGTAATAATTATTAAACTCGTTTTAATGTTATATTTGCCGGTCTGATAACATACTGATAAGGGACGAATTGTTATCACTTCAAATTCTCAAGCATATCTGTGGTGATTGTTAATGATTTTTAATATATTTTTTAATTATGCTACCTTTTGTTTATTGTTGTTCTTGTTACCTGTTAGTATATTGTTATTATCATTCACCAGTACGCACGTAGGATATAGAAAGTGCAATAATGTTTTTAGTAGACGACGGAATGTTAGAGTTCCATTATAATTTTTATCTGTATCAGAATTGTGACCTCACTTACCTCAAGTGCACAATTATAAGGTAATTTGACGTAATGTAACTTATCCTTCTGTAGTGTGTTGATTATATTCTTTATTGTAGTTATAATGAGTAAATATACGTACATTTTTAGGCTTGAAAATGGCCGGCTAGGCCGAAACGTTGAAATGATTTGAAGTAATTATTTTCACGAGCCCCTATAAGGATCCATTACTAGTCTATAGTTTTAGTGTTCATAGAGTGCAATCGTCTGAAGTATGTAGATCCAGATCGTTTAAAATAAGCAGTAGAAAAGCATAGCATAATATAGCGTGAAATCTCGCCGGGCTAGGAGGCCAAGGTTATTAGCGCGAGAAGTGGGGCTGAACGCTAATACCCAAAGTTATGCCCGAGCGGTGGGCCAAGGGGTAGGGCATGTTGAACGCGGACCATCACCTACTCGCGACTAGAATCGCGGAAATATGAAGGACTCTGGGGCTAAGCCCGAAACCTAGCGCCAAGCAAGATGGTAGAATAGAGGAGGGTTCGACTTTTTTCGACAATCTTCGTAAGTCGCTCGGGTAAGGCTTGAAAACTAGTTTATATTTCTCTCTACTAGATAGCAGTGGTGGGATAGATAAAATATATTATATACTTTTCCCATTTTTTTTGCAATTATAAATTAAATTAATGATCTTTTTATTATAAAATATTTTGGGTAAACCACTTCTGATGCTAAATTTAAAAAAATAATGCTAATTATAAAAAGATAAAACAGTCTAACTGAAGTTTGTGTAACGTAAGTTCTCGATAACATTTTACGCATTTTTTACTTTCTCATATAAAGAGAAAGTATTGTGATGGCGCGAAAATTCGATTTTGAGATTTTGATGGATTTACACGTTTTGAGGCCCCCTGAGTCCAAAAAAGTGGTTTTTAAAAAATGTCTGTCCGTCGTCTGTCGTCTGTCTGTGCAGACGCCTGGAGCCTAAACCACTGGGCCGATTTTGACAAAATTTGGCATACAGGTTCAGAAAAATCATACCCCGAGGCGAAATCGAGAAATTAATTTTAGCTCCAAATTTGGGGGCACAACCCCCCAAAAACTCTGAAAAAACGTGAAAAAAAAATATTTCTCGAAAACGGTTCCGACGATTTTGATTAAAAAATTCTAAAATGTAGTCCATTTAAATACGGATCCAACGATATAAGCAGTTTTTCCGGGAAAAATCTAGTTCCTGAGAAAATAGATAAAAACGTGGACGGAGAGATCCCGGGTTCGATTCCCCGCCCTGGAGAAGTTGTTTTTATGGTAAATTTTGATATAATTAAACGCACTTACAAAAACTAATAAATGGAAAACATTGGTTAAGTAATTATGAACTTGTATATGAGAAAGTTTGTCTGAGTTGTCTCGGACCGATTTTTTTGGTATGTAGAACATTTTTTTCAATTATTAACACATTCTCATTTTACTGTTGTTTTATTGTTCATGGGTTCCAAATCAGCATCAATTGGCTGTTTTCCACTTGTAAAGAGTGCTCTTACCATCATAACTCCCTAATTATAACTATACAACAGCTTCACTCTCAGTGTCGTATACGTAGCAAGATTCAATTTTCATTTCGTCTAATGGTGGTACGATTATATTTTTCATAAGGCTGGAAAGTGCTTTAAACCATACGAAGCATTTGAAGCATTGTTTTTCTAGAGTTGGGTATGATAAAATAGTTAAAGCTACATTTTTTTTTTTTAAAGCGGCACATTTGACATTTCTGAACTCTGAACCAACTAGTGCTTTATTTAGACGCTGAACATCTATATAACAAGAATATGTATGTGAAAAGGAACTATCGGGAAAAGTAACTATCGTGACCTATAAACTAAAGCATGGCATTTATTAATGCTTTGAAGGGAAAGCATAATTTTTCTGTATACTATGGGGGTACTGCCTTAAATTCACTTTTAAGTACTAAAATTAATGGTAACTATTGTGACTCTTAATAAACGTAAGCGCCAAGATTTTTGAAGAGAATTGTTGTGTGACATACCCCCTCAGTCAAACAGTGTAGCAAAATTCTTGGTAACTACTGTGAAGTAACTATCGTGACCGATTACTGGGACAAGCCTTTTTATTAAACTCCCGACAAATTACTTTGAAATAAGAAAGAAATTATATTTAATATCACAAACTACATTATATTTCCTATCTAGGCTCTTAGTTAGAAAGTCAAAGAAAAATATTTTTTGAGCATGATAACTAAGGTTAAAATATTTAAATTTAAATTTCTCTTCCCTAAAAAGAATATTTAAGAATCTGGCCACACCGCCATGATGAATCTATAGAAAAATGTTTGTGGGGTTGTACGGCACTCTCGTAGACGCTCCGGACATTTAGACGCAGGAGTCTATGAGGACATGGGTGAAGGTCGCATGACACCCCCCCCCCTGTTGAATCGGCCACGCGCCGCTACTATTAATGAGACAAACAACTTTTTTAAATAGTTTTTTTTTTTTTTTAGTAAAACAAACACCGACACTGCTATGAAGTGATAAAGATCGCTAAATTTATTAAAGCGGACCTAAACGTTTAAAATAAAGAAAAGGACGTTTTTACCGACATCTTACGTTCTAACGTGACGATGTTAATAAAATTTCTAACACATCAGTCTTAAATACAATTGAGACAATTGAGGCATGTAAAATTTCAACCTGATGCAAGCAGAAGTTTTTGAGTAGGGAAGAAATATATTTTATAATATTTTAAATTAGTAGGCCGGGTATAAACCAGTCATATTTCCTACCAACTACAAACATACCTACTCTTTAACAATAAACTCATCATGATAAACTATTTTCTCAATATTCAATACATATTAATTGTAAGACGCTTGCCTTAAAGATACAAATAATGCTTTTCTTTTAATTTTGCCTTAACTCCGCTAGGTACAAACGGTTAGTTACTTTTAATTTTGTCTCTTTTCTAACTCCGCCATGTATAGGTAGTTAGCAACGTATACGTACTTACCAGTGTGATATTATAATTTATATTTAATGAAAAATGTAAGGAACTTGGTTCATCCGGGTATCCCGCGACACCACACATACCTATTTGTTTTATTTTCGAGTGGGGTATCAAACAGGGCAGGATGCATAACGCATATGCTTAATAATCTATCAAACCCCAAAAAGTACTTCCCTTTTTTTAAGAATTAACAATGATACCAAAGCAAAATATTCCCATCTAACATATTATTGACACTAAACGAACAAAACCTGCTACATTACTTTTTAAAATATTTTTGTACGTTATATTTGACAACTACAGAGTAGACAGTGTCGCCTGGGAAAGTAATTTGCTTTTTATTGTTGTGTTTTAGGGTCCACAGGCAATACCAAGGACCTTATAATTTCCTGCTTTTGTCTGCCTGTCTGCGTTAACACACCTTACCTCCAAAAATACCCAACACAAAAATTTAAAATTTTGTGTAACAATTCAAACACAGGAGAAGCCTAAAAAGTCATCCCTTAAAATCAAGGGGTTGAAACATTTTTTTAACGTAAATAGGCCGTAAATACCCACTGGGTGTTTACGGCCGGAATATTCTATAACTTCAGTAAAGATTGGTTGGAATAATAGACGTTAGATTAATGTTTCTACATGTTTCAGTGACACGCTGATAATTTTTTTTCTTTCTTAATCATTCAAATTGTGCTAATCTTCAGCTCTATTGTCTAATTGATTTATACTGTCTAGCTGCAATGGACTAATTAATGGGTTCGTGTTTGTCCATAGCCTCTGTTGTGACAATATAATTCCCTTAGCCCCCCCCCCCCCCCCTCTCTTGAGTGATATTGTAACCTGCATGATGCCCTTTGCGCGATGTTGTAACACTCATAAAATAATTAATCGTGGTCATTGAGGGTTCCTCGATATGGCTGGAGGAGAGAGAGATTTCTATTTTACAAAACCTAGTGACATTTTGACATATAACAAAAATAAACAAAACAAGTCAAGGAACAGGCTTCCTTAAGGCCCCTACACACGATCTGACTTGGTCCGGCGGCAACATATAACAAATTGCTAGAAGTGTTTAAACTGTCATACAAATTTCCTAAAATTAAATGATTCTTTCTTAACTTGGTGCGTAGGCTTCCGTAGGACGACTCGTGATGAATAGTTAGGTTTTCTGGTGAAATCCGCGTCACGAAGGGGTTGAAATCCGACGTTTCGCTTCCACTCCTGGAAGCATCTTCAGGGTGTGGTGCATTGTGGTGTTTACTACTGCGAAAAAGCTTATCGTCAACCTCACTGACCGAAACTTGGACCACACTACAGACAAGCCTCTCACGAAAGGATTCCTCCTCACCAGGGATGTCAAACTGGCGGCCCCCGAGGTAATTATTTGTGGCCATCGATGCTCTGGTACTAAATAAAAATATGTGTGTTGTCGCGGGACACCCGATAGGAACGAAGTTCCTTACATTTTTCATTAAATATAAATTATGAAATCACACTGCTAAGAACGTATACATTGCTAACTGCTATATCATTTCCAAGGTATACCAACATCGCCCTCAAACTTTTGAAGCCCTCAAGGAAATGATAACTTAAGAAGTTGAAGCAATCACGGCCGACATGACTCGCAGAGTAATGAACAACTGTAGAGAACGGCTCAGCCAATGCATCAACAATGGAGGCGGCCATTTGAGTGACGCATTGTTTAAAACACATTAATATTACGTATTATTAAACCGCATTATATATGCTCTTTGATAATAACAATTAAAATTTCATATCTTACTTGGTTTCTTTTTTATTGGCTTCCCAAATCGGGGAGTTCTTTCTGTCCCACCACTCCCACCCGTACATGGCGGAGTTAGAAAAGAGACAAAATTAAAAGTAAAGAACTGTTCATACCTAGCAGAGTAAAGGCAAAATTAAAAGAAAGTCATTATTTGTATCATTAAAGCAAGCGTCTTACTATAAATATATATTATGTAAATAGAAAAAAGTTTATAGTAGTTTGTTAAAGGATGTTGGATTAAAATAGGACTGTTTTCTACCTACCCGGCCTATTAATTTAAAATATTATAAAGTATATCTCTTCCCTACTCTAAAGCTTCAGCTTGTATCCGGTTGAAATTTTACATGCCTGTTTCAATTGTACTTTAGACAATGTGTAAGAAGTTTTATTAAAATCGTTATACGTTAGAACGGAAGATATCGGTAAAAAATTTGTTTTCTTTATTTTAAACGTTTGGGTCCACTTTTAAATTTAGCGATCTTTATCACTTCATAGCAATGTCGGTGTTGGTTTATCTCATTAAAAAGATGAAGTTAAAATTTTTTCTTGGATTTAGTACGCAGTATTATAATAATATACCTCTAATATATTGAAAAAAGAGTCAACACAGATCAATTTTACTTTTAACAAGACCGTGATTATATTTTCTATTTTACAAAACCTAGTGACATTTTGACATATAACAAAAATAAACAAAACAAGTCAAGGAACAGGCTTCCTTAAGGCCCCTACACACGATCTGACTTGGTCCGGCGGTTGGGCCAATTTGGCCAACTTGGTCGGTGCACTAAGTCGGCTGTCGGGTGGGCATTGACGCACCCGACCACCCTAGGTCGGGCAACCAACAGACAAGATCGGGCCGTGTGTAGCGCTGTCGTCGGACAAGTTGATAATAATCAGCTAGTTTTGACAGTTCAAGCCTATCATTATTTACGATTCGGTTTGTTTATATATATATGTTTTGTTTTTTAGGTTAACACGACAAAGGAACGGTGGCTCGGTCCGGCCGACACGGTCAGATCGTGTGTAGGGCCCTTTTAACATTTTTCCCGTCTTTTTAAAGCTTAAGTTTACGCGAGCGCTGCGCGTGAACGCTTGGGCGGATAACGTTTTCCGACGAACTCAGCCTGGGCATTGGTAAAATGAGCATGTGTACCAAATTTCATCTAACTCAGTGAGCTTTTACTCAAGTTATCGTCATCTGTAGATTTCGTGACGGATTTTGCGTGACGGTGATTTTGTGACGGTTATTTTGTGACGGTGATTTTGGTCGTTTTTTTCGGATTCACTCCCGGGCTCCAGAACCTGCCATAAGGAACTTCGTTCCAAAACAGAACAATATGTTTCGAATGGAACATTGAGAAGGCAACAGTTTCAAAAGGACACGGGCCAACGCAAAGGAAGAGTAGGAAGGCATTGAGAAAATTTACTTCGTTCCCTGTAGATTTAGAATCCGAATTCAAAGATCTTACTTATTTCACAGAAGTTCATTGTTTGTCCTGCCATAAAGTTCTGAAGACTTTATATTTGCTTTTAGAGGAAATAATTGTATTTTTTTAAATGAATCATAATAAAAACGAAAATATAATGATTAAATAAACAGGTCAAGTGTGCTAGTCAGCACACAGCGAGGGTCTGTAGACCACACTATATAGTGTATAACTGTAAAGTGTATAAACAGTGTTTTCTTTAAATGCTAAAAAGCTTACTTTGAACCATTCAAAGGGTCTGATATTCTCAAAAACACACTCTGATAATAGTATATTATGTTACTAGGCTGTGAAGTGAGTTTTTTCTTTACCGCGGCAATTACATTTACTGTCGAGCGAAGCGAGACAGTAAATATTGCCAAGGTAAAGAAAAAACACTTCACAGTCGCGTAGCATATGCTATTTTTTCCGAGGTAGCAGACAATGAAAAAACATTAAATATTAATCACTAATCAATATATGATAATAACAAATATTAGAACATACTTAAGACTTAAAAAAAGAAACCTTAAAATGAGGTTACACTATAAGAAAAGATAAATAAAACGCATTGACATCTGGCGGATTTTTATCGTACTAGAAGCATTTCTACAAAGACTGCAGCACTACAAACGGAAGTTTTGACAACTACCCGCCGGAAAGAAAAAATCTTTTAGTGCCTAGGACGTAAAAGATTTTTTCTTTACAGCTAGGAGTAATGAAAAGATTTTTTAAGTCCATGTAATGAAAAAATGGATTTTAGCTATGTTTTTTAGGCTCTAAAGTTACTATTTCACAGCCTACCACGGAAAAAGTATTTTTTTGCCACTGAACCGGACTAAAACCATATAAATACATCGAAAAGACCTTAATTATACAAAAAAAACGTATTTTGTCAATAAAAAATAAAATAATATTTTTTTCGAAATTTCCAAAAAGTGGTATCTTTACTTTTGGTCGAAGAATGTTCAGGAATTTTTTCAGATTTTTTGCACGTCACATAAGCGAGATAGAGGGGGGGGGGGGGACTCGTTTCACACCCACTTCAAACTTGCCTACGCTCGCCTTATCAAAGTTATATCCAAAGAATTATACATTTTTGTAATCAGCTCGACGTACCCTTTCATATGATACCCCTCATGGTGTCGAAAAAAAGTTAAAAAAATTTAACCCTTATCAATTTACCGAAAATCAAAGTTGATCATTTTCACAATATTGCGGTAAAATTGAAGGAATTAAAAAATAAACGTTATAACGATTTCAAGAGCTACAGAACTTTTTTCTCTTTTTATTGGGCCTTTTTCTTTACTTACTTATTTATTCTCCTAATCAAGTGGAATCAATAAATGGATCCTTCTCTACCTTGCGGTGTTGAGGAAAACCAAAATTATTTCCACCCTCCTCAGTCCAATGACAGCCCTAGGGCACATTGGAGGGACATTCCTCTCTGGACTAGGGTGGATGAGATGTTGTCCATCCACGTGGTTCTTTTCCTTCCTCTTGGTCTTCTCCATCACATCTGGCTTCTAGGGCTTTATTAGGAATCACTGTTAATCCTATTTACGTGGCCGTTCCATCTAACTTGGGCATTCTCTGTTCTCAACAAGGGCTGGATTTCTAAGCCCACTCTTATAGTAGAGTTCCTCACCCGGTCTCTCCTAGTTTCCTCAGGCACTGCATTTCTGTGGCTTGAATTGACTTAGGCTATACTTAGTCAAAGTCCAAGACTCACAGCCATAAGTCATTGTGGCACTTAGATGGATTTGAAGTCTGTCATCTTGGATCTTTGACTAACTTCAGCTTTGCTAATGAAACCCCTATTCATGGCATGAAAAAGTCTGCCTGTAGCTGCTATTCTTGCTTCTATCTCTTCTTTGCACTTACCCTCTGAATTCACCATCCCTCCTAAATACTTGCAGCTGTGCACCTGTTCTGAGTGCTCGTCATGAATGGTGATCTGATATTCCTTCCTCTCTCTTACTACTGTCATTGTCTTAGTCTTAGAGAAATTAATGCTAAGACCTCTAGCTTCGAGCTCCTCTGTCCAGACATTCACTAATCTCTGGAGGTTCTCAGCAGTCTCTCCTACCAGAACAAGGTCGTCAGCAAGAGCCATCACTGGGAGAGTAACTGCTTGTAGCTGCCAGTTAACAAGATAGTAACCTCTTGTTTTGCCTTTACAGGCCTTGACGACATCATCCATAAACACGATAAATAAGAGTGGGCTTAAAATATCTCCTTGTCTACTTCAAAGAATTACAAAAAAAATCTCCTTTTATTGGGTCTTTTTCCTTTGAAGTTTAAAATGCTCCCACTTCAATACAACTGGAATTATTGATTTCCAGAATGATTCCATTTTAAAAGACAAATATAGAGAAGTAGGAATTCCCAGAATATATTCCTATTTATGTGAAAAATACTCGGAAATTAAAAAGTTTGCTGCACAAATTTTATGCTATATTGGGAATACATACTTGTGTGAGCAACTATTTTCATCCATGAAATGAAATAAAACGGCCTACAGACTACAGATCAAGATTAACTGATAAATTATATCTCTCTGCTATAATGAAGATTTTCTGTTCTCAGTCTTTAAAACCCTGGAATACTAATGCTAACTAGTGAGCGCTTATTACTAAACCTTCGTAATTTTTACGAGCATTCATTTTATACTATCTTTTTGGGTTATACATGAATAAATAACAAATTTTTGTAAATAATATATATTTTAATTATTAAAAACATAATTTTTCTCATCGATACTAATCAGTATCAGCAGCTTAATATCAAAATTTAGGTAAAATGAGCATAGTGAACTTAGCAAATAAAATTTGGAACAAGAATCACAAATATATGTATATTTTATTAAATAGGACATACCACGAACTAAACATTCTATACAATGAGGGTAAAATTGCACATAGCACATTGCTAATTTAAATTTAGAATATTCACAATACTTCCTTTTAAATAAATATCTTTAGTAAGTGTCACAATACTAATTAAGTATTATAATTACATAATATGTAATTTAAATTGTAAATAGTTATTAAAATTTTGGATTATTTGGGATATTTGGGATAAAATCACTATATTTTTTTCGACATTTATATCTGAACAGGTTTTAAGATCCTCTACTTCAAAATCATCATCTAGATCTGAGTCTTCGTCTGAACTTAACTCGTTCATAATTCCTATTCAACCTACAGTGTCGCTATACCATTTTTGTTGTGCCATTGTCATGTTTTAATAATAAAATATACAATAAATAATGTAATATATAAAAAAAAATCGAGAATTATATAACACGGTATTACTAATGTTCGTAATTATGACGAGCAAAAATTTACTCTTATTACTAAACCTTCGTAAAAATTACGATGTATGTTTTAAAATACTGCAACTTGCGATGACACGAGTGACAGTGCAGGTTCTATATCGACGAAATCTCAAGGACAACTGAATAGTGGAAGCACTCCTGGCAGCATACGTCCCTGCAGTCCCGTTAGATGTCACCACAGACAAAAAACTAAGGTATAGTCGTAAAAAAGTCGAACATTAGTATTCCAGGGTTAAATCCAGATATTGGAAAACTAGTAGGGGGAAAGCGCTGCCAAGTTTCCGGTAAAAAAAAAAAAAAAAAAATACATTAAATTAAATGTTTAAAACTTAATAAATTATTATCCTAAAATTTAAGAACATTTGTAAAGTGATGTGGCCCGCGGAATCTCAACAGTTTATTAAATGGCCCGTGTTTTAATTGAGTTTGACACCCCTGCTCTTCACCATTACTCCGAAGAAGCTCCCTGTGGAGCATTGTTTCCCAAACTGTGTGCCACGAGGCCTGCCAGGTGTGCCGCGAGGCCTGCCAGGTGTGCCACAAGGCCTGCCAGATGTGCCGCGAGGCCCACCTGAGATCCAGAATAAATCTTCATCTTAGGCCTGATGAAGGTACAGAAGATGTTTTAAAATAAACTGTGTCTAAGTTAAATAACAAGTGCCCTACTATTAAGCATTTATTAACCTTTTAATAAATGTTTCCATAAAATGTTTATGACGGGTAAAAGCCAAAATATGACCTACTACTATATCTACTATCAAACAATTATTAACTGATGACTTATATTTAAACATGATGGAGGGGTCTAGAAAGCAAGTCTACCCTCACAGTATCTACTCCCTCTACATTTTGCACTTAATTTGAATAAGCACTTGAATCAATGTGTTCGGTAAAGGTTGGCCAAGTCCATTACTCGTCCGTAAACTCATTCGTTGATGCCCACAGTATATTTATAATATAATGTTGAAATATTTTTAGTAAGACATCCAGGTTTTGCTCAGTTAAACTTACGCTACTTCCTGAAAAAAAAAAAAAAAAAAAAAAAAAATCACTTAATAAATGACTAATGACTGTTTAGGGGTAACAATAACAATTAATAAAAATAATACCAGCCCATAAAAACCAAGTTATTATTATAAATCCTTTATATTTTTGCATTTTAGCTGTGAGGGGAAATATTGGTATTAATTCATTCTAATTTTAAATAATTATTTAAAAATTAATTAATTAGTAAAATTTAATTAATTTGTTAGAGTGTTTTTGTATCGGTAGAGAGTCGATATGCCAAGTTTCTGCTCGATTGGATGACTGGAAGAGGGTTACTCGCTCCCCAAAGATTTTGTATATACAAATTAATTTATTAAATTATTATTTTATTTTTGTTACTTTCTTAAATTTCATTATTTCATTCATCTTCTACAAGAAATTAATTAAATTTAAAAATTAATTAATTAATTAATTTGTTAAATTATTTAGTATTGCTAGAGAGTCTATGTACCAAGATTCATCTCGATTGGACGACTTGAAGAGGGTTAACTAGCCCTCCAAAGATTTTATATATCTACCAATTAATTAATTAATTAATTAAATGTTTATTATATTTTTATTGCTTAATTTTTAATAAATTCATTCATTTTTAAAAAGATAATTAATCAGCAGGCTATTGGGATGCTGAATGGAGTTTTATGGAGTCACTCTATTCGGAAGGAAACAAAGAAAATAATACTGCGTGTTATTGTCGAGTCCATTTTGACCTATGGAGCTGATGCATGGACACTGACTGATCGCCAAAAAAAAGCTCAATGCGGTTGAAATGGATGGTCTAAGAAGAGCTATGCGCGTTTCCAGGTTAGAAAGAAAATCTAACGATTACATTCGTCGTGGCATGGAACAACAAGCGTGGTCCAGCGCTTTGTTAGTATGGCCATGTCCGGAGGATGGACGAAGGAAGATGGATGAAGGAAGATGGCCTCGTAGGGTCATGTAATGGTCTCCTCCTGGAAGGAGCAAGCGAGGACGTCCCAGAGCATCGTGGAGAGGTGGAGTCAGCCAGGCAATGCGGACTTTCAACCTACAAGATGGCGACTGGGAAGACTGTCAAACCTGGTCTTCGGGAATACAGGGCAACCGCTGATAAGTGGAAACGCCCTTAAAAGTAAGTATGTAAGTTTTTCCAAGATTTTCCAAGAAAACTGGTAAAATACTAATAGGTCTATAGGAGGAAGGTAAATGGCGAGGTTTATAAGGTTTTGGAATCATTATCAAGGAATTTTTCGCCGGAACTAGACGGCTTAGATACCGACCCGAGCCAACTTAGATTTATTAAGGGGCCCGAGGTGGCCTTGATTTTTACCGATGGTAATAAATGCATTACAATTAATTGGGATGCGTACACTATCCGACCCGATTGCCGGCTTGGCCTGTGTTTTTCTTGGAAATTATTATGTGAACAGTAGACCGGCCCCAGCCGGCCCTATACGGGGAAAAAATATGATAAAGAATTGAAGTGGATTCTATTAGGAAAGTTGGTTTTGAGCCAGGATAGTATGCTCAGAACAACAACACGTGGATTCTATCGTCTATGGCAATTGTACAGCGTGGAAAGAAATCAGGGCTGGCCGCTTTGAACGGACAAGTGCTCGTTAACCTTAAATGGGAAAACGGAGACAAAATAAAACAAATCGGTTCGATATATTTGGAGGATATGGTGTGGTCAAATTAGCGTGGCACATAGCTTCCTCGCCTTCAATTTGATATACTTAAATGATTTTATACTATTAAAACCTATTATTGTCAAATATATTTAATTTCCCCCCGTCTTTTAAACTTTAAAAATTGTTTTAATTTTTTACATTAATTAAAGTATCAATTTAGCAAAATTTATTTAAGCAAAAACCTATTCTTATAGGTACACAGTAATACTAAATTTATATCCTAAAACTCAAAAAGCATTAAAAACTTACTTGCATACGAGTCTGCACGAGACTGAGACATTTTTATGTAACGCTTTTTGTTGTCGTATTTTGGAAACGCTTTTCGAGTTTATGTGCTTAAGTAAAGACATGAAAATGTCAAATAATCTGAGAGTGCAGATTTTTGCTTTTGCGTATTAGGAATTAAATCGAACATATGTTGTGCACGAAGAAAGAAAGTACTTTTTTCTTCTCCAGTTTATTAAAAGTAATATTTTAGCTTCTTCACCCATATTTTTTATAATAAATGCAAAAAATTATAATATAACAAAAAAGAAAATTAAAAAATAAATTGTATGTATGTAAGTTTATTAAGAATAAAATTCTATGGGTTATGGTGTTTGTCCGGTGCAAATCGGAGCAGTAGAACAGAAGTTGTAGCTGTGGGGGGGGGGGGGGGGGGGGGGCAGTGGCACCGCTGGGAGAGAGAAGAAGTCGGGGCGGTAGAGCTAGTTACCACGCAAGGTGAAGATGTAGCCCCTAAGATGGCGAGCCCGCAGGGTGAAGGCTGAAGGCTCTCTCTACAACCCTCTAAACTAGACTAGACTGTACTAGGCGACTACGAACTACCTCCTTCAACTTTCTAACTTCCTGGTAGCAGTGTAACTCTTTTCAACTTCCTTCGGCCCTACCAAGCGCGGTAGGGGAAGGCCCTACAGCTGGAGACTGGATTGCACACCTCCTATATCTTTCTAACTCCTTGTTGCACATGGTAACGTTTTTGGATTAGATTTTTAGTAACGCTTTTCGATTTTATGTAGCAAACCAAAGACATAAAAATTTTCCTTTTATTTACCTAATAGTCCAGGAGATAGCGAGTTATATCAATATTGATTGCTGACTCTGTCAATACATGAGCATGAGAGTGAGAAGGCGCTGGACACTCGATATCTCGTAGCAAACTACAGCCTTCTATGATTTCGTTTTCATTCGAATGAAAAAATATAGACTGAGACTGAATCCAGTCAAATGTTTTATTCGGATGTTTTTACTTTCTCATATTTATAAAGAGAAAGTATTGTGATGGCGCGAAAATTCGATTTTGAGATTTTGATGGATATACACGTTTTGAGGTCCCCTGAGTCCAAAAAAGTGGTTTTTAAAAAATGTCTGTCTGTCGTCTGTGCAGACGCCTGGAGCCTAAACTACTGGGCCGATTTTGAAGAAATTTGGCATAAATGTTCAGAAAAATCATACCCCGAGGCGAAATCGAGAAATGAATTTTAGTTCCAAATTTAGGGGCGCTACCCCCCAAAAACTCTGAAAAAACGCGAAAAAAAAATTATTTCTCGAAAACGGTTCCGACGATTTTGATTAAAAAATTCTAAAATATAGTCCATTTAAATACGAATCCAACGATATAAGCCGTTTTCCCGGGAAAAATCTAGTTCCTGAGAAAAAAGCTTAAAACGAGGACCGAGAGAGCCTGGGTTCGATTCCCCGCCCGGGAGAAGTTATTTTTATGATAAACTTTAATGAAATGCTCATTAATAATTAAATTTACATACGAAATCTAATAAATGGAAAACACTGGGCTAAATAATTATGAACTCGTATATGAGAAAGTTTGTCTGAGTTGCCTCGGACCGATTTTTTGGTTTTGGGTTGGGGAAAGGAACGACGGTGAAGGGCTCAGAGCTGAGGAGGGGTGGGAAGGCGCATGACACTCGTCATCTCGTTATACATATACACTATACACGTCCGAATTAGAACTAATAAGTCTAATACAACTCCAAACTATAGATTGATATCAGTCGAATGAAAACTAGAACCGAATGAATGAATGTTTTAAAACAACCGATTAGTCGACTGTTTTTAGTCGATTGGTTCCCAACGCTAATATATAATATATAATATTGGCCTGGTGTAACGGTGTGTGATGCGGTGAAGAGCTCGAGTATGCATACGTCAGCAAACTGGATCGGGCGTACAGATAATGACTGACTCTGGAGACGAATATGGGTCCGGGCGGATATACAAGGAAGAACTGGAACTATTAGCTCTAGAAACTAAATCTTTATACAAGTGTCCGGGCGGACATACAAAAAGAACTGGAACTATTGGCTCTAGAAACTGAATTGTTATACGAGTGTCCGGGCGGACATACAAGGAAGGCATTGAATTAAGATGAAGAATATAATTTATTCGGGCGGATGTATCACTTCCACATACACTTCTATTACACGTGACTGGCAAAATGGATATGATCTGCTCTGACCAGGTTGGCCAATACAAAATGAATATAAAATAAACTAAACAAAAATAAGCAATTTGTTAAAAATATGAAGTTCTAAACAATGAGTAGCTCACAACAAAAGGGGACACTCTTAAGGGGACACTCTTATCTGTGCCCCGAAAAAAATAAAGAAATAAATTAAAATAGAAACAAAAAATATACTTCTATTTAACATATAAAATAATGAAATATACATACACACACATATATACATGTATATATATATATATATATATATATATATATATATATATATATATATATATATATATATATATATATATATATATATATATATATATATATATATATATATATATATATATATATATACAGGGTGTCCCAACTTAAGTCTGCCAAAAAGAAGGGGCATATAGGGGACCCTAAAAGGAGTCAAAAATGTTATATTAACCTATGTCTTTTCGGGCTTCGTTTTCTGACTAGCGCCATTTTTAAAAATTTTGGACTAAGCTTATTTTTTTACACTTAAACAAGTGTATCTCGAGAACAAAGCGTGATAGCTCATTATTTTAGGTATCGTTGGAAACCTAAAAACATTTGCTAAAGGAAACGCTATTATCAATTTTCATTTATTTTTATCCCTTCTAGTTCAAATTTAGCTCAAAATGTCTTTTTTTTAAAAAATCAAAAAAATAAAGAAATTTTTGACGGCCCATAGTGCTTAAACTAGTTAGTTCTTGAATTGTCCAGGCAATGGAAAAACTTCTTTATTTAATAACCTTTTCATGGATACCCATATCATTGTATGTTAAATAGGAAATTTTTTACGTTACAGGCACATTTATTGAAAAAAACTAATGTAAATATGAGAAAAAATTACTTTTTATTTAATATCTCCTCTTTTGAACGGTGAAATCATATGACTCGACTTAATCTTAATAACTTTCAAAGTAAATGTGTGATGAAATAACTATTGTTGACTATTTCTAGTAGCCTGGAGTATGACCAATAACAGGAGGGGGGGGGGGGGGCACCTCTCCCTCTTTTAAATAAGTATACAAAAGCATGTAACCTAAAAATTGAAGCTAAAAACTGCTTTTTTTATTTTATAAAAGAAAAAAAAAACTTTTTACCGGAAAGTTTAAATAAGGATTAACAAAAGGTAATAATAAGATACAACATTAACATTAACAACATCATTTAAATACCAACTACTTTGTGATTATGATTAAGTCGAGTCACATGATTATACCGTTCAAAAGAGGAGAGATTAAAGAAAATGTAATTTATCTCACATTTACATTAGTTTTTTTCAGTAAATGTGCTTATAGCGTGAAAAATTTCCTATTTCACATACGGTATAATCATTGAGTCGACCTAATCATAATCACTTTCAAAGTAAATTGGTATATCAAAGTAGTTAGTATTTAAATGTTGTTTCTTATTATTACCTTTTGTTTATCTTTATTTAAATTTTCCGCTAAAATGTTTGTTTTTTCTTTTATAAAATAAAAATGTAGTTATTATTTTTATTGTTATGTATTTAAAAAAAATTAAAGTCTGCTCCTCCAAACTCTTGATATTTTTATTAAACAAAAAAAAAAAATAATAATAAATGAAATAAAAAGCAGTTTTTAGCTTTACTTTTAGGTAACATGCTTTTGTATACTTATTTAAAAGAGGGAGAGGTGCCCCCCCCCCCCCCCTCCTGTTATTGGTCATACTCCAGGCTACTAGAAATAGTCAACAATAGTTATTTCATCACACATTTTCTTTGAAAGTTATTAAGATTAAGTCGAGTCATATGATTTCACCGTTCAAAAGAGGAGATATTAAATAAAAAGTAATTTTTTCTCATATTTACATTAGTTTTTTTCAATAAATGTGCCTGTAACGTAAAAAATTTCCTATTTAACATACAATGATATGGGTATCCATGAAAAGGTTATTAAATAAAGAAGTTTTTCCATTGCCTGGACAATTCAAGAACTAACTAGTTTAAGCACTATGGGCCGTCAAAAATTTCTTTATTTTTTTGATTTTTTAAAAAAAGACATTTTGAGCTAAATTTGAACTAGAAGGGATAAAAATAAATGAAAATTGAAAATAATGTTTCCTTTAGCAAATGTTTTTAGGTTTCCAACGATACCTAAAATAATGAGCTATCACGCTTTGTTCTCGAGATACACTTGTTTAAGTGTAAAAAAATAAGCTTAGTCCAAAATTTTTAAAAATGGCGCTAGTCAGAAAACGAAGCCCGAATGGACATAGGTTAATATAACATTTTTGACTCCTTTTAGGGTCCCCTATATGCCCCTTCTTTTTGGCAGACTTAAGTTGGGACACCCTGTATATATAAAAGAAAATAACATTGGCTCTAACAGACAGTTTGTCGAAAGTAGCCCGCAGATAGCCCAAGATTAATTACAACAGTCTGCACTCTTTTCATTTTGCAAACTTGATACTTTAATTCATGTAAAAATCAAAACAATTTTGACGGATTTTAAAAACGGGGGAAAATTAAAAAAAGTAGGTTGTAAAAGCATAAAACATTAAAGTATACAAAATTGGAACAAGGAAGCTATGTACAATACTAATTGGCTTAATGTTCTATATAGAAATGTGTGAGATAAATAATCGATCTGCATAGTTAGACTCAATGTGCCTTTGTACAGGTTGGGAAGCGGGGTGCTTTGCCATACAGTCTAGTGATCGTGTGCGTAAGTTTCTTTGTAGGTAAGTGGGAGGAGTCCCTCAGTGTTATAACAAACATTGAAGATGGGTTAAGCACAGTATTGCCTGAAATTAAAGATCAAATTCTAAATTACGCTTTTATGCAAGATGTTACCCAGTCCCATCGCTCCTTGCAAAATATTCAATACTTGCAAGAGAATTGCCCATACTTCAGGCAAAATTGTGCTTAACTCAACTTTAATGTTTTTTATAACACTGAGGGATTCCTCCCACTTACCTACAACCCTCCCCCCTCCTCCACCATTTGATAATTTATTCTATCAAAAGAATAATACCAGTCAAGATTACTACCCGGACAATGACTTTTTTTAAGACCCTATTTCAAACCGATATTTCATGGCTTTCACCCAATAGTTTTTTAAGTTATAGATATGAAATTTAAAGTAGAAGAATGTAGTTTTCCGACCCCGCAAACTCCATATCTCTACCTACTACAGAAGCTGAGCTATAAGTGTTCAAAAAAGTGCGTTTTTTTTGGACCACCCTGTATAATTAGACATATATTTATCTAGACAACGTCAATTTTAATTATGATTACCTAAGATTGTAAAGAATGGCGACGAGTTGCACTTTGCTTGTGTAAATAAACGACAACACTTGTCTATTATATTAGTGAGATAGAGGGAGAACTCAGTCTTCTGTTGGGTGGATGTTTGGACGCTGTGGTTGATGGCCTGCAGCTTAGCTTCCAGCACCTGGAGGTCCTCGTTCTGCTGCAGGGCGCGCTCACTCTGCAGGCATCTCTCATCCGAGACTTTCTCTTTCAGAAGTTTAGCGGCCTCGTGCAAGTTCTCCGTCTGAAACATTCTTACTTTAAACAGCATAATAATGACGTACTTAAAAACTACTACGGCAAAACTATGTAATATGTAATGTAGTCACTAGCAAATCTTGATTTGTGAAAATATATAAAGATTGTGTTTTACGTTATAAAAAAAAATGTTTACGTGCTCACAAACATATTAATGCTTTTAATTTTTTTAGATTGAGCTGTTTTAACAAGATTGCTTGCTCGAGGGTTCCCTGGGACTGATTAATACTGTGTAAATTTGCCGCATTTCGTCGAGGTATTTCTTTAATTTGTTTAGATCTGTCCGAACTAACCTCCCTGTCAAATATCTTACACCCTAATTTAATTCCCTTAAGTACCTGGAAAAAAATCGGTCCGATATACAAAACTTTGGCTCCGAGCATAGCAAAGGTAACGGAAGCTATGTGATCGTTCTGAGGAAAGAACATTTTTACTACGTTTTTAGGGTTTTGTAGATTCTTCTCAAAACCCTTATGCCGAGGGTGATGTGTCCGTCTGTCCGTCGCTCTTTGGTTCATAGGGCCCGAACCGCTTAAGCTAAAGAGCTGAAATTTGAAATACTGGTGCAACTTTTTGACCCAACCACAGGAAAAATATACAGAAGTTCAAAATTGAATATGCGCATGCGCAATTCGCAAAAATGTTGTAAACTCAAAAATTTATATTTTTTTTAATTTTCGAGTGGGGTATCAAATGAAAGCTGCTGAAGAGTAGGACGCAAATATATATAAGCTTTTGTAAATTTTGCATTCCTTATTGGGTAAAAAAATCAAAATATACCCAAAAAAAATTCCCCCCCCCCAACCACTATACTTCGGCTGGTCCTAAAATTTCGAAATAATTCATGCTAATGCCTTATTGTGGGGCGATGAAAATTCCTGGAGTTCATCCCAAATTTTAAAAAATTGCAAATTTTGGGTGCGAAAATTTGAAGTGCTCCAAAAATTTTATTTTTTTTAATTTTTGAGTTGGGTATCAAATGAAAGCTAATAATAAAATAATTTGTTTATATTTGTCAATTCTTTTAAATAAGTTCAATGATTAGTAGATCTTTAATTAAAAAAAAATAGTAGAGTCACTGACTATACTGTAGCGTCCTGTAAACATTGAACATTCATATTATTTTTATTATTTAAGTCATTCTAGATTGGACTAGCTACTTTTCTTGATGTATCCTAGTTACTTCTTTTCTTTTAAGCAATAGAAGATATCTTTAACACTTTTAGTAATTTGTTAGTAAAAATATTTTATATTGCGTGCATTATTCATTCAGAAGTTATGTGTGTTTTGTATTTTGTTTCTATAGTTGAGTTTGCTTTTCACTTATTGTTATGATTCCTAAGTTTCTTATTTGAACATTAATTTTAGTTATTATCTTTATTAATATGACACATAGTTATTAACTATGTATATAAATATGTATATTAATAAAGATAACATTTTAGCAGCTTCATTTTTCTGCCGCAAGTAGATAAAATATTGTATGCAACAAGGCAGCAAAGGAAACATTTCTGCCTCGTTTATTCATTGCCTCAAGTCAAATAGGTAAATTACCTGCCCCGGCTTCGCCTCGGCAGTTAATTATCATAGCCTGTCCTCGCCTTCGGCTCGGAGGCTAATCTAATCACTCGTCAGTAAAATTCCATTTTCCTGCCTAGTTACATAAATTACTATTGCTGACACTTTGAACTTTTGCTGACACTTTGATATTTTGCTGCGTGTTTTTTTGACATGTTACAAAAGAATCAAGAAAAATGACATTTTGCACATTGAAAACAGTGCAACAATGCCTAATTTTGCTGCCGTGAGTAGATAATAGTATATTATGTTACAAGGCTGTGAAGTGAGTTTTTTCTTTACCGCGGCAATTACACTTACTGTCGAGCGAAGCGAGACAGTAAATATTGCCAAGGTAAAGAAAAAACACTTCAAAGTCGCGTAGCATATGCTATTTTTTCCGAGGTAGCAGACAATGAAAAAACATTAAATATTAATCACTAATCAATATATAATAATAACAAATATTAGTACATACTTAAGACTTAAAAAAAGAAACCTTAAAATGAGGTTACACTATAAGAAAAGATAAATAAAACGCATTGACATCTAGCGGATTTTTATCGTACTAGAAGCATTTCTACAAAGGCTGCAGCACTACTAACGGAAGTTTTGACAATTACCCGCCGTAAAGAAAAAATCTTTTAGTGCCTAGGACGTAAAAGATTTTTCCTTTACAGCTAGGAGTAATGAAAAGATTTTTTAAGTCCACGTAATGAAAAAATGGATTTTAGCTATGTTTTTTAGGCTCTAAAGTTACTATTTCACAGCCTACCACGGAAAAAAACTATTACTGTACTCTTAAAGAGCTTTTGCATCATGAAGGGTATTCATTACATTGACCCCGTATTCATTACTTGTACCATACCCCTGTGTACCAAATTTAAATTTCGAAAATTCATGTAGGCTGTCATTTTCCCCTTGCATTGAAGGTCAAGTGGGCAAATTTTTATCGACTTCGAACTAAAACTGTAGATTTGTATAAAGAATATACACACACATGCGTTGATTTTTATATATATAGCTATCAATTTCCATTTTACCCCCTCCTAAATAAAATTGTACCTAACAACAATTACTTTTCTCTTAAAGTGCTTTCCAACGATATGCATCATATGAAGGGAATCCATTACTTTGACATTTTTACACCGTACCCCTTTGTACCAAATTAATTACAAAAATTCATGTAGACAGTGACCCCCCTCTTGCTTTGAAGGGAAAGTGAGTAAATATTCATCAACTTGGGATAAAACTGTAGATTTGTATAAAAAACATACCCTCATACATTCACTCTTCTTTTTAGGGTTTCGTTAATAAAACCAAAAAATCGGTCCGAGACAACTCAGACAAACTTTCTCATATATGAGTTTATAATTACTTAGCCCAGTGTTTCCATTTATTAGTTTTCAAATGTACATTTAAATATTATTGAACATTTCATCAAAATTTATCATAAAAATAACTTCTCCTGGTCGGGGAATCGAACCCGGGCTCTCTCCGTCCGCGTTTTAAGCTAATATCTCAGGAACTAGATTTTTCCCGGGAAAACGGCTTATATCGTTGGATTCGTATTCAAATGGACTACATTTTAGAATTTTTTAATCAAAATCGTCGGAACCGTTTTCGAGAAATAATTTTTTTTCATGTTTTTTCAGAGTTTTTGGGGGGTAGCGCCCCCAAATTTAGAGCTAAAATTCATTTCTCGATTTCGCCTCGGGGTATGATTTTTCTGAACATGTATGCCAAATTTCGTCAAAATCGGCCCAGTAGTTTGGGCTCCAGGCGTCTGCACAGACGACAGACAGACGACAGACAGACGACAGACAGACGACAGACGACAGACGACAGACGACAGACAGACATTTTTTAAAAACCACTTTTTTGGACTCAGGGGACCTCAAAACGTGTAAATCCATCAAAATCTCAAAATCAAATTTTCGCGCCATCACAATACTTTCTCTTTATATGAGAAAGTAAAAAAAGAAACCCTTATAGTTTCGTTCCTGTGTCTGTCTGTCACTCTGTACGGTTCCAATAACTTTTGAACCAAAAGAGATAAAAACGTGAAACTTTCCAGTATAAAAGATCGTTTTGACGCGCACACAGGAAAAATATAGCGAACTCAATATTATCAGCTGTTCAAATTCAAAATGGCGGATAATTCACGTCGCAAAAAAAAAAAAAAATTTCTAAATTTTGAGTGGGGTATCAAATGAAAGGTATTGAAGAGTAGAATAGAAATATATATACCACTTAGGGATAGTGCTTAATTTTCAGCGCCATTTTGTCAAAAAACATCGAAATTTTGCGTGTCCCCCCCCCCCCCTAAAATCGTATTTCCGCTATTACTAAAAATATAGAAAAATATGCAAAATGTGTTGTCTGCTGGGCCATAGAAAAAATAAGATTATCAATTTAATCTGATTTACTGGAAACCCAAGATGGCGGATAATTTATGTTATCCGATTTTTACTTTCTCATATAAAGAGAAAGTATTGTGATGGCGCGAAAATTCGATTTTGAGATTTTGATGGATTTACACGTTTTGAGGTCCCCTGAGTCCAAAAAAGTGGTTTTTAAAAAATGTCTGTCTGTCGTCTGTCGTCTGTCGTCTGTCTGTCGTCTGTCTGTCGTCTGTGCAGACGCCTGGAGCCCAAACTACTGGGCCGATTTTGACGAAATTTGGCATACATGTTCAGAAAAATCATACCCCGAGGCGAAATCGAGAAATGAATTTTAGCTCTAAATTTGGGGGCGCTACCCTCCAAAAACTCTGAAAAAACATGAAAAAAAATTATTTCTCGAAAACGGTTCCGACGATTTTGATTAAAAAATTCTAAAATGTAGTCCATTTGAATACGAATCCAACGATATAAGCCGTTTTCCCGGGAAAAATCTAGTTCCTGAGATATTAGCTTAAAACGCGGACGGAGAGAGCCCGGGTTCGATTCCCCGACCAGGAGAAGTTATTTTTATGATAAATTTTGATGAAATGTTCAATAATATTTAAATGTACATTTGAAAACTAATAAATGGAAACACTGGGCTAAGTAATTATAAACTCGTATATGAGAAAGTTTGTCTGAGTTGTCTCGGACCGATTTTTTTTTTTTTAATTTTGAGTGGGGTATCAAATGAAAGGTACTGAAGAGTAGATTTCAAAAATGTATAACACTTGATGTTAACATTTAATTTTGCGTGCCATTTTTTTCAAAAAAAAAATCAAAACTTTTCTCCCCTCCCCCCTTACTAATTTTGTGTTCACAATACCAACGAAACCCTTTTTACGTGAGATTCACGCCTTACCAATTTTCATTTTATGTATGTATGTATGTATATATATATATATATATATATATATATATATATATATATATATATATATATATATATATATATATATATATATATATATATATATATATATATATATATATACATACGTACATATTATATATCTATATATACATACATATATAGATATATAAGTAGGTATGGAGCCACTTGAGACGGATGCAAAACCCGCAATACATTTTGCCAACGAGTCGAATTAGTAGCACTAGCGAGAAAACTCTAGACCTCGACCCTCGGATACCAAACCCGCATTACTCGACAATTATTAATTATATTAATTAATTATATTAATTAGTTTTATTAACTAATTATTTTAACTACATTAATTATTTTATAAATAATTACGATTATCTACCAAACATTTCCCTAGGCCGACCCCGATGGAATACTAAACATTATTATTAAAAATTTAGGTTAATATTACCGTTTTGTAAAATTTTTTAAATGTACATACATGGGTGTATAACATTTTCTCCGATACTAACTACGGGTTACATGAGGAACACCATACATAAAAACAGTATTTAATGACTGCATTTTAGAAAATCTGTATCAGTTGTGTACTGGATGTATAATGGTTAACACCGCGTTATCTGATTTAATTACTGTCAAATACAATTTGAAAAGAAGAAATTACAAGAATAAAATTATTAAGAATGATAAAATAAGAAGTATGATTGAAACCTATGTACCTTTTATTCAATTACTAGAATCGAGTTTGAAAGATAAAAATTCATTTTCAAAATCTATAAATGTAAGTAACATAAAGGAAAATGTTTCTGAGAGTGTAGGTTCTCAGACAGAGAAACCGAAAATTGAACACCCCAAATTTCTGGAGGATAATGAAATTGTGGAATACAACCCGGAAAAATCGGTTTAAGATATTTTTGCAGAACAATCTTACATAGAAAAATCTC
The DNA here is from genome assembly GCA_951217055.1 of Gerris lacustris. NCBI lineage: Eukaryota > Metazoa > Arthropoda > Insecta > Hemiptera > Gerridae > Gerris > Gerris lacustris. Next base: position 71,437 of record OX578279.1, on the reverse strand, counting down.
AGATGTTGGAAGAACTGCCAGAGAATTCAAGACCCTTTATTGAAATGGTTCTGACAGATGATCCTACGCTAGATGAAGTATATGGAATAAGTTTAAATGAAAATAACGAGCTCCAAATCGGTCAAAGTGTTGTTGAGATAGGACGTTTAGACGGGGATATACTTCTTAAAAGAAATACAGAAGATAACAACGGATATACAACAAGCGAAATTATTGGTGAGTTTGAAGGAACTGATGGGCTGTATTCGCTATTATTTAAAAAGAACCCTGGTTATTACACTGAAGCTGATAGAAATAATTATAAGACTATATTACACCTATCAGGAGCCATTAAAAAAGCATACAAAGGAATTGACAGATGCTCTCACAAATTTAAAACTGTTATTAATACGTTTTTAAACAGCCAATAAATATGTACTATAATGTTTGTTGCACCAAACTTACAATATTAAATAATGTACCTTTCTAAATAAATTATTTATACTGTTGTAAAAGTATACGTTTTTGTAATTAACAATTGTAACTAACCGAAAAACAGTGTATTGAAAATGTATTGTTTGAGAATAAATATATAAAATATTTGTACGATTATTGTTTTATTTATTAACCCCCGCATTACCTCATTTTATAAAAATGAATATTACAACAGGTTATATTAAAAAATAAGGGTTTTCTACTAGAATAAATAGGGAAATACATTAACATAAGGTTTGGTGTATTATGCACAACTTAGATTATTGAGTCTTATTAAAACAAAATTATAAGACAAAATTTTAAAAATATTCTTATATTAAAATGTTGGGTTTTTTCCTAGTAAGTATTTTTAAAATATAATTAACTGAAATTATTTATTGCATGCCGGAGGCCATCGACCTGGAAATGTGGCACGTGTCTGTACCTTGTTGTTTTGTCAAAATATTGCTGATGTCGCAGGTTTTCGTATAATGGACACTTAAACTAGGTCATCGCCACGACATATTTTTATTTTCGGCACTGACATCCGTTTCATTAGCCAGTTGAATTTCAACACTCAACAAGTCAACATAAATTTACGTGAACCCTGTGTTAACAGTTTTGTGTAAACTATTTTATTTTCTTTGTGAATATTAAATTTAATATTTATTAAAAATGGAGAAAATTACAATAGGTAAGGAATTCAATCTTCGAGGAAGGACTACGGACTTCAAAATTAACCCTGTACCCGAGGACGCCGACCCAGTGGAGTGGACAAAGGAAGCCGTAAAAGAAATTATCCAGTACGCCACCGAAGATGTGCAACCTAGTGATCAGGTAGGATTATCATTTTGTTCAAAAGACTTTAAAAACGGCGAGGGCTGGTTAAAATTCAGGAAAGCCTCTGAAATAACTTTTGACAACCTGTGGGATATTATTAGTGGCATATACCAGTCCAATTCTTTAAGTCTAAATACAGAAACCTTTTGTTTAAGTGTAACAACTGTAGCTATGCCTGTAGGGTTAGGTAGAGTTAAACGTTATAACACTTTTGCCGAGGAATGCGCTCAGCGGAGAGTGATCAGGTAGGATTATCATTTTGTTCAAAAGACTTTAAAAACGGCGAGGGCTGGTTAAAATTCAGGAAAGCCTCTGAAATAACTTTTGACAACCTGTGGGATATTATTAGTGGCATATACCAGTCCAATTCTTTAAGTCTAAATACAGAAACCTTTTGTTTAAGTGTAACAACTGTAGCTATGCCTGTAGGGTTAGGTAGAGTTAAACGTTATAACACTTTTGCCGAGGAATGCGCTCAGCGGAGAGGTATCGTGGTAATAAATAATAATGATAATTTATGCCTACCCCGTGCATTAGTCGTAGCGCAAAGCTTTATTGATAAGGACCCTGATTACAATAAAGTAAGGAGAGATATAGGCAAATTACAAACTAATCGGTGTCATCAATTATTAACAAATACCCGTGTAAACATACCAGAAGAGGGGGCCGGTATTCCCGAGCTGGAATTTTTACAAAACTATTTAAAAGATTATAAAATTACTGTGTACAGTTACGGAAACAAAGGTCGCGACGTAATTTTCGAGGGTAATTCCCAAAGTAAAAAACACCTTAACCTTTTGTACCATCAAAACCATTACAATGTAATAACCTCCCTGACGGCTGCTTTTGTTTGTAATTATTATTGTGAGGCCTGTCATATTCCTTACTGTAGTAGAAATAGACATAGGTGTGGCGGTACATGCCCCGGCTGCCAACAATCACCACCTTGTTCTGACAATGACAAAATTAATTGCGATTTTTGTAAAAGATGGTTCCGTGGTCAGGTTTGTTTTGAAAACCACAAAAAATTAGGTTCGCTCGGAACAAAATCGGTTTGTAGTGAAATTAGGTGTTGCCAAGAATGTTGCAAAACCGTACGAAGCAACCGAGCACATGTGTGCGGGGAGGTTTATTGTAAAGTATGTGAAAAACACCAACCGTCCGGGCATTTATGCTATATGAAACCTGATCACGGGAAACCAAAGTTAAATGACATTCTTTTTATTTTTTATGATCTCGAAACAAGGCAAGAAAAGCAATTAAGTGATGGCTCGCTACTACACGAACCGAATTTATGTGCTTTTAAACAATGTTGTAGCGAGTGCATCCAAACCGATCTGGAGATATGTCAGAAATGTGGCATACGCTTGCAAAAAATTGTATGTAGCGACCCCATAACACCATTTTTACATCACATTTTAAATATAAGGAAAAAGTTTAAACGTGTAATAGTTATAGGTCACAATGCAGGCGGGTTTGACCACCAATTTATTTTAAATTATATTTTAACTCAGACCGATTTAACCCCCGAATTAATAACGCGCGGTACAAAATTAATTTTTTCCGTGGTAGGCTGTGAAATAGTAACTTTAGAGCCTAAAAAACATAGCTAAAATCCATTTTTTCATTACGTGGACTTAAAAAATCTTTTCATTACTCCTAGCTGTAAAGAAAAATTTTTTTACGTCCTAGGCACTAAAAGATTTTTTCTTTACGGCGGGTAGTTGTCAAAACTTCCGTTAGCAGTGCTGCAGTCTTTGTAGAAATGCTTCTAGTACGATAAAAATCCGCTAGATGTCAATGCGTTTTGTTTATCTTTTCTTATAGTGTAACCTCATTTTAAGGTTTCTTTTTTTAAGTCTTAAGTATGTGCTAATATTTGTTATTATTATATATTGATTAGTGATTAATATTTAATGTTTTTTCATTGTCTGCTACCTCGGAAAAAATAGCATATGCTACGCGACTTTGAAGTGTTTTTTCTTTACCTTGGCAATATTTACTGTCTCGCTTCGCTCGACAGTAAATGTAATTGCCGCGGTAAAGAAAAAACTCACTTCACAGCCTTGTAACATAATATACTATTAATGACATTAGAAAATATTAAGTTTTTAGATAGTTTAAATTATTTCCCCATGGCCCTATCTAAATTACCAAAAGTCTTTGATTTGATTGAATTAAAAAAAGGTTACTTTCCACATTTATTTAACACAATACAAAACGAAAATTATATTGGTCCACTCCCGGCAATTGAATTTTATTCTCCGGACACAATGAAGTCCGACGACAGAGAAAAATTTATCAAATGGTATGAGGATAACAAAGGTAAACATTTTAATATGAAACAAGAAATTGTGGATTATTGCGTTTCTGATGTTGAAATTTTAACTCAATCGTGTCTTAAATTTAGGAAAATGTTAATTCAAGAGGGGGGTGTTTGTCCGTTTACCGAATCAACTACTTTGCCGTCTGCCTGTAACAAAATATTCCGTAGAAATTTTTTAAAACCCGAGACAATAGGTATTATCCCTAAGAATGGTTACAGGTGGCGTGACAATCAATCTAAAATTGCAATACAATGGTTGTTATGGGAGGAACACGCTAGAAATATAACTATAATTCACGCGGGAAAGAGTAGTGAGGTTTCTGTATTGGGCGTAAAGGTTGACGGGTTTTGTAGGGAAACTAATAATATCTACGAATTCCACGGTTGTTATTACCACGGTTGTCCGAAATGTATATCTCAAAATCGAAATATCCAGCTACACGCTGACCCGTCGGACACACCAGAAAGTCGTTTTGAGGCCACCACTACCAAAACACAACGTCTACGGAATAACGGCTACGACGTGATAGAAAAATGGGAGTGTGATTTCCGTAGGGAATTAAATGCAGATAAATTAATGGCTGACTACGTAGAAAACCACCCTCTTCTTGTGCATTTACCTTTGAACCCCAGAGATGCTTTTTACGGCGGCAGGACCGGTGCCGTAAAAACCTACTACAAAGTAACCGGTGAAGAAAAAATCAAATATGCTGATGTTTGTTCGCTGTACCCCTGGGTAAATAAGTACGGTAAATACCCTATCGGTCACCCGCAGGTAATCATCGGCAACGATGAATGCATACAACTAAATTTAAACAATACAGAGGGAATTATCAAATGCCAAGTTTTACCACAACAACAACTCTACCACCCAGTGTTGCCGGTAAAAATGAACGACCGGTTAATGTTCCCCTTGTGTCGTTCGTGTTGCAAAGATATGCAAAATGAATACACGTGTAACCACAACGAAGAAGAGAGATCGTTAACCGGTACGTGGGTGATCGATGAAGTAAGAAAAGCTGTAGAAAAGGGTTACAAGATCATGTACATCTACGAAATTTGGAAATACGAAGTTGTACAGTACAATCCCGTCACTAAGTCAGCCGGTCTCTTTAGCGATTACATAAGTAAATTCTTAAAAACGAAACAACAATCATCCGGCTGGCCTTCTGATTGTCACACGCAAGAAGACAAAAATAATTACATCACAGAGTATTTCGAAAAGGAAGGTGTGCGACTTAACCCTGCGGAAATATCGGTCAATCTAGGCATAAGGCAAATTGGTAAAAATTTGATAACATCGTTTTGGGGGAAGCTCGGCCAGCGAGAAAACCAAGGACGCACCAAAATTGTCAACAGAACCGAGGAGCTGTACAAACTTCTATCCGATCCGGCCGTTTATGTCAACACAATCACACCCATTAACGAATGTACTCTACTGGTTAATTGGGAATTTAAAGAGGAAAGTTACGACATACTAAGTACAACCAATGTCTGTCTGGCTGCCTACACCACCTCGCAAGCCAGGTTAAAACTTTACAGCTACTTAGAACAGCTAAATGAACGTGTACTTTATTACGACACAGACAGTGTCATATTGTCATATACATTTCCAGGCCAGGAGAGTACGAAGTACCGCTAGGTTCGTTCTTGGGTGAGATGACTGACGAACTAGAGGGCTACGGAAAAAATAGTTTTATTACAGAGTTCGTGTCTGGAGGTCCGAAGAACTACGGCTATATAGTTTCATCTGGTCACAATGAATTTAAAGTCAAAGGCATTACCCTTAACCATTCATCGTCAAAAATTATAAATTTTGACAAACTGAAGAACATGATGACTAATGACGACCCCCCTGTATATATTGGCTACAATTCCATCAGACGAACGACCGAGCACCAAGTAGTAACTACCACCGAAAGAAAAATATACAGGCCTAGTTTTAAGAAGCGTAAACTTTTAGAAAACCATGATTCGGTACCATGGGGGTACAAAAAACCAAGATTTGATAAGCTTATAATTGTAAATTTTTAAGTATGTTACAGTAGCTATTTTTTATAATGTATTATATAGTTTGTAAGTTTTGTAATTATTAATTTAAAACTAGGTAAGAAATATAAGATTAGTATTTGTTTTTTTATTCTGTGATAACTGTATATTTATATCAAGTAAGTAAATTTTTAGTATTTTAAACATTTTAATCACCTTGGTTACTACATTTTTCTTTTAGTTTTTTAATTTTTAAAACAAGAATAACTTGTAAATATTAGTATTTTTAAATTTTCTGTGATAACTGTATATTTATACCAAGTAAGTAAATTTTTAGTATTTTAAACAATTTAATCACCTTGGCTACTACATTTTTCTTTTCTTTTTTTTTTATTTATTTTTAATTATTTAAAACTAGGCCTGTACGGGTAACTTGTAAATATTAGTATTTTCTAAATTTTCTGTTATAACTGTATATTTATGTAAAAAATAGGTAAATTTTTAGTGTATAGCTTTAAGTATTTTAATTATTAGCCACAGTAAATACTTTTTATTAGCATTTAAAAAAAATTTAATTAGGTCTGACAGAATAACTTTTTTATGTATAGCGGCTTTGTTTTTGATTTAGGGCTTTATTGTTAAAAATAGTATATAATTATAACCTCACTGCTAACTTTTTGTTTAACTTATTAGTTTATATATATTTTTTTTTAAACTAGAGCTATTAACTAGTAAGTAGTATTTATTAACGGCTAGGTAAAATTGTGTATTTTTTGTTTTCTTTGTAAATTAATTAGTTTTAAAACTCCTCGATAAGATATTTACAAATATATATATGTTTTTAATAACCAACATTACTGTTTAACGTTAAGTATAATGAATACATATAATACAGATGTATTATTCATCTAACTTTTATTATTTTGTAAAACATACCATAAAACAATGTAATCCAAAATCGATATCCATTTTTACAAAGTTAATAACTTCACTTTTATCCACAGTAATAACTTCACTTTAACCCGTTGTAATAATAAGTAAGATTTTAATAACTTAAAACTTAGTTCTAAAGACAGACAGAACACATGATGTACTAATGTGTGTGTAGGTCATTCATTTTAGATAAGTATATAATGCCCGCTTTTGATTGGTTGTCTCAATCAATGGCCACTCAGCTGGAATTTGCTGAGGTTGTGTTTTGAGACTTTATTTTCTCGTTTAAACATCACATCTTAGAATATTTAATCCAAGGGGGGATATTGGAATAAAAAAAACAAACACTTATTAACAACACTTTTTTTGTTTAAAAATGTAACTATATTAATATACATGTAAATAGATAATAAGTTGACAATGTACATTATTTTTATATTAATACAATTAAATATACAAAGTACAAATTAATATGTTTTTTTCATTTTGTCAAGATTTTCCCAACTATTATCTGTAGAAGGCAACCCCCACCATTTTATTAATACGTCCTTACCTTTCTTTTTTTAAAATAGCTTCCACAAGGTAAGAATCGGGGTATTTAACAGAAGTCAACTCAGGTTCATAAAAGGAGCCGGTCACAGGTATAGAGTTTCTTTTAATTTCACTAACTTGAAATATTTCGATGCTAAAATTCGCCTGGTAGCCTTTTTGAGACTACACTCTTGAATTTTGAAATCCGCACATAGTCTCCAACAGAGAATTTAGGTGTTCTGATGTCAAGTTTTACTTTTCTGTACAAGTTAATTGGAGTCTGAGGCCCCACTTCAACGGGTTTCATTTTTGTTGTAGAATGGAGAGTATTATTATATTCTGTAACTAACACAGGTAAGATATCTAACCATCTAAAACTAAAAAATAAAAAAATATCCTATTTAATATTATCTGATTTCTAAATTAGACCTGTACCCCTCCATATGTGTGTGCGTTTGTAAACAAACGGTAAAATGATTTAATTCAAATAATAAAAACAAAAAAAAACAGATGTTTGTATTAGCTAAGACAAAGAAAAAATATTTCTGTTTAAAATGCGAAAGAAAATAAAAAAAGAGAACGCCGTTAAAATAATATGTAAGAGCGAGAAAGAAACTATATATATATATATATATATATATATATATATATATATATATATATATATATATATATATATATATATATATATATATATATATATATAGAGGTGTAGTTTATAATAATATTTAAATCTAAGTTTTCTAATTCATTAAAAGAAATTTTAACGCTGAGGTCAACAATATCATAGGCCGGCTGGAATCGAGGTCACCGCTCGGTCAGTCATAGACCCAGAGGCGTCAGTCTCCACGTGCCTCTACAGAACGTGCCGCCTTATATTCTACTTCTGGGTTGTAGAATATCAACTGGTTCCGTAGCTCTGTGGTAGAGCGCTGGCTTCACACCCAGTAGGCCCGGGTTCGAATCCCTGGCAATTCACATGGGGGGAAGGGGGGAGGAGTGGGGGGGTGGGCGTGGCCTCGAGGAGTGGGGGTATGACGTAGGGGGTCAGGAGTGGGGTTGGACTCAAGTGGCTCCATACCTACTTATATATATATATATATATTTGTGTCACTCCAGACGATATCTCCCCTTAGGATACACTTAAAAATCACAGGGAAGTACTTGCGTCCAAGTACTTTTTAGGGTTTTGTAGAAGATTAAGCAAAGCATGCCCGTTATGTAATTATGATTTTATTCTTCGATCTCAAGGGTCCGGGTTCGATCCCCCGGGGTGTCACAATGTTTGTCATCGGTAATAACGACTAAAAAAATTCATTTTTTATAACCATTTCCATCGCTTCACCATAAGGTATAACCATGAATTATTTCAAAATTTTAGGACCACCCGTTATATAGTGGTTGGGGAGGGGGGAAATTTTTAGGGGTATATTTTGACTTATAAAATTAATAAAGAATGAAAAATTTAAAAAAGCAAATATATATTTGAATCCTACTCTTCACCAGCTTTCATATGATACCCAACTCAAAATTTTAAGAAAATAAAATTTTTGGCGCACTTCAAATTTTCGAGCCCAAAATTGTCAATTTTTTAAAATTTGGGATGAACTCCCGGAATTTTCATCGCCCAACAATAAGGCATTAGCATGAATTATTTCGAAATTTTAGGACCAGCTGAAGTATAGTGGTTGGGGGGGGGAAATTTTTTTTTGGGTATATTTTGATTTTTTTACCCAATAAGGAATGCAAAATTTGAAAATGTATATATATCTTTGTGTCCTACTCTTCAGCAGCTTTCATTTGATACCCAACTCAAAATTTTAAAAAAATAAAATTTTTGGCGCACTTCAAATTTTCGCGCCCAAAATTGGCAATTTTTTAAAATTTGGGATGAACTCCCGGAATTTTCATCGCCCCACAATAAGGCATTATCATGAATTATTTCGAAATTTTAGGACCAGCCGAAGTATAGTGGTTGGGGGGGGGGAAATTTTTTTTTGGGTATATTTTGATTTTTTTACCCAATAAGGAATGCAAAATTTACAAAAGCTTATATATATTTGCGTCCTACTCTTCAGCAGCTTTCATTCGATACCCCACTCGAAAATTAAAAAAAATATAAATTTTTGAGTTTACAACATTTTTGCGAATTGCGCATGCGCATATTTAATTTTGAACTTCTGTATATTTTTCCTGTGGTTGCACAGTGGTCCGAATCTCGATAAAAGCGGACAAAATGACTAATTTCTCAAGGTTGTTGAATCTCTTTTAAATTTTAGGTATAGAAACATAAATAGTTGACGGATCTTTTCCAAAAAATTTAGGTCTTTAGGGTGATGTATTCGCCTTCTATACAGCCATTGAAATGAGCGTTTTTATGAAGCGTGGTTTACCGTGACACACGGGTGCCTGATACAGCTAGTTTCTTCCACTATTGTAGTAAATATTATGTGCAAAATGATGGCAAAATATGTGTTAAAAGCTTGCGTCAGGTATGTAGATTATATACCATCCATTTTCAAGATTTTTTTTTTTTAATTTTACAAAGTTAATTAGTGTTATCTCTTGTGTTAAAATTTGGCTATATGAGCGTAAAGTTTAAAGTTCACGTAGACCTCACTAAAAATCCCCGCAAGTCCCCGCTTTAAAAAAATGCTAAAAAAATAGCTTGAAGTGTCTGTAAAAACATATAAAAAATTTGCATGCCACCACTTGCCCGTTTGAAAAATATTTAGTAAAGTTCCAGTCTCTACAGTGAAGTATTAAAAGATCATTGAGCTGAATATAGCCTGACATAAATGTAGGTTGCCCAGACATATATTATAGTTTTTTAATGGTTTTGTTTTTAAATTATTTTTATAATCTAAAGAAGGTCTGCATTAAACCATAATGAGTATTGGATTACTCTGACAGCTTAAGCCCGTCCGTATTTAAAATTTCTTGTGAATTTGAAGTGAGTCATCTAATCTCTTGAACTACAGATAAGTCTTTAAATAAGTAGATAGGAGGATGGTTACTCACTTTCAGTTTCTATTATTTTGAGACATTAGTGTTCTGTACTTCGGTCGTGCTAGTGTGTATTTTTTCTCTGTCGTTCTGTTTCATTTTCCCTGCCCATTTGTGATAATTTAAAAAGTCTTTTTAAAGACTAACTGCAGCTTTATAAAGTTCAAAAAGGTATGTCAAGATATTATAATTATCATAAAAAATATATGTAATATTTTTTTATTATTTAATAAATTAAAATAATTATATAGTAAGGCATTATATTAAAATTATATTAATTAATTAAAATTTTAATTATATTAAAAGGTCGTATTAAAAGTTATTACTACGACACCAAAATGTAGTCTATTGAATAGATAGAATACTAAAATTTGGCGTAAATAAAATACTATTAAAAAAAAAAAAAATTAACAGTTCATTAGCAGATGTTGTTTACTTTATTAGTATTATTACTTATTAGTATTATTTTCTTCTCTTTAGGTACCAATCAAAATGTTAACAAGAAGAGAACTTTTTAACATTTTGCGACAAAAGACCGTAGAAAACCGCAATATTCAACGTGGACATCTACTAGACTACCTAGTTCGATACTTTCGATTGGAGGAGAATATGGATGAGCAACAGCGTCTCCAGAAGGAGTGCAGCCGCTTTTGCAGTAAACTGTTTGCCAAATTTGACGATTGCTCGAGAACTGTGGACCGTTTTTTAGCCAAAAATGATAATTGGTTGAATGGAACGTTTAATTTTGAAAAAACTGATATAATTGAGGAAGTGGAGCCCTTGCCAGCGCCAGAGGCAGAGCCACAACCAAGCACATCGACTGGCCGTCCAAGACAATCGTTCTCAGAAGTTGGACAAAGAGCGAAGAGGAGGCGAGCAGCAAAGTTAGCCGGTACATATGAAGCAGAAGAACTGACTTACGCTGCGACAAGAAGTCTTAAAGAACAGGGCCAAAACTCAGCTTCAAAATTAATATCAGAAGCAGTCTTCACAACTCCTTCTCGAGCCGAAAAAATGAGAGTATCATGGGAACAAAGGAAGCAATGGAAAAAGATTGTTCCATTCAGTGAAGACGAAGCAGTATCACTTCTTGTTGAAGCGAAACTCTCAAAGCAACATTATTTACTGATGAGACGAGAGGCAAAGAACAGAAACGCTGACATCTATCCATCTTATCATAAAGTTTTGGAAGCCAAAGCAAGGTGCTATCCCCCGAAAGAAGCAGTTGTTATTACAGAAACCTTGGCGGAAGTTGGACTTCAAGCTCTTTTGGACCACACAGCATCTCGTTTGCTTCACCTGCAGACAGAGGTTGTACTAAGTTTGCTGGAAGAACAGCGAAAAAATCTTATTTTGCTAATAAAGTGGGGTTGCGATGGTAGTTCTGGTCATTCGCAATATAAACAGCGGTATTCTGAGGCCGGCTTTGGTGATGGTGATTTATTTGTAACATCTCTGGTACCTCTTCAGTTATATTACCAGCAACCTGACCAAGAAAAAATAATTGTTTGGCAAAATCCTAGACCATCGTCTACCAGGTTTTGTCGGCCAATTCGGTTCCAGTTCAAGAAGGAAACATCGGAACTTTCTGTGGCAGAAATGCATCATGTTGAGGGGCAAATTGAACAACTTTTACCAACCAATTACCAGCTTAAAGATTGCGATGTTTCCATCAAGCATGTGTGTATAATGTCAATGATAGACGGCAAGATTTGTAACGCCATCACTGACACGCGTTCATCTCAGACGTGTTATATATGTAAAGCCACTCCTGTCGAGATGAACAATATTGATAAGATACTACAAGCTCAGGCCAACGAAGAATCTTTCCGCTTCGGTTTATCTACTTTGCATGCATGGATTCGATGTTTTGAATGCCTCTTACATGTTTCCTACAGACTGGACATCAAAAAGTGGCAGACACGAGGAGAAAATAAAGTTCTTGTAATGCAGCGAAAACAAAAATTACAAGAAGAATTTAGGAATAAGATGGGGTTATTAGTAGATTTTCCGAAACCTGGAGGAAGTGGGACATCAAACGACGGAAACACAGCCAGACGTTTTTTTAAAGATCCAGCTAAATCAGCTTACATAACTGGTATCGATGAGGAACTAATAAGAAGATTCGGCGTAATATTATCTGCAATATCTTGTGGCTATGAGGTTGACTACGAAGCTTACGACACATATGCTGTGCAAACAGCTAGGTTATTTGTAGATAAATACCCATGGTACTACATGCCAGCAAGTGTTCACAAAATTTTGCTCCATGGATCAGCGATAATAAGGTCAGCATTATTACCGATCGGTCAACTGTCCGAGGAAGCCCAGGAATCAAGGAATAAAGACTTAAAAAAATTTAGAGAGTTCCATACCAGAAAGACCTCAAGGCTCTCTACTAATGAGGATTTGTTAAATAGGTTATTGATTTCCTCGGACCCGTTGATCTCGTCTTTAAGAGAACTCCCAAAAAAGAAACTTTCTACTTTTAGTTCTGAAGTTATCGCTTTATTGAAGGAACCGGAAGTCAAGATTGAACAATCGCAGTATGCAGCTGTGATAGAAGAAAGTGATGTCTCATCAGAGGAATCAGCTTCAGATGAGGAGATTGATACAGAAAGTGACTGAGATGATGCTTTGTTATTCATTATTATTATTGTTATTGATTATATTATGCTATATTGAATTATTCATTAATTTATTATTATTCACAAATAAAATTATATTCTGTATGTGAGAATAAATGATTCAAAAAAATCCGAATCTGTATTTCTGCTTTAATTTATTGGTACTTTGATCCCTCTAGGAGGAGGGGGGGGTATCGTGTATGTAAGGGAGTGGATTAATTTCAAATTATTGCATTGCTTTACTTGATTTTTTACCGCTTAAACAGTGAACAATCAAGAAAAATTTTCTTTTAGTTTTAAAGTACGAATTTGCAAACACGCTTAACTCCCCCCCCCCCCCTAAAAACTACCCCGATGGCCCAAGAATTTTTTTATTATTTTTTTCTTCATTCTTGGGTGCTCAAAAAAACATTTTAACAAAAATAATAATTATGTCCGTTTTGAAGTGAATTCGGACCACTGTGGGTTGGGTCAAAAAGTTACACCAGTATTTCAAATTTCAGCTCTTTAGCTTAAACGGTTCGGGCCCTATGAACCAAAGAGCGACGGACAGACGGACACATCACCCTCGGCATAAGGGTTTTGAGAAGAATCTACAAAACCCTAAAAATGCCAAAAAAACATTTAAAATGTCAATAATATAAAAAAAAAAATCACAGGGAAGTACTTGAGTCCAAGTACTTTTTAGGGTTTTGTAGAAGATTAAGCATACCCATTATGTAATCATGATTTTATTCTTCGATCTCAAGGGTCCGGGTTCGATCCCCCGAGGGGTCACAATGGTTTTCATCGGTAATAACGACTAGAAAAATTCATTTTTTCAGACCATTTCCATCGCTTCACCATAAGGTATAACCATGAATTATTTCGAAATTTTAGGACCACCCGTTATATAGTGGTTGGGGAGGGGGGAAATTTTTGGGGGAAATTTTGACTTATAAAATTAATAAAGAATGAAAAATTTAAAAAAGCAAATATATATTTGAATCCTACTCTTCACCAGCTTTCATATGATACCCAACTCAAAATTTTAAAAAAATAAAATTTTTGGCGACCTTCAAATTTTCGCGCCCAAAATTGGCAATTTTTTAAAATTTGGGATGAACTCCCGGAATTTTCATCGCCCCACAATAAGGCATTAGCATGAATTATTTCGAAATTTTAGGACCAGCCGAAGTATAGTGGTTGGGGGGGGGGAAAATTTTTTTTGGGTATATTTTGATTTTTTTACCCAATAAGGAATGCAAAATTTTAAAATGTATATATATCTTTGCGTCCTACTCTTCAGCAGCTTTCATTTGATACCCAACTCAAAATTTTAAAAAAATAAAATTTTTGGCGCACTTCAAATTTTCGCGCCCAAAATTGGCAATTTTTTAAAATTTGGGATGAACTCCCGGAATTTTCATCGCCCCACAATAAGGCATTAGCATGAATTATTTCGAAATTTTAGGACCAGCCGAAGTATAGTGGTTGGGGGGGGGAAAATTTTTTTTGGGTATATTTTGATTTTTTTACCCAATAAGGAATGCAAAATTTTAAAATGTATATATATCTTTGCGTCCTACTCTTCAGCAGCTTTCATTTGATACCCAACTCAAAATTTTAAAAAAATAAAATTTTTGGCGCACTTCAAATTTTCGCGCCCAAAATTGGCAATTTTTTAAAATTTGGGATGAACTCCCGGAATTTTCATCGCCCCACAATAAGGCATTAGCATGAATTATTTCGAAATTTTAGGACCAGCCGAAGTATAGTGGTTGGGGGGGGGAAAATTTTTTTTGGGTATATTTTGATTTTTTTACCCAATAAGGAATGCAAAATTTTAAAATGTATATATATCTTTGCGTCCTACTCTTCAGCAGCTTTCATTTGATACCCAACTCAAAATTTTAAAAAAATAAAATTTTTGGCGCACTTCAAATTTTCGCGCCCAAAATTGGCAATTTTTTAAAATTTGGGATGAACTCCCGGAATTTTCATCGCCCCACAATAAGGCATTAGCATGAATTATTTCGAAATTTTAGGACCAGCCGAAGTATAGTGGCTGGGGGGGGGAAAATTTTTTTTGGGTATATTTTGATTTTTTTACCCAATAAGGAATGCAAAATTTACAAAAGCTTATATATATTTGCGTCCTACTCTTCAGCAGCTTTCATTTGGTACCCCACTCGAAAATTAAAAAAAATATAAATTTTTGAGTTTTCAACATTTTTGCAAATTGCGCATGCGCATATTTAATTTTGAACTTCTGTATATTTTTCCTGTGGTTGGGTCAAAAAGTTACACCAGTATTTCAAATTTCAGCTCTTTAGCTTAAACGGTTCGGGCCCTATGAACCAAAGAGCGACGGACAGACGGACACATCACCCTCGGCATAAGGGTTTTGAGAAGAATCTACAAAACCCTAAAAAGGATGAGTTCGTTGGCCAGAAATTTTGGAGTCCATTTAGGGGTCAAGTTTTGACCATTTAGGGTCAAAAATAGCATAAAAACATGTTTTTTCCATTTTACCCCCCTGTTATATGAAAATATGACAAAAGTGTACATAATAACAATTGCTGTACTCTTAAAGAGCTTTCCAACGACATGCATCTTGAAGGGTTTATGCTATTTTGACTTTTGTCCCCGTAACCCTGTGTACCAAAATTTTTTTTCACCCATTCAAATTCTAAACCTAAATTTTCCTACATTATCATAAACCAATAATACACAGATTTCTTTGAAAATTCGCTCATTAAGTCATGGTGCATGACTGGATTTTTTTTCTAATAAATTTAATTTAATTGCACTCACCTCACAATTGACTTCGTTGACGTAATTAAAAAGGGCGTAGTTTTCTTCCTCGGCCTTTAAGTACATAGCGCACATGTTATCCACGTCTTCGTTGTAAAACTCTTTTAACTGTTGCAGCAGAGCCTTGTGCTGCACCAGAGTCTCCTCTACAACTCTCCTCTTTTCCAACTCCTTCTGTTCCTTTTTCATTTCCAGTTCGTCCATAATCCGATGCTGACCCTTTATGGTGAGAAATTTAATTCTTTCTATGTCTTTATAAAGTTGTCTATCTAATTCCCTTACTTGATGAGCGTGGTTCTCTTCAACCGAAGTATTTTTATCTTGTAGCATCTGCAATTTGGTTTGAGCTTCTTCCCTGCAAAGAAAAGAAGATTGTCAGTAAAAGAAAGACTGCATAGCGCATAGCTCTAAACACCTGTACGTGATACTCCCGCATTCTGTTCGAATTAAGTTATTGTGAACTTGGTGCGTAGGCTTCCGCGGGTAGACTCGTAATAAACAGCTTGGTTTTCCGGTGAAAACCAAGCTAGGGGGGGGGGGGGGGGCTTTTGGGTCGTCAGTATGTCTTGTTGTTGCTTCAAGTAAACATCACGATGCACCACACCCCTGAAGATGCTTCCAGTAGTGGAAGCGAAACGTCGGACTTCTTCCCTTTCGTGACGCGGATTTCACCGGAAAACCAAGCTGTTTATTACGTTATTGTGGTTTTATTTTGAGCAGATGCATATTTTCGTAAAGGTAATCCGTTTGTCAGAAACTTTTAAGTAAAACATAATTGTGGCTAATTACAAAGATGAAATAAGAATTCAATTATTATGTTCGAAAAGGAAAAGCCCTATATAAAAAATTCGTGCGGCGTTTTGGGACTCTCGGTAGGAACGAAATTCCTTGTGCTTTTCATTAAATATAAATTATAAAATCACACTGCTAAGTATACGCTGCTAACTAATTATACATGCCAGAGTTAGAAAAAGCGTAATTAGCGTAGTTAAGGCAGAATTAAAAGAAATTTTTTTTTTTTTTATTATTGAAGTAGCGTCTTGCAATAAAATGCGATAATTTAAAATATTATAAAATAATATCACTTTACATTCAAAAACTTCTGCTTGTATCAGGTTGAAATTTTAAATGCCTG
Source organism: Gerris lacustris (assembly GCA_951217055.1). Classification (NCBI taxonomy): domain Eukaryota; kingdom Metazoa; phylum Arthropoda; class Insecta; order Hemiptera; family Gerridae; genus Gerris; species Gerris lacustris. The sequence goes on along the minus strand of OX578279.1, from coordinate 54,801 downwards.
TTTCAAGACTTAGATGATGTGTATGAAGTTTCATTAAAATTGTTACGAAGGGTATTTTGAGGTCATTATGGAGTGTAAGATTTGAAACATAGAATGGGGCATTAGTAATTTTTCTAAGAATTTTGGATTGCATAGATTGGATTATTTGGGAGTTGAAACGCTTTGTGGAGCCCCATAGCTCGATGCCGTAAGTCCAAATTGGCTTTATTAAAGAATTATAAAGGAGTAGCTTATTCTCAAGTATAAGACTAGACCTATTGTCTAGTAAGTGAAGGAGCTGTCTGTAACGCCTATTAGTCTCCTGTCTTTTAAGCTTGGTGTGAGGATTCCATAATCGAGGTGAAGACCCAGGTATTTGGCGATATCGGCAGTGGGAAGAGGAACGTGGTTTAGGAATACAGGTGGACAATATCGTTTACAGAGGGTGAATGGAATATTGACACACTGATCTGTATTAATTTTAATCCTCCATTTGACAAACCATCTTTCCAGGAGAGTGAGGTGCTCTTGAAGGTAAGTTGATGCTTGGATGGGGTCAGAGTGACGAGCTAGTATGGCCTTGTCATCGACAAAGGAGCATAAAGATGTATGGTGATGTTCTGCGATGTTTGCAGAGTATACTGTGCAGAGGATAGGGCCAAGGATACTCCCCTGTGGTACTCCAGCACCTACAGGGTAATAGGAAGAATGCGATGTCCTTTGACAGACCTGGTAGTACCGATCAGATAGGTAAAACTTTAGAATAAGGAAATATGTAAAGGAAACTATGCTCTAGAGTTTGAACAAGAGACCAGCATGCCAAACTTTGTCGAAGGCTTGTGCTTCGTCCAGAAAGGCAGCTGCACAGTACTGTTTCTTCTCCAGGGCTAGGGCTATTTGATCCACCTCTCTCAGTAGCACTGTTGAATTGTAGAGTGATGGGACCTGGATCCAAACTGATGGTGGGGAATAAGGTTCTGAGAGTTAAGAATGGGATAAAGGCGTTGGAGAAGTAGTTTTTCAAAGATATTTCCCTGTAGTGGAAGTAAACTAATTGGTCTATAAGAAGAAGGGACATGAGTAGATGGTTTGTGGATCATTTTTATTATTGACAACTTCCAAGCCAAAGGGAAATATGTGATCCAGAGAATGTTATTATATATTAGGGTAAGGAAGAGGATGGCTTTCTTTGGAAGTTGGCGGAGAATTTCAGCCGTAATCAAATCATAGCCGGGGGCCTTTCGGAGCTTAAGTCTTTTTACTTTCTCATATAAAGAGAAAGTATTGTGATGGCGCGAAAATTCGATTTTGAGATTTTGATGGATTTACACGTTTTGAGGTCCCCTGAGTCCAAAAAAGTGGTTTTTAAAAAATGTCTGTCTGTCGTCTGTCGTCTGTCGTCTGTCTGTCGTCTGTGCAGACGCCTGGAGCCCAAACTACTGGGCCGATTTTGACGAAATTTGGCATACATGTTCAGAAAAATCATACCCCGAGGCGAAATCGAGAAATGAATTTTAGCTCTAAATTTGGGGGCGCTACCCCCCAAAAACTCTGAAAAAACATGAAAAAAAATTATTTCTGAAAACGGTTCCGACGATTTTGATTAAAAAATTCTATAATGTAGTCCATTTGAATACGAATCCAACGATATAAGCCGGTTTCCCGGGAAAAATCTAGTTCCTGAGATATTAGCTTAAAACGCGGACGGAGAGAGCCCGGGTTCGATTCCCCGACCAGGAGAAGTTATTTTTATGATAAATTTTGATGAAATGTTCAATAATATTTAAATGTACATTTGAAAACTAATAAATGGAAACACTGGGCTAAGTAATTATAAACTCATATATGAGAAAGTTTGTCTGAGTTGTATCGGACCGATTTTTATTATGTGTATTATGTCTGATTGGTTGAATGCCTGTGGTGGTGGTGAGAGTTGCAGTGTCTCCTCTAAAGTGTGGTGTACTAGTTTAGTCTGTACAGTGTCTATGTTATCGTGTGGTGAAAATACTGCATGTAAGTGTTTGGCGAATTTGTTTGCCATACGAGTATCTTTATCCGACCTAGTCCAAGATTCGTCAGCCATTTTAAGCGGGTGAGTTATTTGTTTCCGTCTTAATACTCGCCTTGTAGCTTGTAGCTGTCCAAAGTGATTTATCTGTTTGTGTCAACGCTGACGTGTAATTGTTATATTTTTCTTTATTATATTGTCTTATTTTATTATTTTTATTTCCGTGAGAGCATATTGTATGTTTGTTTATCACTTGGGTATCATGTTTGCTGCCATTTAGCCCTAGCTCACCTTTTGTCGGTTATAAGTTCACGAATACGAAGTGGTAAATAGAAATCCTTTTTATAGCGTTTGATATCAAGAGAAGCTTTCTGAACAGAATTTTGAATTTTTGATGTTATGAATTCGATCGCATCATCAATTTGTTCCGGTGTTTTGAGTGAGATATTAAGAGTGGTGTGTTGCTCGACTATGGTCCGGAAAAGATCCCAATCAACTTGTTCACTAATGAGAGGGTTTTCGGGAGGAGTTAGGATTGGACAGTTATGTAGGAGCAGGAGAACAGGACTGTGGTCGGAACAAAGTTCTAATAGGTTAGTGATATTAGTTTGGGATGCAGGAATGTTGCGGTTTATAAAATAGTCTAGAGTCTAGAATATCAGGCCAAATATTATAATGTGAGGGCCAGTAGGTGGGTTGAGAGGGTGCAATCACATTGCAATCTGTGTTGATAAGGGGTTTGAATAAAAGTTTTCCAATGGCATTGGGGACTCAGCATCCCCACTGAGGGTGTTTCGAGTTATAATCTCCCCCAGAGATAAAACGGGGGCCAAGAAAGGGGCATAGAGATAGAAATTCTTGTTGGGTAACGATTTTATTGGGAGGACAGTATACTGCTGCTAAAGGTAGTTGATAGTCAAAGAGCTGAATTGAAATAATAGTGGCTTGTAGGGAATTAGTAGGTTCATAGTAGAGAATTGTATGGAGATATTATGTTTTATTAGGACAGCCTTACCACCATGAGCAGTTTCATCTGGATGATCAGTACGATATAGGGTATAATCACGGATCCGGAAATAGGAACGGGAAGTAAAATGGGTTTCCGTTAAAAGAACTATGTCAATATACACTTATCATGTTATACTTAGTCTAATACTAATACTTTCTATGATTATTTGCACTATTGCCGTTCCACAAGAGGATGGTAATGGAATCAATGGTAGGAAAGAAGGTTATTTTGAGAGGGCAGGCAGGAGGGACACAAGGGCATTAATAGCAGAAACCAGTGGTAGGATAAGCGCTTCGAGTTTTGAGGAGAAGACTGTAAGTATTGAGGTTAAGTCACAAGCTGTAGGTGGAGGAGGGATAAATGAAGCTTGTGTTGGATTAGTAGTGACACGTTGGTTTGCCAACGCTGAAGCATAGTTAACATACACTTGTTTATTTACATTAGTGTTAGGCGAAGGTGAAATATTTTGGTTAACATTAAGAGTAGGTAAATGTGTGTACAGTGTATACAGTGTTATATAGTGTTATATTTCATGTTGAAGATTTCTGTATTAATCGGATTTGGTTCCAGATCTTTGAGTAATAATTATTTTTCACGTTTTTTTTTTTAGAGTTTATGGGGGGTTGTGCCCTTAAATTTGGGGCAAAAATTAATTTCTCGATTTCACCTCGGGGTATTATTTTTCTGAACATGTATGCAAAATTTCGTCAAAATCGGCTTTGTAGTTTAGGCTCCACGCGTCTGCACAGACGACAGACATTTTTTTAAAACTACTTTTATGGACTCGGGCCTCAAAACGTGTAAATCCATCAAAATCTCAAAATTGAATTTTTGCACCATTACAATACTTTCTATATATGAGAAAGTAAAAAAACTGAAAAACAACATTATTTGTCGAAAACGGCCCCGACGATTTAAATTAAAAATACACTGCCAATTAGTGTGGCACATAGTTTCCTCGCATCCTATCATGTACTTTATTCTTATATTAACAATAAAGTTTTATTACTTTATTCTTATATTAGGTTTGTTCCAACCACTCTTCAAACTGGTTTGGAACTGTACGACGCATGCGCATTTGGAAAAAAGAGTTCCAACGAGCCCAAACTCAAACTCTGACTGACTCCGACTGTTAATCGGCTGTTCCAACCACGCTCTGATTGAATCACGGATTAGTTTGGAACCAGTCAGAGCAGTCAGCGATCGGCGGCAGGGACTAGTAGTTTGGGATTGAGTTTGGGTGAACAGAAACGTAACCTTCCGCTCCGCTTCATTGATTTTGTTTTGATTTCGCTCGCCTATTATAATTATTCTCCTTTCTTGCGAATCAACTGTTCTTTTTAAAATGTTTTTGTACGAATGCGACGATGAATTTTTGTGCATATAATTGGCATTTTCTAGATATTTCTGAAAAAAATAAAAATTGGACCTATTTTCCAAGATGGACTTTTGATACTTATTCCATTTTCAAACAAATATCGAAAGAATCCGATTTATTTCAGCAATATTTCTTTCGTTAACTGGAGTAAGATTAATATTTGTTTTTTTAAAACAAAAGAGCATTTAGGATTATATCAATAAATATACGAATACGAGTGTGCCGTGAGTCTACTAAAACTGGCTCACCTCAGTAAGCCCGAAAATTGTGAATTGCGTAAATAGAAATGAAATCGTGAATTCATGTAATAAATAAAAATTTCTAAAATGTGTGCATGTATTTTCGTCATATCCTCAATGAGTATGTAGGTTTTACTTCCAACTTTCGAGCTTAATTAGCATTAGAAAATGAAACTTTTGTGGTGTGGCGCCCCCTTGTTGTGCGAGCCCCTAGGCGGCCTAAATCAGGCCCTGATTTAAGCGACTGGCACTTATCTTCATCAACTATTGACTTATCCATCATCCATATCTTTAATATTAATAAGTTCAGGTATTTTCGATAGCACAGAAACGCAAAATCACATAAACGATCAACTCAAAAAGTTGTTCTGATAACAGTGCTAAAACCTACCACGGCAAACAGTTTGGTTCGTGAAAGGAGCGTTCCAACAAAAACGAAATCACAAATCAATTCCCAACGGTCAGTGATCGCGCATGCGCATTACGTCAATCACGGACTAATCCGAAACTGATTCGGAACGGGTGGTTGGAACAAACCTATTGTTTATTGTGTAAGAACAATTAAAATTTTTTAGCGATCTTTAACACTTTATAGGGGTGTCGCTGTAGGTTTTACTAAAATATTGTATTTGAAAAAAATGTTAGTCTCATTGAATAAATAAGGTTTGCTTTTTTTCCCGACCGAAAATTCCAATTTTAAATTTGAAGTTCACGTTTACGCGAGCGTTGCGCGTGAACGCTTGAACGGATAACGTTGTCCAACGAACTCGACCTGAGCATTGGTAAAATAAAAATGTCTACCAAATTTCATCAAAATCGGGCAACATTTACTCAAGTTATCGTCGCACGTTTCACGATTCGCGGACACACAGACCGACAGACAGACAGACAGACAGACAGACAGACAGACAGACAGACAGACAGACAGACAGACACGGAACAAAAAATGTTCCCTGATGTCTGAAACGGATTTCTGTCTTGGAATTTTTAAAATCGGAGGCATAAAACTTTTTTGTTCTCAAAAGTGAACACAATGCTTCCGTTACCTTCGGTAAGCTCGGAAGCAAAATAAACTAACATGTAGTCTATTTAAATACGAATCTAATGATATTAGCTGTTTTCACGGTAAAAATCTAGTTTCAGAAATATTCATGAAAGTAAATCTGATTTTGTTGAAAATTGAAAAAAAAAAAATCGGTCTGAGACAACTCAGACAAACTTTCTTATATAAGAGTTCATAATTACTTAGCCTAGTTTTTTCCATTTATTAGTTGTCGTATGTACATTTAATTATTATTGAACATTTCAACACAAAACGTATCATATAAATAACTTCTCCTGGGCGGGGAGTTGAACCTGGGCTCTCTCGAGATTATACGAGAAAGTTAGACTGAGTTGTCTGGGACCTAGTTTGTCAGCTACAGTGTATATATACACTGGCAGCTTTTGTGAATTTTTGACTTGGCGGGGCGGAACGCTAACGCTGCTGCTTCCTAAATATTATTATAATATACCTGTTTTCATAAGCGGAAGTAGCCTGCTGGATAATGTCTAAAATAAGAGTCTTTCCCTCTTTTAATTTCTCCATGGAAGCGTCAAGTATTTCCTTGAAACGGCCTCTGTGAGAAAGCAAGTTTTGGATTTCCATCCTTAACATTTTGTTCCTTGCTATGACCTTGTTTAAATCCACCGTCACCTGAAAACAGAAATTATGGATTATTTGTGAGGTTAAGCATCGTGCCACAGTTCTCCAACTGCTCTTATATTAAACACACTTACTCTAAACCCTAATATTTACTTTCTCATACAGTTTATAGTACATATATGTACTAGCATTTACCCCTCACGGGGCTCACGCTAGGTATTAGTGGATATGTTTCCTATAATCATGTAGGCCTAGCAATTAAATAAAATTCCTAAATAGTATTTTGTTTCCAAAGCCTTCGGTTTAGATTAGGAATAAAATCAGGACTATATTACGCATCATTAATTCCAGTTCTAAGAATATAATACTCTCCAAGTCGTAGTTTGGAGTCTGTCTATACATATTTAAAAAATAACCAATAGAAATTAAGTAATATAGTAATAAATGATAATGCTAAAAAATATATAATAAATAAGAAAATAAATGTAGTCAAAACAAATTTTACTGGGAAGTCATTGAACAGTCATCAACCATGATGGTGCATTAATTTAATTACCAGTCTCTTCTCTCAATACGGCAGTTGCACCAGTAAATATTTAATAAATATAGCTCTAGTACCAATTAATAAAATAATAAATACTTGATTTAAAGAGCATTAGTGTGAGGTTTAAGAACCCCAGTTAGAAATTAAATCGGTCAACAATCGCGGACGCCATAAAAGCTCAAAGGCAATTTTTTTTTAAAAAAAAATATCAAATTTAGCTCTATTTAAGGTAGAACTGATGGAGGTACGACAAAATGTCATAGGACCAAAGTTGTACATCTTTTAAAATCAGTTACCGCTGGTGCAATCTGCTTTTCGATACGACTTCCCGTTTAGCCGCAATAGGCCTCTAAAAGAACTTTAAAGTTGCGTCCGCCATCTTTAATTTTTTTAAGGGGGGAGGATACTTTTTTAAATTTTTCCAGTCGGTTTGGGCCAATTTCCGACCAAACGCAAAAAACCGCGAGTCTTTAGGTGGTCTAGAAGTACCCCAACATTTTGATTAGCGAGTCTGTGGGTTTTGGTGATGGTGGGTCAACAGAAACGGTAAATCATAATCTCCTTCAATGTCAACCTACATTTTCAGTTTCTACCGTCACCCGTACCATTCCGTCGACACCTTCCGTGTCATCAAATATTAATGCTTATGTACCTTCTGTGTCTGACTTTAGTACCGTTAAGCCGACACCTGTGGTGTTGCGCACTATCGTTCCGGACCCCTCTAGGGAGTCAAACTCTGTTACCTTCTCGGATGCTAATGCATCGTATTCTTCGCGACCACTCCTCCTGGAGATAGTACTCATTAGTATTCGGGTGACCACTTGTGGTTCATCCAGGAAAGTGGAGAGAATGTTAGTACCATTCCTTCCCTGTACGATCCCGGATCAAGCAGTGGCGTAACTGTGGGCCCGCGCGGGCCCGCATTGCGGGAGGGCCCCCCAGTGCCAGGGGGCCCCCAAATCCAGAAATAACTGGAATTACTATCCTTGTACAAACGTCGAGGAGGGGCCCCAATCCTGAACGCAAGAGGTTTTTTTTTTTTTTTGCTCATCAATTTTTTCTTTGGCGAGGGCCCCCAAAAGGTTCTTGCGGGGGGGCCCCCAATGGTCTAGCTACGCCACTGGGATCAAGCCTATCATTTGTAGGAGACTTTGGCTTACAGAAATATGAGTTGCAGGTATAGCCAAGCTTGCTTTTCCTATCCAGGTAGCCGACAGTAACACTGCAAGTGTGGTGGTTGTCTACGACTTGTCGATTAACCTGGGGGGGGGGGGGGGGGCGTTATTACCAAGCCCCGTTTCATTATCTTCCTACATTGTCTGTGCCGTTCCTATTAGGAATTGATTTTATATCCCAGGCGGGGATGTGTACTAATGCCCACCACCTGGTGGTTTCACGACTCACCAGAGGGTCATTTTCGTCTTTTGCTACATAGCGGTTTTGGTTCAGTCCTGCCGACCCCTCAACCGGATGTACTTGTTTGTGGGATCCGAGGGTTGAATACCCAGTTGAAGTATTGGCACCTCTCCAAGTAGAAGATTTACCGGGAGCCACGCTGTTCCAGTTTTAGGTCATCTCTTTTCAGGCACCGGATGCCATCTAGCGCTTCCTTGCCGTACTAGAGGAGTGTCACTTGTCTTAACTTTGGGCCCTTTTAATTTCGGCCCCACTCAATCTCCCCCTTTGATTTTAATTCACTTAGAACTTTTCATTAACAGTAATTATAAAATTCCTATTACTCCCAGAAATTATCTCTCACCTTTCCTAAATTATTGATACCCGTTCTGTATCTTTTTCTAATTCTTTTCGTTCTGACTTTTCTTTGAGTTTTCAGCAACCCTGTTTGGGAAAGGTCGTTTTTGTTTGTTTTTATAGTTCGCAAATTCGAAAGTGAACAGGCCATTGCTATAGTAACAGGTTCTTTTTCGGCGATTTTTCCCTTTAATTTTCTCATTCGGATTTCATAAGACCACGCCGTTTCCGAATTTCTCGTTCCGTTATGAAGTTATGAAGATTTGAAGAATTGGTTGAGGACCGACTGCTGCTGTAACGTATGTGAATCCGTTAACCCACGCCTGTTTCACCTAACCGTAAATCGATTCTCTTAAATTGGTTTCGCCTTTTCGTATTTTCTTAGAATATCCCTTGCGACTTTTACGATTAGATAAGTTAACACTCTACTGTTCCTTACAGGACTGTGGAACTGTAGCTGTCGAATTACTGTTGATTTACTCGCTTGCGGCACACCTTCTTGACTTACTTTACTTACCAATACCTCCACGCGGACTTCTCCTATACCGTACCGATAAGTAAGACCTTGAGTTTAACTTATTATGTCCCGTTTCCGTTTAACTGTGCATAGTGTCTCATGAGGGTTTCGCTCTAGTTCTAGGACAGCGGCTGGAGAACACCAGAGTTCCTTTGTTGAGCTGGGACCTTTGGAACAATCTAACTTCGCTGTCGGGAAGTCTCACGAGACTACGCTCAAGACAACCCTCCAACACCAACACCGTTGTCGTACAATCTAAAATGACTCGTTGATGTAGTTCCGGTTATTTATGTTAACCCGTGCCTTCACCCTTATGATGATTGGTCCCGAACTTTACAGTACGTGAAGCTGGTTATTCTGATAATTGGCACACCTAAAAATTTAACTTCCCCACAATAATTTATCTAATAATCTATCTACCGTTTACCTATTGACTGGCTTTTAGGTTGAGGTAGCAAATACTGTTATCAGTGAATCTTTAATTTATCTACCTGTTTAGTCTCCAATCAATCCTTCCCATCATTCCTTTATGCCAAACGATACTCGAGGCGCGATCTGTTGAGAGGCTTACAAACTACATAGCCCTCCTACAGTGCTGCACTCTACACGCCACTGATGAAGAGGTCATCGCCACTCGAGTTGCCGTTTCAGTTGCCAATTTGCCCGCAGCCTTGGAGCTCACTGAGTGCCGCCTGTGCAGTGACTATTTCGAGTACTACATGTGATGTGCCCGTGCCGGCTCTTATGCGTGAGTACCTTCTATTCTTCCTTAATCCTTTACTATTCCCTTTGTAGCTTTGCCCTACTTTCATCCATACACCATACAGTCCAAATTTTAAGGTGGCCGATTTATTATCGGTTCACACCCATACACTACCGTTTACCTATTGACTGGCTTTTAGGATGAGGTAGCAAATACTGTTACCAGTCGATCTTTAATTTATCTACCGTTTACCTATTGACTGGCTTTTAGGTTGAGGTAGCAAATACTGATATCAGTGAATCTTTAATTTATCTTACGTTTACCTATTCACTGGTTTTTAGGTTGAGATAGCAAATACTGTTACCAGTCAATCTTTAATTTATCTACCGTTTACCTGTTGACTGGCTTTGAGGTAGCAAAGACTGTTACCAGTCAATCTTTAATTTATCTACCGTTTACCTGTTGACAGGCTTTGAGGTAGCAAAGACTGTTACCAGTCAATTTTTAATTTATCTACCGTTTACCTGTTGACTGGCTTTGAGGTAGCAAAGACTGTTACCAGTCAATCTTTAATTTATCTACCGTTTACCTATTGACTGGCTTTGAGGTAGCAAAGACTGTTACCAGTCAATCTTTAATTTATCTACCGTTTACCAATTGACTGACTTTGAGGTTGCAAAGACTGTTACCAGCCGATCTTTAATTTATCTAAAGTTTACTAATTTATGTATTTCACGTTTATCTAATTATTCTTTTGTATCTAATAATAAATTATAATTATAATTTGTTATATTGTTAAATTATTATTTCTTTTTGGCCTCCAGGGTACTGCCCACTACTCCTGTCAGCCTAATCTATTATTTACCTTTTGTACTTTCACATTGTATTATATTTCTAAGATATATCAATCTATACGGATAAAAATTTACTATTCACGTTTGTTTATTTATTCTGTCTTTCTACAAACACCTAGGTTAGTCGAAATTCACTCCGGTGAAGTTATCGTCTTGAACAGACCAGGTAGACTTAGAACCTTTCTCAATCTGTCGCTTACAACTTGGCAGTTTATTATTTATTGTGTAACTTTTAGGGCACAATGTACAGACAAAACTTTAATTTTATATACAATGGTTAATCAAAGATAAAGATAATTCCAATATCAACCCAGAGATGCAATAAGACACTGGTGGGAGGGATAGAGAAAGAAACTATCCTGCTTTTACAGGAAAGTTAACTTTTTAAACTGTTTCTCCAGCGGTCGGAATGGATTACTAATTAGGGATTTTTGCAAATGATTTTATCCTGTGGGAGAAGTTATATAGAAATAAGGCGGCACTAAGGATGCTCTGTGGCCTCGAGATTTGAGATATTCTCATATAAATTTAAATGTTTCTATACGGTAGCTTATTATTTACACATTAAAATAAAATAATACGTTAAAAATTAGAAACTTGGTAGCGAAGCAAGGGAATCTAGCTCGTACAATAATAATTTACCTACAATGCTGAGCTTTGTTTCGAGGATGCCCACGTAACTCTCGTTGTCAGTAGTCACCAAGTCAAGTTTCGGTTCGGCTCCTAAACATTTTCTCAAAAAATTCCGTATTTCCAATTCGGTCTTACGAAGTTCTTCTGAAATTTCCTTAAAATCAAATTGGCTCTTATTTACTTGTGCTTCCAATCCTTCCTGCAAGATCAAACCAAACCCAATTCATTTCAGGTTCGCTAATTATTGACACCAAAATTTAGATTTAGACATGCATTCACTAATATATAGAGAGAGGTAAATATGTATCTATATTGTGTAATGTATACTAGTTACTGATACTAATAAAATCGTGCTTACAGGCTATATAGACGCTGACTAAGCAGAAGGCAAAGGAGATTGATTTTCAACGAGTGGTTACGTTTTCTTTTTAGGAGAAAGTGTAATTTTTTGGAAAACAAAACTCTTTAGCTTTATTGCAAATAGAGACCAAATACATAGCTACGGTGTCGGTGGAATATTTGAATTCGGAGACATAAAAAAACTATTACAATGTTTCGGATACCTTCGGTAAGCTTAGGGGAGGGGGGAGTCATAAACGTATGGTATTGAATGTCTCATAAGTGGGTCCCATTTCTTGATTAAGGTGTAATCATGTTCAATAATACATCAAATTTTCACGCGTCATCCTTAAAGACATAAAATTCTCTTCTCTAGGGTAGACTGTGGCAAATTTTGTAAGCAGACGCTTCGCGGGAATTTCGTCTTCCTATCCGCACGACTCTGAGTCCCAACCCTTTTTCCTGGCCCCTTCTCTTTTTACTTTCTCATATAAAGAGAAAGTATTGTGATGGCGCGAAAATTCCATTTTGGGATTTTGATTTATTTACACGTTTTTAGGTCCCCTGAGTCAAAAAAGTGGTTTCTAAAAAAGTCTGTCTGTGTTTAGACGCCTGGAGCCTAAACCTCTGGGCCGATTTTGACGAAATTTGGCATACATGTTCAGAAAGAGCTTACCCCGAGGCGAAATCGAGAAATGAATTTTAGCTCCAAAGTTGGGGGCGCTACCCCCCAAAAACCCTGAAAAAAAAACGAGAAAAAAAAAATTATATCTCAAAATCTTTTTGAAATCAGCTCCGACGATTTTGATTAAAAAATTATAAAATGTAGTCCATTTAAATACGAATCTAAAGCCGCGTCCACACCGGCCGCGCATCGTGTTTTCAAACGTTTGCAAACAGGGATGCGCGGCCGGTGTGGACGCCACCGCGCGCACGAACGAATGCTTGTTTGTGTTCGCGGGCGCTCCGGGTAGAGTCGGTACATCAAAGGATGTTTGCTGTTTGTGCGCGTTTGGTGTGGACGCTTTTTGAGCAAACTCCTTGAGCATTCGCAAACAGCCTATGTTTGGACATGGAAAGCCAAGAAAGAAATTTTTTTTCTTTCGTATTATTTGTGATATTGTGATTCCTGTTATAATGGTATTATATTATGTTATTGTGATTATTATGTGTTATTGTGAAATCGGAGACATAAATCTTTTTCGTTCTCAAAAGTGAACACAATGCTTCCGTTACCTTCGGTAAGCTTAGAAGCAATAAAATAAATATTTAATTTTAAGCAAATTAATAGTTAATCATGAGTTATAGTTTATAGTTTAAAAGGATGATTGGAGTAGACGGTAGTGACGGAAATTAATGGTTTATAGGAGGGTTCCTAAAAGTGCGGGATCACAGTCACAGCTAGCGGATCGATACCTGTATCCTTCTGTATAAATAACAATATATTCTTGTTTTCTGAGATCTTTGACCGATATTATGTAAGAAAGTTAGTACTTCTTAAGATTGTTACTCCCCTATGTGTTTTAGGTTTCTTTACGAAGTACGAAAAGAAACCTTATATAATGGCTCTGTCTGTCTGTCTGTCCGTTAGCATGTGTCCATAATTCATAAACTACTATAGCTAGGAACATGAAATCGGCAACAGGTGCATTTTGGCATTTGTGACAACTGAACACTTTTTGGAGTTTTCACACTTTATATTTCCAAGATGGCGGCAAATATGGTGGGTGACTAAAAACAAGTTTTTAGTCACCATGATATGTTATACATTAATTTAAAGCTCTTGAAGTGTAGAAAAAGAATATGCAACTATTAAAATTTCACACATAATATTTTCAATATGGTGGGTGACTAAAAAAAAAAAAAACTAAAGTTTTTAGTCGCCTTGACATGTTATGTTATACCTCAATTTAAAGGACTTGAAGTGTAAAAAAAGAAATGCAACGAATATGTAACTATTAAAACGAATATGCAATTATTCAAATTTCACTCTTAATAAACCGATGATTATCGACTCACGTTCTTACGTGTAGCGCCTTACTTGTTTTTTTGTTTTTTTGTTTCTTTTTTCTCGTTTAAAACTGTATTTTTCTATTGCTTAAAGTACAAAAATAGTATATTATGTTACTAGGCTGTGACGTGAGTTTTTTCTTTACCGCGGCAATTACATTTACTGTCGAGCGAAGCGAGACAGTAAATATTGCCAAGGTAAAGAAAAAACACTTCAAAGTCGCGTAGCATATGCTATTTTTTCCGAGGTAGCAGACAATGAAAAAACATTAAATATTAATCACTAATCAATATATGATAATAACAAATATTAGAACATACTTAAGACTTAAAAAAAGAAACCTTAAAAATAGGTTACACTATAAGAACAGATAAATAAAACGCATTGACATCTAGCGGATTTTAATCGTACTAGAAGCATTTCTACAAAGACTGCAGCGGTACTAACGGAAGTTTTGACAACTACCCGCCGGAAAATAAAAATCTTTTAGTTCCTAGGACGTAAAAGATTTTTTCTTTACAGCTAGGAGTAATGAAAAGATTTTTTAAGTCCACGTAATGAAAAAATGGATTTTTAGCTATGTTTTTTAGGCTCTAAAGTTACTATTTCACAGCCTACCACGGAAAAAGATAATTTTTGTCATGTCTTGTTTGAATTTCTAAAGGGCTGATTAATACAATAAAGGGTGAGCACTTACCTTCTCCCAAATAGATTGACTCATAGTGTGTTTGAATGGATCAAGATTGGGGACCAAGTTCTCTGAGCCCAGGTTCGTCTTCTCTCCAGTCAACACGTTTATCAACATCCTGAGCACACAGATTTAATTCCATTTATACAAAAATTAACGTTTTGTCTGCACACCGGAATTGCGAAGATGTTGGATATTTGGTAATGTTATAAATTACGAAAACTAAAACTGGCTTTAACTTTTTGACTGGGCTGTCTGTCCTCTGAACACGTTTTTAGACGTAAAAATGGCTTTAAAAAACCCATTTATTTGTATAAAGTGATGAACACTAATATGCACACATAAGATTTTTGTTCTAGTTTATATTTATTATTTTGAAATTGGTATTGTTATTATTGTGTTTTATGTGTTAATTCACCAACTTGGATGGATTTTAGCGATCCTGAGTGAATCCCCCACCCTTAAAAACCCCCTGGTTCCTTGTGTACGTGCGTACGTGAGTGGATATTTTATGTATATTTTTTTAAATTAACTATTCACTTTACCGAAATTGTATGATATAAGTTTTGAATTGTAAAAAGGAACAGTATAAAAAAAAAAACAAGTCAATTGGACAATTAGAAATTGGTGGGTGTTAAAGTGCATATTTACCGAATGCTTCACTTCCCAAAATTGGACCTAACTAACTTCTTAAGTTACGCTCGACTAGTTTTATAGATAAATTACCTTTGCTTGGCTAAATAGACATTAGTTTCGGTTTGGTAGGATAGTCTACTGCCTTCCATTATTTTGTATTGTCTATCAAGTCTTGCTAGTTGTGCTCTAGCCATTTTAACCGACTCCGTTTCTGACTCTTTTCTTGATAAATAGCGTTTTCTTCTTTCTGGCATTTTTTCTAAACTCTAACGCAAATATCTCTAGTGAAACTACTTTGTGGTAAAAGACTGCTTGACACCGGAGTGGCAGGGCTTACTTTCTACTTCAATAGATCTAACAGAGGTCTATGGTTACGGAATAAACATTTCTCCCTCCCTACTTTCAGTCACCGTAGGCAAGCAAGCTTAGAAGGCAATCGAGCGGAATACGAAGCTGTATTCCTTTTAGTTTTTATTGGGTTCTCGACTATTTTTTTGACCCAGCAAATTAACATTTGACTACATATAAACTAACTTCAAAATAAACTATATGTACAACTAAACTACGAAATAAACAATAATATAAATAGAAATCATTTCAAGATAAAAAGAACTTTTTATATACTACGTTTTTAAATTTTCTGTTGAATCGTATGAAATGTTGATAATATAATTGTTATTGCTATATAATATACTAGCTGAATACCCGTGCTTCGCTACGGGGTGTTTTATTTTCAATTTAATGGATTTATAAACTACCATCAAGAAACATTTAAATTATTTTACAAAGCGAGAATATCTAGATTCTATCAATCCCCCTTATTTCTTTACCCCCTCCGCTTTGATAAGATAATTTGCTAGTATCCCAAATTAGTAATTGATTCCGACTACTGAAGAAAAATTCTAAAAAAATTTAAAAAGGAAAAGCAGTGGTATTTTCCTTCTATTTTATTAACTATTGTCTTAATATCTAAAATTAAATCTAAATATTTGTTGACAGCGATTGAATAGTAATTTCTTTAACAGTTCTTCCTACAGAAATTTCCACAAAAGATAAAATATTTTCAGTAGTTTCATATGCAATTTTGGTTGAATACATTTTTTATAAAATGAAATTATAATTTTGATATCTATTTAGAAGCTTGTTCTCTGCCCCATATAAAGCTACCAAAACGTCTTATAGCCTATATCACCCGCAGAATTGAGCTTAACATTGTACCGAAGAACCTCCAAAATCTATTCAGCCATTTGGACGTGATTAAATCACAGACAAACAGATATGATATTTCCTAAACTTAAATTCATTGTCAGAACTACTCATTCAGTGGAAATACAAAATTTGAGCCCAATCGGATAAATATGTACAATGTACAGTCACAACAATTATTAGTTTGTTATACATAGATATAGATATATTTTTCCATTTTACCCCCCTAAATGTACATAATAATTGTACAGCACTCTACAGCACTCTTAAAGAGCTTTTCAACGGTTTGCATCGTGAAGAGTTTTCATTACTTTGACATCTGCACCCTGTACCCCTGTGTACCAAACTTTAAATTTCGAAAATTCATGTATACAGTGACCTTCCCCTTGCTTTGAAGGTCAAGTGCTCAAATTTTCATCGAAATCGGACTAGAACTGTAGATTTGAATAATGAACACACACACAAACATCCGTTGACTTTTCAACTATACGTTGACATTTTCTTTTTTACCCCTCTCCTAAATGAAAATATGACAAAAACGTACATGACAACAATTATTTTTCTCTTAAAGAGCCTTTCAACGTTATGCATCATAAAGGGTATTCATTACTTTGACATTTGTACCCCGTACCCCTGTGTATTTGGCTGGAAACTGGATAAAGTCAATTCCCTCCATCCTAAATGAAAATATAACAAAAATGTACATAACAACTATTACTGCCTTCTATAAGGGCTTTCCGAACTTTTGTAGGCCATACCCCTGTCTAACAAAATTTAAATTAAGACTTACCCTTTTATACTCGTATAAAAGATTTTTCCAATTTTACCCCCTCCTAAATGAAAATATAACAAAATTGTCTATAACAACAATTACTCAATTACTGTACTCTTAAAGAGCTTTTCAACGATATGCATCATTAAAAGTATTCATTACTTTGACATTTGTACCCCGTACCCCTGTGTACCAACATTTTAACTTCATAATCTCATGTAGGCAGTGACCTTCCCCTTGTTTTGAAGGAAAGTGTGTAAATTCATCAAATTGGGATAAACTGTAGATTTGTATAAAAGACACTCATAGACACTCTTCATTTATATAGGATGTAGTTATACATATTTTTCCATTTTACCCCCTGCGTTGATTCTATGTCAGTCAGTCAATCAGGACATTGCCACTTATATTATAGATGTAGTTATACATATTTTCCCATTTTACCCCCTCCTAAATGAAATTATGACAAAACTGTAGGTACATAACAACAATTACTGTACTTTTAAAGAGCTTTTCAACGATATACATCATTAAAAGTATTCATTACTTTGACATTTGTACCCCGTACCCCTGGGTACAAAAATAAAAATTTCGCAAAATCCTTTCTTAGTGGATGCCTACGCATTGAACCGAGTATATCCTCAAAATTTCAAGTCTCTTAGTTAAGCAGATTTTGCTGTGCGTTGATTCTATGTCAGTCAGTCAATCAGGACATTGCCACTTATATTATAGAAGTAGTTATACATATTTTCCCATTTTACCCCCTCCTAAATGAAATTATGACAAAACTGTACATAACAACAATTACTGTACTTTTAAAGAGCTTTTCAACGATATACATCATTAAAAGTATTCATTACTTTGACATTTGTACCCCGTACCCCTGGGTACAAAAATAAAAATTTCGCAAAATCCTTTCTTAGTGGATGCCTATGATATGAACCGAGTACATCCTCAAAATTTCAAGTCTCTCAGTTAAGCAGATTTTGCTGTGCGTTGATTCTATGTCAGTCAGTCAATCAGGACATTGCCACTTATATTATAGACTAGCTGAATACCCGTGCTTCGCTACGGGGTGTTTTATTTTCAATTTAATGGATTTATAAACTACCATCAAGAAACATTTAAATAATTTTACAAAGCGAGAATATCTAGATTCTATCCCTCCCCCTTATTTCTATACCCCCTCCCCTTTGATAAGATAATTTGGTAATATCCCAAATTAGTAATTCATTCCGACTAAATTTTTAAAAAGGAAAAGCAGTGGTATTTTCCTTCTGTAATAAATAAAATAAGAAATTTCCACAAAACATAAAATATGGTCAGTAGTTTCTTCTGCAATTTTGGTTAAATACATTTTTTATGAAAAATGAAATAAGAATTTTGAAATCTATTTAGAAGCCCCGTTCTCAGCTCCATATTAAGCTACCAAATCGTTTTATATCCTTTATCACCCGCAGAATTGAGCTTAACATTGTACCCAAGAACCTCCAAAATCTATTCAGCCATTTGGACGTGATTGACGCACAGACAGACACATATAAAATTTTCTAAACTTAAATTCGTTGTCAGGACTACTCATTCAGTGGAAATACCCCATATTCTCTCTCCACAGCTCGGGCCTCCATGTTCTCTAGTGGAGAGATAACCTTATGTAGAGCTAAAATGTAAAATAAATAAAATAGATAAATTGATGTACTAAAATATTATTTATGTATTAATATGTTTTATTCAATAAAGGTATTTAAAAAAAAAAAAAAATAACAAAATAAAAATAAATAAATGAATAAATACAAAATTTTAGCCCAATCGGATAAATGTACAGACACAACAATTATTAGTTTTTTATACATAAATATAGATATATTTTTCCATTTTACCCCCCTAAATGTACATAACAATAATTGTACAGCACTCTTAAAGAGCTTTTCAACGCTATGCATCGTGAAGGGTTTTCATTACTTTGACATTTGTACCCCGTACCCCTGGGTACCAAAATATCGAAAATGCATGAAGTCAGTGACCTTCCCCTTTTCCCCTTGCTTTGAAGGTCAAGTGTGCAAATTTTCATTGAAAACGGTAGATTTGAATAAAGAACACACACACAAGCGCCCGTTCGCGCGTACGCACACACACTTACGTTGACATTTCCTTTTTATTCCTCTCCTAAATGAAAATAATGACAAAAACGTACATTACAATTACTTTTCTCTTAAAGAGCCATTCAACGATATGCATCATAAAGGGTACATATCAATTACTTTGACATTTGTACCCCGTACTCCTATGTACCAACATTTTAACTTTATAATCACATGTAAGCAGTACACTCATAGACACTCTTCATTTGTATTAGATAAAATACACTCTTCATTTATATAAGATGTAGTTATACACATTTTTCCATTTTACCCCCTCCTACATGAAAATATGACAAAACTGTACATAACAACAATTACTGTACTTTTAAAGAGCTTTTAAACGATATGCATCATTAAAAGTATTTATTACTTTGACATTTGTACCCCGTACCCCTGGGTACAAAAATAAAAATTTCGCCAAATCCTTTCTTAGTGGATGCCTAGGATATGAACCGAGTATATCCTCAAAATTTCAAGTCTCTCGGTTAAGCAGATTTTGCTGTGCGTTGATTCTATGTCAGTCAGTCAGTCAATCAGGACATTGCCACTTATATTATAGATAATGTTAGTGAAAAAAAAAAAAAACCAAATTTATTTACTTCTCATAAATGACAACCATCCAGAGAGCTGATCTTAAACCTATAAAAGGACAAATCTTTGTACAACGGATCTCCCCAACACCAAATCTAAAGCATGCCATCGATATATTTGAAATAATATAATCGATAAATAATATAATCGATATTTCCTGTTTAGCTGTCATTCAATGTTTACCTATCTCAAATTTGAGACCCGTCAAAATGAAGATAGCGTAAATATTGGATATGGCAAAACAAATAAAATAAATTGCGGATTTTTTCCGAAGTAACTTTCTGTACAGCAAAATTTGGTGAAAACTAATTAAATTTTGTTGAAAGATGGCTAAAAGTATTAAAATATTGCATTGTCATCGTGTTCTGAGCTATGCTAAAAGTTTCAAATGTCTAGCTATTCGGGAAGTTAGTTAGAAATCGATTGCCAGATTTGTACCGGACAAACAAACAAATAAACAAACAAACAAACAAACAAGAATGCAAGCTAATAAAAACGTAGTAAAATCGGTCCGAGACAACTCAGACAAAACTTCCTCATATACGATTTCATAATTACTTGGCTCAGTGTTTCCCATTTATTAGTTTACCATTTATTTTATACAACATTTCTACATAATCTTTATTTAATAATATTAATACAGGCTCACTACGCTCGCATGTTATAAAGCTGCATAATCTTTATTTAATTGACCGAGCGAATAGCGCTTCCCCAGTCTTCCCCAGGTACTAGACCGATTTGCATTTCGTCTGAAAATGTTTGTTACGCGAGTTATAATAATAATAATCTATATATATAAAAGTCAACGTATGTGTGTGTGTGTGTGTGTGTGTGTGTGTGTTTGTTCTTTATACAATACTACAGTTTTAGCCCGATTTCGATGAAAATTTGCACACTTGACCTTCAAAGCAAGGAAAAAATCAAGGTCTACATGAATTTTCGAAATTCAAATTTTGGTACACAGGGGTTCGGGGTACAAGTAATGAATACGGGGTCAAAGTAATGAATACCCTTCGTGATGCATATCGTTGAAAAGCTCTTTAAGAGTGCAGTAATTGTTGTTATGTATAGTTTTGTCATATTTTTATTTAGGAGGGGGGTAAAATGGAAAATATTGCTATATCTATAAATAAAAGAATAAGAGTATCTATATGAGAGAATGTCTTTTATACAAATCTACAGTTTTATCCTAAATTGATGCATTTTTACACTCTTTTTCTTCCAAACAAGGTGGAGGTCACTGCCTACATGATTTTCCGAAATTAAAATTTTGGTACACAGAGGTACGGGGTACAAATGTCAAAGTAATGCATACCCTTCATGATGCATATCGTTGAAAAGCTCTTTAAGAGTACATTAATTGTTGTTAAGTACGTTTTTGTCATATTTTCATTTAGGAGGGGGGTAAAATGGAAATGTATATCTATATAAGTCAACGTATGTGTGAGTGTGTTTATTTTCTTTATACAAATCAATAGTTTTAATTCGATCTCGATGAAAATTTGCACACTTGACCTTCAAAGCAAGGGGAAAATCAGGATCTACATAAATTTTCGAAATTTCAATTTTGGTACACAGGGGTACGGGGTACAAGTAATGAATACGGGATCAAAATAATGAATACCCTTCGTGATGCATATCGTTGAAAAGCTCTTTAAGGGTACAGTAATTGTTTTTATGTATAGTTTTGTCATATTTTCATTTAGAAGGGGGGTAAAATGGAAAATATAACTATATCTATAGTATATAAAAAGAAGAGTATCTATATAAGAGAATGTCTTTTATACAAATCTACAGTTTTATCCCAATTTGATGAATATTTACACTCTTTTTCTTCCAAACAAGGTGAAGGTCACTGCCTACATCACTTTCCGAAATTAAAATTTTGGTACACAGAGGTACGGGGTACAAATGTCAAAGTAATGGATACCCTTCATGATGCATATCGTTGAAAAGCTTTTTAAGAGTACAGTAATTGTTGTTATGTACGTTTTTGTCATATTTTTATTTGTGAGGGGGGTAAAATGGAAATTTATATCTATATCTATAAAAGTCAACGTATGTGTGAGTGTGTTTATGTTCTTTATACAAATCAATAGTTTTAATTCGATCTCGATGAAAATTTGCTCACTTGACCTTCAAAGCAAGGGGAAGATCTCTGTCTACATGAATGTTCGAAATTTAAGTTTTGGTACACAGGGGTACGGGGTACAAATGTCAAAGTTGAAAACCCTTCATGATGCATACTGTTGAAAAGCTCTTTAAGAGTGCAATAATTGTTTTTACGTGCATTTAGGGGGGTAAATGTAAAAATATATCTAAAAGTCAACGTATGTGTGTATGTTCTTTATACAATCCATAGTTTTAGTCTGATCTCGATCAAAAAATGCACACTTGACCTTCAAAGGAAGAAAAAATTAGTGTCAACATGAATTTTCGAAATTTAAATGTTGGTACACAGGGAACAAGTTACAATAATGAATACGGGGTCAAACACTGAATACCCTTTATGATGCATATCGTTGAAAAGCTCTAAGATTACATTAATTGTTTTTATGTACAGTTCTGTCATATGTATTTTCATTTAGGAGGGGGTAAAATGGAAAAATATAGCTATATCTTATAAAAAAAGAATGGTGTCTGTATGAGGGTACATGTCTTTTATACAAATCTACAGTTTTATCCTAATTTGATGAATATTTACTCACTTTCCCTTCAAAGCAAGGGGTAGGTCACTGTCTACATGAATTTTCGAAAATTTTGGTACAAAGGGGTACGGTGTAAAAATCTCGAAGTAATGGATTCCCTTCATATCATGCATATAGCTGAAAAGCACTTTAAGAGAAAAGTAATGGTTGTTATGTACAATTTTATTTAGGAGGGGGTAAAATGGAAATTTATAGCTATATATATATATTGTACTAGCTGGTTACCCGTGCTTCGCTACGGAGTGTTATTATAATTAGATAGAAGTTTATAAACAACCATAATGAAACATATAAATTATTTTACTATGCAAAAATATCTAGATTCTACCTCTCCTACCTATATACCCCCTCCTCTTTGATACGTTAATTTTTAAATGTCCTAAATTCACCCCCCCCCCCCCTAAATTAAAATATGATAAACTGTACATAAAAACTATTACTATACTCTTTAAGAGCTTTTGCATCATGAAGGGTATTCATTACATTGACCTCGTATTCATTACTTGTACCATACCCCTGTGTAAATAAAAATTTAATTTTAAATTTCGAAAACATTTTCCCCTTGCTTTGAAGGTCAAGTGGGCAAATTTTTATCGACATAAAACTAAAACTGTAGATTTGTATAAAGAACACACACACACACATACGTTGACTTTTATATATATAGATAGCTATAAATTTCCATTTTACCCTCTCCTAAATAAAATTGAACATAACGACAATTACTTTTCTCTTAAAGTGCTTTTCAACGATATGCATTATATGAAGGGAATCCATTACTTTGACATTTTTACACCGTACCCCTTTGAACCAAAATTTAAATTACAAATATTCATGTAGACAGTGACCTCCCCATTGCTTTGAAGGGAAAGTGAGTAAATATTCATCAAATTGGGATACAACTGTATATTTGTATAAAAGACATACCCTCATACAGACACTCTCCTTTTTATATAAGATATAGCTATATTTTTCCATTTTACCCCCTCCTAAATGAAAATATGACAAAACTACACTTAACAACAATTACAGTACTCTTAAAGAGCTTTTCAACGATATGCATCATGAAGGGTATTCATTACTTTACCCCGTAACCCTGTGTACCAAAATTTAAATTTCGAAAATTCATGTAGGCAGTGATTTCTTCTTCCTTTGAAGGTCAAGTGTGCATTTTTTGATCGAGATCAGACTAAAACTGTGGCTTTGTATAAAGAACATACACACATACGTTGACTTTTAGATATATTTTTCCATTTACCCCCCTAAATGCACGTAAAAACAGTTACTGTACTCTTTAAGAGCTTTACAACAGCATGCATCATGAAGGGGTTTCAATAATTTAACATTTGTACCCAGTACCCCTGTGTACCAAAAATTAAATTTCGAACATTCATGTAGACAGAGATCTTGCCCTTGCTTTGAAGGAAGTGCGCAAATTTTCATCGAGATCGAATTAAAACTGTTGATTTGTATAAAGAACATAAACACACTCACACATACGTTGACTTTTATAGATATAGATATAAATTTCCATTTTACCCCCCTCCTAAATGAAAATATGACAAAAACGTACTTTCCAACAATTAATGTACTCTTAAAGAGCTTTTCAACGATATGCATCATGTAGGGTATCCATTACTTTGACATTTGTACCCCGTACCTCTGTGTACCAAAATTTTTATTTCGGAAAATCATGTAGGCAGTGACCTTCACCTTGTTTGGAAGATAAAGAGTGTAAAAATGCATCAAATTGGGATAAAACTGTAGATTTGTATAAAAAACATTTTATCATATAGATACTCTTCTTTTCGTAATTATATAGATATAGTTATATTTTCCATTTTACCCCCCTCCTAAATGAAAATATGACAAAACTATACATAAAAACAATTACTGTACTCTTAAAGAGCTTTTCAAAGATATGCATCACGAAGGGTATTCATTACTTTGATCCCATATTCATTACTTGTACCCCGTACCCCTGTGTACAAAAATTTAAATTTCGAAAATTCATGTAGACCTTGATTTTCTCCTTGCTTTGAAGGTCAAGTGTGCAAATTTTCATCGAGATTGGACTAAAACTGTAGATTTGTATAAAGAACAAATAAGATATAGTTATATTTTTCGATTTTACCCCCCTCCTAAATGAAAATATGACAAAAGTGTAAATAACAACAATTTGTGTACTCTTAAAGAGCTTTTCAACGATATCCATCATAAAGGGTATTCAGTCCTTTAACCCCGTATTCATTATTGTACCCTGTACCCCTGTGTACCAAAATTTAAATTTCTAAAAATCATGTAGACCTTGTTTTTTCCTTCCTTTGAAGGTCAAGTGTGCAAATTTCCATCGAGATCGGACTAAAACTGTAGATTTGTATAAAGAACAAACACACACACACACACACACACACATACGTTGACTTTTATATATATAGATAGACTAGCTGGGTACCCGTGCTTCGCTACGGAGTGTTATTATAATTAGATAAGTTTATAAACAACCATAATGAAACATATAAATTATTTTACTATGCAAGAATATCTAGATTCTATCTCTCCCACCTATTTCTATACCCCCTCCTCTCCTCTTTGATAAGCTAATTACAAATATCCTAAATTCGCCCCCCCCCCCCCTAAATTAAAATATGACTAAACTGTACATAAAAACTATTACTGTACTCTTAAAGAGCTTTTGCATCATGAAGGGTATTCATTACATTGACCCCGTATTCATTACTTGTACCATACCTCTGTGTACCAAACTTAAATTTCGAAAATTCATGTAGCCTGTAATTTTCCCCTTGCTTTGAAGGACAAGTGGGCAAATTTTTATTGACATCGAACTAAAACTGTAGATTTGTATAAAGAACATACTCACACATACGTTGATTTTTATATATATAGCTATAAATTTCCAT
The DNA here is from genome assembly GCA_951217055.1 of Gerris lacustris. Lineage (NCBI taxonomy): Eukaryota > Metazoa > Arthropoda > Insecta > Hemiptera > Gerridae > Gerris > Gerris lacustris. The sequence continues at coordinate 29,527 of OX578279.1, read as the reverse complement.
TTTACCCCCTCCTAAATAAAATTGTACATAACAACAATTACTTTTCTCTTAAAGTGCTTTTCAACGATATGCATCATATGAAGGGAATCCATTACTTTTACACCGCACCCCTTTGTACCAAAATTTAAATTACGAAAATTCATGTAGACACTTAGACAGTGACCTCCCCCTTGCTTTGAAGGGAAAGTGAGTAAATATTCATCACATTGGGATAAAACTGTAGATTTGTATAAAAGACATACCCTCATACAGACACTCTTCTTTTTATATAAGATATAGCTATATTTTTCCATTTTACCCCCTCCTAAATGAAAACACATATGACAAAACTGTACATAACAACAATTAATGTAATCTTAAAGAGCTTTTCAACGATATCCATCATAAAGGGTATTCAGTCCTTTAACCCCGTATTCATTATTGTACCCTGTTTCCTGTGTACCAATATTTAAATTTCGAAAATTTATGTAGACACTGATTTTTTCTTCCTTTGAAGGTCAAGTGTGCATTTTTTGATCGAGATCGGACTAAAACTATGGATTTGTATAAAGAACATACACACATACGTTGACTTTTAGATATATTATTCCATTTACCCCGTAAATGCACGTAGAAACAATTATTGTACTCTTAAAGAGCTTTTTAACACTATGCATCATGAAGGGATTTCAACTTTGACATTTGTACCCCGTACCCCTGTGTACCAAAACTTAAATTTCGAACATTTATGTAGACAGAGATCTTCCCCTTGCTTTGAAGGTCAAGTGAGCAAATTTTCATCGAGATCGAATTAAAACTATTGATTTGTATAAAGAACATAAACACACTCACACATACGTTGACTTTTATAGATATAGATATAAATTTCCATTTTACCCCCCTCACAAATAAAAATATGACAAAAACGTACATAACAACAATTACTGTACTCTTAAAAAGCTTTTCAACGATATGCATCATAAAGGGTATCCATTACTTTGACCCCGTATTTATTACTTGTACCCTGTACCCCTGTGTACCAAAATTTAAATTTCTAAAAATCATGTAGACCTTGTTTTTTCCTTCCTTTGAAGGTCAAGTGTGCAAATTTCCATCGAGATCGGACTAAAACTGTAGATTTGTATAAAGAACAAACACACACACACACATACGTTGACTTTTATATATATAGATAGACTAGCTGGGTACCCGTGCTTCGCTACGGAGTGTTATTATAATTAGATAAGTTTATAAACAACCATAATGAAACATATAAATTATTTTACTATGCAAGAATATCTAGATTCTATCTCTCCCACCTATTTCTATACCCCCTCCTCTCCTCTTTGATAAGCTAATTACAAATATCCTAAATTCGCCCCCCCCCCCCCCTAAATTAAAATATGACTAAACTGTACATAAAAACTATTTGTACCCCGTACCTCTGTGTACCAAAATTTTAATTTCGGAAAGTGATGTAGGCAGTGACCTTCACCTTGTTTGGAAGAAAAAGAGTGTAAATATTCATCAAATTGGGATAAAACTGTAGATTTGTATAAAAGACATTCTCTTATATAGATACTCTTCTTTTTATATACTATAGATATAGTTATATTTTCCATTTTACCCCCCTCCTAAATGAAAATATGACAAAACTATACATAAAAACAATTACTGTACCCTTAAAGAGCTTTTCAACGATATGCATCACGAAGGGTATTCATTATTTTGATCCCGTATTCATTACTTGTACCCCGTACCCCTGTGTACCAAAATTGAAATTTCGAAAATTTATGTAGATCCTGATTTTCCCCTTGCTTTGAAGGTCAAGTGTGCAAATTTTCATCGAGATCGGACTAAAACTGTAGATTTGTATAAAGAACAAAAGAGATATAGCTATATTTTTCTATTTTACCCCCCTCCTAAATGAAAATATGACAAAAGTGTACATAACAACAATTACTGTACCCTTAAAGAGCTTTTCAACGATATGCATCATGAAGGGTGTTCAATACTTTGGCCCCGTATTTATTACATGTAATCCGTACCCCTGTGTACCAAAATTGAAATTTCTAAAAATCATGTAGACCTTGTTTTTTTCGTTGCTTTGAAGGTCAAGTGTGCAAATTTTCATCGAGATCGGACTAAAACTGTAGATTTGTATAAAGAACAAACACACACACACACACACACACACACACATACGTTGACTTTTATATATATAGATATATATATATAAAAATCAACGTATGTGGGTGTATGTTCTTTATACAAATCTAAAGTATAAGTTCGATGTCGATAAAAATTTGCCCACTGGAACTTCAAAGCAAGGGGAAAATGACAGCCTACAGGAATTTTGGAAATATACATTTGGTACACAGGGGTATGGTACAAGTAATGAATACGGGGTCAATGAAATGAATACCATTGATGATGCAAAAGCTCTTTAAGAGTAGAGTAATAGTTTGTGTGTATTGTTTTGTCATATTTTACTTTAGGGGGGGTGGGGATTTTTAAAAATAAATTGGTAAATCGTCGTTTAAAGGATAAAATTAGCTTATCAAAGAGGAGGGGGTATAGAAATAGGTGGGAGAGATAGAATCTAGATATTCTTGCATAGTAAAATAATTTATATGTTTCATTATGGTTGTTTATAAACTTATCTAATTATTATAACACTCCGTAGCGAAGCACGGGTACCCAGCTAGTATGATATAATGATGACTAAGACAATACTTAGAAACACTGACAGTGAGTGTTTCACTTAACTAACGCTTACCGCTAAACGCTTCATTATATTTTCTTCAAATTTGGCATAGATGTTCTTTAAAGTCATAAAAAACAACGTATGAGTTTTATATTTAACTAGCTGAATACCTGTGCTTAGCTACGGGGTGTTTAATTTTCAATTTAATGGATTTATAAACTACCATCAAGAAACATTTAAATTATTTTACAAAGCGAGAATATCTAGATTCTATCCCTCCCCCTTATTTCTATACCCCCTCCCCTTTGATAAGATAATTTGCTAATATCCCAATTTAGTAATTCATTCCGACTAAATTTTTAAAAAGGAAAAGCAATGGTATTTTCCTTCTGTACCCCCCCCCCCCCCGTGTCATTTTACATCCCTTGGTTGAAATTGGAATTATCTTTACCATTTTATTACCATTTTATTTTAAGAATATAACATTATACAAATAAATAAACAATACATTAAAACATTTGTAATTAAATACATATGTACAGCTTAAATTACATTTGTAACATGGTTACTTCTTACGTTAAGACAAAAGCCTGTGTTGTAAGAAGGAGTGAACTTATACGCGCTTTTATTAATATACATGCTTACATCAAAAATAAGAGCTCTTTCTCAAGTATTAACTTCCTAACGTTAGGAGATCGGTCTGGGCTCAATTCCCCATCTTTTCTTACTCTGTCCTTATGTTCCCCTTAGGGATAAAATTTTAGAAAATCTCTATTGGCAGTTATCAATATAATTTAGAAATTATTATAATAAGTAACACTCTTAGATTTTATTTTAGAATTTTAAAGAAGTGGTCATGATTAAGTTAGTAAAGGTTTAGGCATGGTAAGGCGTGATTTATTAAATTATTGCCTTAATATCTAAAAATAAATCTAAATATTTTTTGACAGTGATTGAACAGTAATTTCTTTAACGGTTCTTCCTACAGAAATTTCCACAAAACATAAAATATGGTCAGTAGTTTCTTCTGCAATTTTGGTTAAATACATTTTTTACGAAAAATAATAATAATAATAATAATAATATATATATTTTCCACCAAACAAGAACAAACAAACAGAAATAATACATAAATATAAAAATTATTGATGAGGGCCCTAAGTAAGTGTTAAACACCTAGAGAGAGGGCCCCGTCTCTAATATTACTTCATACTTTTATCTTGTTTATTTCTTAACACTAATATATAATAAAACACGACAGTAAAAGATGCATATTTTAAAACAAATAACAATAATTAAACAAAAATAAAACTTTTATAATGCTTACCTTTTCAAATATTAATTTACTAATATTAGAAATAAGTGTGGTTATTAGAATTAATTTGCACCTTATTTATTTATTTTTTTTTTTTATTATTATTCATTCTTTATACTTATTTTTATGGTTTTTTATGGTTTTTTGGTTTAAGTTATAGTGGTTCTAATTAATATTTCTTTTTTATTTCATTTGTTTATTAAATTAATAATTTATATTTATTTGATATCTTTCTATAAATAATACACACCCATACTCAAATACGTATATACAAAATGCACATACATACGCTTCACTTAATATGTTTATTAATTATATCTGATTTAATAAATATTCTTTAATTTTTTTTTTGAACGTATTGAAATTATGAATATTTTTAAGATAGGCTGGAAGTGTGTTGAATAGTTGAGGTGCTCTGAAATGAAATAAGAATTTTGAAATCTATTTAGATGCCCCGTTCTCAGCCGCAGAATTAAGCTTAACATTGTACCCAAGAACCTCCAAAATCTATTCAGCCATTTGGACGTGATTGACGCACAGACAGACTGACATAAAATTTTCTAAACTTAAATTCGTTGTCAGGACTACTCATCCAGTGGAAATACCCCATATTCTCTCTCCACAGCTCGAGTCTCCATGTTCTCAAGTAGAGAGATAACCTTATGTAGAGCTAAAATGTAAAATAAATAAAATAGATAAATTGATGTACTATATTATTTATGTATTAATATGTTTTATTCAATAAAGGTATTTTAAAAAAAAAAATAATAAAAATAAATAAATGAAAAAAAAATCACAGGGAAGTACTTGCGTCCAAGTACTTTTTAGGGTTTTGTAGAAGATTAAGCAATTAAGCATGCCCGTTATGTAATTATGATTTTATTCTTTGATCTCAAGGGTCCGGGTTCGATCCCCCGGGGGGTCACAATGTTTTTTATCGGTAATAACGACTAGAAAAATTCATTTTTTCAGACCATTTCCATCGCTTCACCATAAGGTATAACCATAAAATATTTTGAAATTTTAGGACCTCCCGTTATATAGTGGTTGGGGTGGGGGGAAATTTTTGGGGTATATTTTGACTTATAAAATTAATAAAGAATGAAAAATTTAAAATAGCAAATATATATTTGAATCCTACTCTTTACCAGCTTTTATATGATACCCAACTCAAAATTTTAAAAAAATAAAATTTTTGGCGCACTTCAAATTTTCGCGCCTAAAATTGGCAATTTTTTAAAATTTGGGATGAACTCCCGGAATTTTCATCGCCCCACAATAAGGCATTAGCATGAATTATTTCGAAATTTTAGGACCAGCCGAAGTATAGTGGTTGGGGGGGGGAAAATTTTTTTTGGGTATATTTTGATTTTTTTACCCAATAAGGAATGCAAAACTTGAAAATGTATATATATCTTTGCGTCCTACTCTTCAGCAGCTTTCATTTGATACCCAACTCAAAATTTTAAAAAAATAAAATTTTTGGCGCACTTCAAATTTTCGCGCCCAAAATTGGCAATTTTTTAAAATTTAGGATGAACTCCCGGAATTTTCATCGCCCCACAATAAGGCATTAGCATGAATTAATTTGAAATTTTAGGACCAGCCGAAGTATAGTGGTTGGGGGGGGGGGGGATTTTTTTTGGGTATATTTTGATTTTTTTTTACCCAATAAGGAATGCAAAATTTACAAAAGCTTATATATATTTGCGTCCTACTCTTCAGCAGCTTTCATTTGATACCCCACTCGAAAATTAAAAAAAATATAAATTTTTGAGTTTACAACATTTTTGCGAATTGCGCATGCGCATATTCAATTTTGAACTTCTGTATATTTTTCCTGTGGTTGGGTCAAAAAGTTGCACCAGTATTTCAAATTTCAGCTCTATAGCTTAAGCGGTTCGGGCCGTATGAACCAAAGAGCGACGGACAGACGGACACATCACCCTCGGCATAAGGGTTTTGAGAAGAATCTACAAAACCCTAAAAATGAATAAATAAATGAATAAATACAAAATTTTAGCCCAATCGGATAAATGTACAGTCACAACAATTATTAGTTTTTTATACATAGATATTGATATATTTTTCCATTTTACCCCCCTAAATGTACATAATAATTGTACAGCACTCTACAGCACTCTTAAAGAGCTTTTCAACGGTATGCTTCGTGAAGGGTTTTCATTACTTTGACATTTGTACCCCGTACCTACCCCTGTGTACCAAAATCAAAATTTCGAAAATGCATGAAGTCAGTGACCTTCCCCTTTTCCCCTTGCTTTGAAGGTCAAGTGTGCAAATTTTCATTGAAATCGGAATAAAACGGTAGATTTGAATAAAGAACACACACACGCGCCCGTTCGCGCGCGCGCGCACACACACTTACGTTGACATTTCCTTTTTACCCCTCTCCTAAATGAAAATAATGATAAAAACGTACATTACAATTACTTTTCTCTTAAAGAGCCTTTCAACGATATGCATCATAAAGGGTACACCTATCAATTACTTTGTAATTTGTACCCCGTACTCCTGTGTACCAACATTTTAACTTTATAATCTCATGTAAGCAGTACACTCATAGACACTCTTCATTTATATAAGATAAAAGACACTCATAGACACTCTTCATTTATATAAGATGTAGTTATACACATTTTTCCATTTTACCCCCTCCTAAATGAAAATATGACAAAACTGTATATAACAACAATTACTGTACTTTTAAAGAGCTTTTCAACGATATGCATCATTAAAAGTATTCATTACTTTGACATTTGTACCCCGTACCCCTGGGTACAAAAATAAAAATTTCGCAAAATCCTTTCTTATTGGATGCCTATAATATGAACCGAGTATATCCTCAAAATCTAAAGTCTCTCGGGTAAGCAGATTTTGCTGTGCGTTGATTCTATGTCAGTCAGTCAATCAGGACATTGCCACTTATATTATAGATGAATTTCATTTTTCAATTTTTAAAAAAATAAAACAAAAAAGGTTTTTTCTAATTTATTTTTGGTTTATCTTGAAATTTGGCATGAATGCTACTTCAAGTTGGGAAAATAAATATATATAGTTGTTTTTTTTGTAAAAAAAAAAAAAAAAAAAAAAAAAAATGTTATTTATTTTAAAAAAATGTTATTTAGACTTTTTTACAAAAAAAAGTTTTTATTTTTTCTTGAAATTTGGAATAAATGTTCCTTTAAGACATTAAAATCGATGTATATGGTTTATTTGTTTAAAAAATGTTTAGAATTACCATAAAAATAACCTTCCCTGCAGGGAATCGAACCCGGCCTCTCACTGTCCACGTTTAAAATTATTTTTTCAGAAGCTAGATTTTTCCCGGGAAATCGACTTATACCGTTAAATTCGTATTTAAATAGACTACATATTAAAAAAAAAATAATTAAAAATCGTCGGAATATTTTTCGAGAAATAATGTTTTTTCAGAGTTTTTGAGGGGGAGTGCGCCCAAATTTATTGCTTAAATTAATTTCTCGATTTCACCTCGGGTTCTCATTTATCCTCTAAGTAATTGAAATCGATTTTTATGGTTTATTTTCGAATTAAAATTTTACAAATACCATAAAAATGACTTCGCCCCAGCGGGGAATCGAACCCCACCTCTCACTGTCCGCTTTTAAAATTATTTTCACAGAAACTAGATTTTTATCGGGAAATCGAGTTATACCTATAGATTCGTATTTAAATAGACCCTCTGTAACGTTTAAATTTATTTCTAATTTTCGCGAGGTCTACTGTTCATAAAACTACTAGTAATATTAATGTAGGCTCGCTACATTCGCCTCTTTATACAGCATTTGCAGTAAATATTTTATTTAATAAAATGATTGCAGGCTCACTACGCTCGCCAAAAAGTAAAAAAAGTAGCCGGCCGGCCGTCTTTGGTAACGTTGGAAAGCCTTTTAAAAGGTACAAATTTTTGTCTAAAAAAGTCACGTTTCCGACGCTTTTTAACGATAAATAGTTTTTATGAACCTAAGTTCAAACCCCGATTTGTTATTTTAACGAGCGAGGTCTACTGTTCACGGAACTACTTGTAAAATAATAAATACTTGATTTAAAGAGCATTAAAAAAAAAGAAAAAGAAAAGTGGATTTAAGGTAGAACCGATGGAGGTACGACAAAAAGTTATAGGACCAAAGTTGTATATCTTTTAAAATCACTTACCGCTGGCACAATCAGCTTGTCAATACGACTTACCGTTAAGCCACAATAAGCCTCCAAAAAAAACTTTAAAATGCGACCGCCATCTATAAAGTTTTAGGTGGGGGGAGTATATTTTTTTAACATTTCGGATTTTTCCAATCGGCTTGGGCCAATTTCCGACCAAACGCAAAAAACTGTGAGTCTGTAGGTGGTCTAAAAGTTCCCAAACAATTTGAATTGTGAGTCTGTGGGGTTTGGTTACGGTGGGTCAACCTAATGTTTTTAGGTTATATGTTTTTAGGGTCCGAAGGCAAAACCAAGGACCCTTATATTTTCCTGCGTGTGTCTGTCCGTCCGTCCTGTAGCCTGCTCTTACGGCTACACCTTTCGTCCGATCACTTTGAAATTTGGCATGTATGTGTCTTACCTGCCCACATATTTTAAAAATATAGCGAATAAAATAAAATAATTTTCAAAACAATTAGGGTAAAAAACCTTAAGGGTTAACATTTTTTTTTTTTTTTTTCGATACTGTGAGGGATATCATATGAAAGGGTACGTCGAGCAGATTACAAAAATATATAATTCTTTGGTAATTACTTTGATAGGGCGAGCGTAGGCAAGTTTGAAGTGGGTGTGAAACGTGTCCCTCCCTTCTATCTCGCTTATGTGAAGTGCAAAACATCTGAAAAAATTCCTAAACATTCTTCGACCAAAAGTAAAGATACCAATTTTTGAAAATTTCGAAAAAAATATTATTTTATTTTTTATTGGCAAAATACGTTTTTTTATAACTATTGTCTTTTCGATGTATTTATGTGGTTGCAGTCCGGTTCAGTGGCAAAAAAAAAAAAAAATACTTTATCAGAAGTTTGTTTATGTGTTTTGAGAATATCAGACCCATAGGATAGTTCAAAGTAAGCTTTTTAGCATTTTAAAAAACACCATCAATAGGGTACTACTTAAACTATACAGTGTGGTGGCACAAGGACCCTCGCTGTGTGCTGACTAGCACTCACTTGACCTGTTTATTTAGTAAAACCAATAGCGACACTGCTATGAAGTGTTAAAGATCGCTAAAACTATTAATAGTTTTTACGCAATAAACAATATAACAATAATGTAATATAATAATAATTTTAATGTTAATATAACAATAAAGTACATGATAGGATGAGAGGAAGCTATGTGCCACACTAATTGGCAGTCTATTTTTGTTAATTTTATTTTTTAAAAGTTAAACCACAAACAAATAGAAAATGAAAGAAGGTAACGTTGTAACGGAGCTGAATTTATTGTTGAGCGATGTAACTGGTCTTATTAAATTGTTGACTCGTTGTATGGTGTCCAAATTTTAGTTGAGCATTCAGCAGATCACAGATGAGTAATGTAGATAAAGGTGTTTGAATGAAAGGTATAGAAGCGTAGTTAAAAAAATAGCTTTTAAAATAGTCTGATGGAAGGATGGTAGGTTTTTATCGGAGTATTATAATTGATATATTATAATTGAAGATAAAACCGATGTAAAGCTGTTGAGTTTTAGTTGATCCATCGGTGAAATTTACCCACCAAATCCCCATCCGTGTCCGAGTGGCTGATATGAGCCGTTACCACCATGTCCTTCATAACCGCCCCAGCCGCGTCCGAGTCCATCATATGAGCCGTTACCACCATGTCCGATGTAACCGGCTGAAACGGCAGCAGCCGCAATTACGACGAGAATAGCAAGCTGCAACAACAAAAACTAAGAACGAGCAAATAAATTATTAATCCTGTTGCTAAGCTAACTGGTTTTGTTTGATTATTGATTTTAGGGTTTTTTTTTTTTAAATTTTATGATCCATTTATTAAGGAATTTATAATTTACAAACAATAAATTCTACTTTAAAGAGATGCCTCTTTGAGTCGTAGAAGGAGGTTATATGATACATTTCAATTATTGGGGCAGTTCTGTGATTCAAGACTATTTTCCTTGGCGAATGACCAATGAAACTATTTTTTTCGAATAAGAGTTAGAAGAATTTATTCTAAATAATAGTTGAGTAAACATCTATTAGTATTTATCAAGCTGATCAGCTATTAGTATTAGTAGGTCCAATCGTCTCTCTTTGTCTCTTTCAAGTCATGTTTATTAATCAAGTATTTATTTTCTTGATTAAATAAGACTTGAATTAGTTTAGAAGCCATGATGCTTGATGAGGATTGTTACATTTTTTGTTCCTATTTACTTAATATGTTTATAAGCTAATAATATTACTATTTTTACTCAATTACTAATTACTTAATATAATTAATGCAAATTTATTATTTAGTGGCGTAATGTTCATTGTCATAATTCGCATTAATTCTTCCCACTTATATTATTAAGTTAGCAGCCTAAGTGTTTGTTTCTTCTAACACTAATAATAAATAGCATTTATTAAATTTACACACAGACAGACAGACAGACAAGATGCACATTTCGTTGAATGTAAGAAGCTCGCTTACGCTCGCTTCACTTAATCCTTTGTTGTATTTTAACTACGCGCTACCAGATTTACGAAATTAGCTTTTTAGTCATTCTTATAGTTCGAAACTTGTCTTTAGTTGACATAAATAATTAACATATGTTGAGACCAAAACATGCAAGGGTTATATTCGAGAATATATATGTTTAGACCGACAATTATAAAAGCTATTCCGTAAAAATAAATCAGACTTTTTTTTTACAATAATTTAATAAAATGGTAGTTAGTGGTAAATTCTATTTCGTTCTTTTGCTCTCGTCGCCTTATCAGTTTGTTTACTTTATCGTTATCAGTTAGTTATCACGCATGCGCTACTGAGAGCAAAGCCTCAGTGCTGCCTTTTTGAAAGCGTTTGATTGTGTAACTACTTCCGCAAGTTCGCGTCTTTACGAAGTTCTTGTTCTTTGCCGCTTATTATTTGTTTGTATAAATTTGAATCCGCTCTCTGACGTTTTAACCGCTTTACGCTAATATTCCGCTACCAACTTCATAAGAAATCAACCCGCTGTACAGTCCATTTTATACACGATTGCGCTAACGCGCAAGTTGGAGAACGGGCCGGATAATATTTAATGTCTCCCGTTATATCCAACATTTAGCTTCTTATAAATTTAATAATTAAAATAAAAAATCCTTCTATATTGTATCTTTATTACATTTTATTAATTTATATTATTAATTATATTTGTTTTTAGAAGCGTTGATATTTGGTTGCATTATAATTATAATTATAATTCATTTACGAGTAAATATCATTATTACCTAACTAACTGTTAATTAAATCTGTATTTAGAAAACTTAATGTAAACAAAAGGTAAACAAGATGAAAAGGCCGGTTTTAATTTGCTCTTGTATTGTGAAACTTTTCTGGTTAAAACTCTTGGAGCTAACTTTATCAGTTTATTTTTAATTAAAATAAAGTAGTAATAATGCAAGTTGGAACCAGTCTAAATAAGGCATTTGCTATTTTAAATTAACATTAAACTGATTAAGTATACTTACTTTGATTTTTTCACTGATCGAGTTTACTAAGTTGACTTTATAAGACAGATCAAATTTAGTTAATAAGTTTATCAAACTGATCAAGTTCACTATTTTTTTTTTAATTAATTGTTCACTAAATTAACTTTATAAAACAGAACATAATATTTACCAATTGAGTTGTTTAACTTTTTTTTTCTTTTTTTTATACTTTATTAGAAATAAATTCAAGTCTTACTTAAAAACAAATTTTATGTAGGATAATAATATTGTATTTTAAAATTTAATAAAAATATTTGTGATTCCAAAAATATATTAAGATAAAATAACAAATGTACTTTTATTAAGGTTCATCTAATTTTTGATATTACGTATATTAGTTTCTAGGTTTATAAAAAAAACAAATTTATTTTGTAAATTTATCTTATTTTTGAAAAGTACGTATTATTTATTTTTTAACTGAACTAAAATGGTATTAAGATAAAATAATCTAACTTATAGAGTTTGTTTGGTGGTACTTACAAGAACGGCTTTCATGTTTGAAGTCTGGAACTATGCTTGACTGAAAGGACTGAATATATACTGCTGTGTTCGTCCTTCAGCAACTCAGCACTGATAACAGACCCCCCCCCCCCCCTTGGCAGTGGGGATACCTTTTATGTCTTTACCAATATTTTATTTCACATCATAATGACAAGTATAAAACAAACAACAAAGCAAGTACCATAAAAAATACGTCACCTTAGCGACACTCCACCCTGACGTAGCTATCCTTCTACATTAAGCGGATATAGTTCGCTAATTTGTCTGGTAGTAGTTCCATCCATTGTCTTCAGTCACGCTGATCTTATGGCTCCATCTCTGCTTATGTTTAACTCCAATCAGTACGACATCATCAACTTGTGGGATGTAGATATTCCTCACGCCATTTAGTCCAGAAAGTATCTAGCAATCGCATACCTTTTTCCATACTTCTAAAACATGTTGCTGACTGCTACGAAGGTTGTTAATGTTAGGAGGTGTAAGAATATCTGGTTCTTGTAAATTTAAAAATTTTGCTGGACATAGTGTCTGATTTTCCTTTTCCCCAACATACACTAAAGGCCGGGAGTTAAGAACAGCCTCGATTTCGACTATTACGGTATGAAGTTGGACGTCAAGCATACAACTACCGAGAGACTTCTTAAGACACTTTTTTGTTAAGCCAACTAATGTTCCGTAAGCCCCTCCCATCCAAGAAGAAAATTCGGGTATAAATTTCCAGGTTATGCCATTTTTTATGCACTTATTTGGTTCTTTTAGGGGTAAAATAGCCGCTATTTTGGAAACAAGATATATTTTTGTGAACCAAATTGCAATACCTTTAAAATGATATATGATACCCAACTTCGAATTTTCAGATCAAAACATTTGGGGCTCCGGAGTTATGGTAACTTCTTTATATCAACTCCCGGAAATATCATTGGACCACAGAGATGCATATTTTTGCCTTTATTTTTGGACCTGTCCTAATGGGGTAGCGGGGGGGGGGGGTCATTTTTTGTGTTTAATTTTATTTTTTTCGGGGGTAAAATGGCCGCCATTTTATACCCAACTTGAATATAAAATATTGCGTTCTATTCGCAATTAATCGGAGTGGTTAGGAGTTTGTGAGGTGATAGATAATAGATAGAATCTGAGCCGTTGTTTGTAAACAATGAGAGATAGTGGGGACTAGCCCACATCTGTATCGCTCCGCTACCGCCAATTAGTGTGTTGCTACGGACGGACGCCTTGAGCTGGAAGACGTGTCAGCTGAGAGTCCTCTCAACCTCACCGCTTCGTAACCGCCGCCCGCCGCTCTCCGCACATATATCCGCCATCCGCATCCCGCACTAAGTTACTAACTACAGGTCGCAGTCGGTACGTTTTTCTTTTCACATATTCTATTTTATTGTTTTATTACCTCTATGTTGCTCCGCCCTATCCGTCCGCCATATGATTTTAAACTATAATAGTCCACTCTTAAACTATTTTCTTACTGCCGCTGGTGGTCGTCTTTCTCCCTATTATTTGGAGAAATTATCACCATAACTTTTGGTCCTTTGGGTCGCAGATATATTTTATTTTTTGAGCAATTAATTAATTTCTTTAAAGACCCTTATTATTCTTTATTATTTTATGTGTTTAGTGGAGTATGTTATAGGTTCGTTTATATTATATTTATCTATATATATAAAAGTCAACGTATGTGTGTGTGTGTGTGTGTGTGTGTGTGTGTGTGTGTGTGTGTGTGTGTGTGTTTGTTCTTTATACAAATCTACAGTTTTAGTCCGATCTCGATGAAAATTTGCACACTTGACCTTCAAAGCAAGGAAAAAAACAAGGTCTACATGAATTTTCGAAATTTCAATTTTGGTACACAGGGGTACGGATTACAAGTAATAAATACGGGGCCAAAGTAATGAATACCCTTCATGATGCATATCGTTGAAAAGCTCTTTAAGGGTACAGTAATTGTTGTTATGTACACTTTTGTCATATTTTCATTTAGGAGGGGGGTAAAATAGAAAAATATAGCTATATCTCTTTTGTTCTTTATACAAATCTACAGTTTTAGTCCGATCTCGATGAAAATTTGCACACTTGACCTTCAAAGCAAGGGGAAAATCAGGATCTACATAAATTTTCGAAATTTCAATTTTGGTACACAGGGGTACGGGGTACAAGTAATGAATACGGGATCAAAATAATGAATACCCTTCGTGATGCATATCGTTGAAAAGCTCTTTAAGGGTACAGTAATTGTTTTTATGTATAGTTTTGTCATATTTTCATTTAGGAGGGGGGTAAAATGGAAAATATAACTATATCTATAGTATATAAAAAGAAGAGTATCTATATAAGAGAATGTCTTTTATACAAATCTACAGTTTTATCCCAATTTGATGAATATTTACACTCTTTTTCTTCCAAACAAGGTGAAGGTCACTGCCTACATCACTTTCCGAAATTAAAATTTTGGTACACAGAGGTACGGGGTACAAATGTCAAAGTAATGGATACCCTTTATGATGCATATCGTTGAAAAGCTTTTTAAGAGTACAGTAATTGTTGTTATGTACGTTTTTGTCATATTTTTATTTGTGAGGGGGGTAAAATGGAAATTTATATCTATATCTATAAAAGTCAACGTATGTGTGAGTGTGTTTATGTTCTTTATACAAATCAATAGTTTTAATTCGATCTCGATGAAAATTTGCTCACTTGACCTTCAAAGCAAGGGGAAGATCTCTGTCTACATAAATGTTCGAAATTTAAGTTTTGGTACACAGGGGTACGGGGTACAAATGTCAAAGTTGAAATCCCTTCATGATGCATAGTGTTAAAAAGCTCTTTAAGAGTACAATAATTGTTTCTACGTGCATTTACGGGGTAAATGGAATAATATATCTAAAAGTCAACGTATGTGTGTATGTTTTTTATACAAATCCATAGTTTTAGTCCGATCTCGATCAAAAAATGCACACTTGACCTTCAAAGGAAGAAAAAATCAGTGTCTACATAAATTTTCGAAATTTAAATTTTGGTACACAGGAAACAGGGTACAATAATGAATACGGGGTTAAAGGACTGAATACCCTTTATGATGGATATCGTTGAAAAGCTCTTTAAGATTACATTAATTGTTGTTATGTACAGTTTTGTCATATGTGTTTTCATTTAGGAGGGGGTAAAATGGAAAAATATAGCTATATCTTATATAAAAAGAAGAGTGTCTGTATGAGGGTATGTCTTTTATACAAATCTACAGTTTTATCCCAATGTGATGAATATTTACTCACTTTCCCTTCAAAGCAAGGGGGAGGTCACTGTCTAAGTGTCTACATGAATTTTCGTAATTTAAATTTTGGTACAAAGGGGTGCGGTGTAAAAGTAATGGATTCCCTTCATATGATGCATATCGTTGAAAAGCACTTTAAGAGAAAAGTAATTGTTGTTATGTACAATTTTATTTAGGAGGGGGTAAAATGGAAATTTATAGCTATATATATAAAAATCAACGTATGTGTGAGTATGTTCTTTATACAAATCTACAGTTTTAGTTCGATGTCAATAAAAATTTGCCCACTTGTCCTTCAAAGCAAGGGGAAAATTACAGCCTACATGAATTTTCGAAATTTAAGTTTGGTACACAGAGGTATGGTACAAGTAATGAATACGGGGTCAATGTAATGAATACCCTTCATGATGCAAAAGCTCTTTAAGAGTACAGTAATAGTTTTTATGTACAGTTTAGTCATATTTTAATTTAGGGGGGGGGGGGCGAATTTAGGATATTTGTAATTAGCTTATCAAAGAGGAGAGGAGGGGGTATAGAAATAGGTGGGAGAGATAGAATCTAGATATTCTTGCATAGTAAAATAATTTATATGTTTCATTATGGTTGTTTATAAACTTATCTAATTATAATAACACTCCGTAGCGAAGCACGGGTACCCAGCTAGTCAGTTATAAAGAAAGATAATTCACATTTTATATCTTTTATTTTTATACAGATTATAATTATTTTTATAAACAAGTTTTTTCTTTTTAGAAAGATTTTATAAAAACAGAATATTTTTTAATTTACAGTTTTTTTGCTAGTGCAATTGTTATTTTTAGTAACAATATTTTTAGTAACATATTTTTAGTAAAATTATTATTTTTTGGATTCAATACATTTGTACGGAGCATAATAGAATAGTGTAGAGGTAGTAGAGAGAGCTGCCTTCCCCCGCGGATCTGCCTTCTCTGCCACTGCCTTGCCGTAGAGGCTCTTCGCTTCGCCCCGCCTTCGCTCGTCGTATCACCCTACCGCTCTAGTCGCTCGCTCGACCACTCGCCTCAGCCGCCCCCCCCCGCCCCCCGGCGCCCCTTACTACAACTTCTGTTCTACTGCTCCGATTTGAACCGGACAAACGCCAACGCCCTTAAGATTTTATTTTTAATAAATTTACATACTTTAAATTTATTTTATAAACCATTATTTTTTATTTTATTCTTTTTACACTATATATAATTATTTTTCATTTATAATAAAAATATGGGTGAAGAAGCGAAAAAATTACTTCTTACAAAGCTGGAAAAGAAGAAAAGCACTTTTTTTCTTCGTGCGCAACATATTTATGATTTAATCCCGAACTTGCAAAAGCAAGAATCCGCACGCTCGAATTTTCTTATTCGCTTCCAAACTTTGTCAGAAACACGCGAGCAGTATTATAATCTTGTAGATGAGATTAATGATATTACTCTTGATTTAGACAATACAGCTGATCCTAATTATGAAGCACTTGGTGCTTTTGATGATCTTTATGGAGCAATAAATATTGCACATAAAAAACTTTTAGATGAATATTTTTCTGTCACCGCTACACCTTCGACTTCTAGAGATAAACCTGCTCCTCCTAGCTCATTTGAGGTGCAAACTCAGTTACCTCGAATTCAAATTAAACCGTTTACAGGAAAAATAAACGATTGGCCGGAATTTAGAGACTTGTTTACATCTGTCATCATTAACAATAACCACTTATCCGATGCTCAAAAATATCATTATCTTAGAACGTCGCTTGAGCCTGACGCACAAAAAATTATTAATGGATTTCCGCTCTCATCAGAAAACTTTAAGTCCGCCTGGACCGCTCTAGAAGAACGGTTTGACAATAAACGTCTTCTCGCATCTCATTTCTTCGAAGAAATGTTTCTTCGAGAAAAACCTCCCTCTTATACATCGGTAAAAGCGCTTCAAACGTTCCTCACGCAGTTCCACGATGCAGTTATAGGCCTAATAAATTTAAAAGTTCCAGATCTTAGTGATTTAGTTATTTTGAATCTAGCTCTAAGAAGACTTGATCCTCAAACTATCAAGGCCTTTGAGAGGGAACAAGTAAACGTTGAGTTTCCTAAATACTCGGACTTGATTGTTTTTGTAAAAAGTCAACTAAAGATACTTGAGATCACCGCCACCGCCTCTGAAAGTATTGGACATACATCTGTTAAGGCAAGTGAAATTAGTAAACAAAAGACCCCTAAAAGAGTTTTATTTACAAATGCTACTGTGAATTCTTTATCTCCTCAACATAGTTACCTTCCACCTCGCCGAACATTTTCTTCTACTTGCCCGCTGTGCCACTCCTCTGTACCTCATCAACTGTATCAATGCGAACGCCTGCACCAACTATCTCCAGAACAAAGAAGTCAACAAATTCAACGCCTAAAGGCATGTAAAAATTGCTTATCACTACAACACCCTTTAGAACGATGCCGTTCTAATTCTCGCTGTTCCAAATGTGGATCCCTTCACCACACACTTATACACTCAGATGTGAAGTCGCATTCTTACGCTTCAGGAAATCCTGTCGTTAAAGGCACTCAGGTTTCCCAAGCCAAACCTTCCGCTTCTAATCCCGCAGTAAATACTCTCACATCTCTCGCTACTCGCCCGCTTAGTGATCAGGTAGTTCTTCTTGCAACAGCGCTTCTTCATATGAAAAATGCCCACGGGACATATACCACAATTAGGGCGTTAATTGACCCCGCATCAACTCGTAGTTGCATCACTCAGAAGTGTTCTACTCGTCTGGAACTTCCCTTCACACCTGGACATCTTCCTTTTGATGGACTGGGTGGCGTACCTGTTGTTACAGGGCGTGGTTTTGTTTCTGTTACACTGAAACCTAGAAACACCGCGGAACCATGCCTTAGGACTGAAGCAGTTGTCATCGCAGATATTGTGGGACCAACACCGTCGATTTCCCTACCGCAAAACTTCATTGATGAATATTCTCAATTTTCACTGGCAGACCCATCTTTTGGAGAACCAGGTGCTATAGATTTTTTGTTGGGAGCAGATCTGTTTCTTTCCATTTTAACGTCAAAGCCTAACAATAATCTACGTAAAGGAGTTTTGGAAACCATATTTGGACCAGTGATAATGGGTCCAATTCCTGTTCATCAAGATCAAACTTGTCTTATTTCTTGTTTATCTACAAACAATGACAATTTATCAGTTACTCTGAATAAATTTTGGGAAACTGAAGAAGTTCCTCACGCAAAAGTTTCAAATCCTGATGAAGACATCTGTGAAAAGCATTTTCAGCTTACTCATCGCAGAAATTCAGATGGTCGCTACATGGTACGTCTACCATTTAAAGATTCAAATTTAGAATTTTCCCAATCCCGCGACATTGCGCTTAAGAGATTCCTGTCTTTGGAACGCCGATTTTCTCGGAATCCCGAATTAAAATCAAGTTGCCTTTCCTTTCTCTCAGAATACACTAGTTTAGGACATATGGAACCTAGCTTAGAACCCGCTAAGTATTATCTTCCATATTTTTGCGTGCATAATCCTCATTCTAGATCTACTCCTGTCCGAGTTGTATTTGATGGGAGCGCTAAACACTCGGATCGCTCAATCAACGAGGCTTTATATCCAGGGCCTAAACTTCAAAAAGAGGTTCCAATTATAATGTGTCACTTTCGCCTCCACCTATACGTTTTTTGTTGTGACATTGTTAAAATGTTCCGGCAAATTTTAGTGGCTCCTGAAGATCGAAGTTTTCTACATATTTTGGTCAGACAAAACCCTGATGAGCCTATCAAGGAGTACCAGCTTAACACTGTTACGTATGGGTTAGCACCATCTCCGTTTCACGCCCAAAGAGTCCTCATACAACTTGTGAAAGACGAAGGGGCTAAGTTCCCGCTTGCTTCAAAGGTTATCTTAGAGGACACCTTCGTAGATGATCTTATAACGGGGGCCGACTCTTTAGAAGAGCTTACTGAAACCGCGCATCAACTAATCCAGCTTCTCAGGGCCGGCGGATTCCAACTTAGCAAGTGGATAAGCAATTCTACTGACTTCTTATCTCACATCTCCAACGCTTCTTCCAGTCCTCTAATAATTAAAGATTCTCCTGACCAGTCTGTTAAGGTCTTGGGAATATGTTGGGAACCTTTGAGTGACAGCTTCTCCTACAAAATTGTGCCTCCTACACCGCTTACATCTTATACAAAACGCTCCATATTATCAGTAATCGCAGGGATTTACGATCCCCTCGGATTTATCGCTCCGCTTACATTTAAATACAAAGGCTTCATGCAGAAGCTTTGGAAATCTAACTTCTCATGGGACGACCGACTTCCAAATGAACTTATTGATGAATGGATCACGCTTACTAAAGATCTCTCTTCCCTCGCTGATATAAGTATATCTCGGGGTATGTTACCGCCAAATTATATCTCAGTCCATGTCGTCGGATTCTCTGATGCTTCGGAACAAGGTTTCGGTTGCGTGATTTATTTAAGGTCCATGACTCAGAAAAATGAGCCAATTATATCCTTACTTATGGCAAAGTCTAAAGTCGCCCCACTCAAGACAACCACGATCCCGCGTCTTGAACTCGCTGGCGCCTTGCTATTAGCAGAAACACTTAGTGCATTGCAACAGGTTCTTTCAAAGGTCAGGATTGATGACACTTTTCTGTTTACAGATTCCACGATTGTGCTCTCGTGGCTGCAGAAACCGCCGCATACGCTAAAAATGTACGTCGCAAATCGAGTTTGCTCCATTTTAGAAAAGACCTCAGTAAACCAATGGAGACATGTTCGTACCAACCACAACCCCGCTGATATTGTCTCCAGAGGTCTCGATCCCGCATCGCTAGCCGCTGCTCAAGAATGGTTTCAAGGACCTTCTTGGCTCAAACTTCCGCTTTCTGAATGGCCCCAGTCAGACTGGTCACCTGTATCTTCTAAAGACCTTCCTGAGCTGAAACCGCAAGAAATCGCCTTGATTTCACATGATCAAGAAGTGAGTACCGACGTAGAGTGGATGACACGAATATCTTCGTTTTATAGAATCCAACGCGTCCAAGCTTATGTTTCGCGATTTATTTATAACTGTAAACAGAAAGATCCATCGTTAAGAGAATATGGCGTATTATCTGTTGTTAATTTACGTCAAGCCCTCTTACTCTGCGTTCGCCAAGTTCAAGCTGCTTATTTTCCTGAGGAGATAAAGCTGGTTCAGCAAAACAAATTAAAAACGTCTAGGTTGCTTCAATTATCACCTTTTATTGACTCTTCAGGTAACCTCCGTGTTGGAGGACGCTTGAAAAATGCACTTGTGTCTTACTCGTCCAAGCATCCCTTATTACTTCCCAAACATTGTAGTTTCACACACGCACTCATTGACACTTACCACCTGAGTTATTTACACGCTGGTCCGCGTACATTGAGATATCTTATCCAACGATATTTCTGGATTCTTTCCGCGCACTCAGTCATCCGCCAACGCATCAGATTATGTGTGATCTGCTCTAAGTTTACAGCCGCTACGCCATCTCCCATCATGGCTGACTTACCGTCTCCTAGAGTAAATCCTTCTCGACCTTTCACGTGTTGCGGAGTTGATCTGGCAGGTCCGTTTCAGGTTAAAGAGAGTTTACGCCGGAAACCAGGCATATTTAAAGCGTATTTCGCATTATTCATTTGCATGGCTACTAAGGCTGTTCACCTGGAAGCGCTTACTTCATTAACAACTGAAGCTTTTTTAGCAACGCTGAGTAGATTTATCGCACGCCGTGGCCTTCCTTCACAAATGTTTTGTGATCAAGGTTCTAACTTCAGGGGAGCTGCCCGTGAACTCCGAGAAATTTCCGCTTTTTTGCGAGAAACCGAGACAAATTCCATATTTTTAGAACAATTAAATAAAAAAGAGATTAGTTTCCAGTTTATTTGTCCGAAAGCTCCATTTATGGGTGGAATTTGGGAAAGCAACATTAAGAATGTTAAATTCCACTTCAAAAGGGTTGTCGGAAACCAAATTCTTAGCCTTGAGGAATTCATCACGCTTCTAGCTCGCATTGAGTCCATATTAAACTCACGTCCTCTCTACGATATCTCTCCAAGTCCAGATGAATTGGAGGCCCTCACGCCAGGCCATTTTTTAATTGGATCGCCACTTCTAGCTGCTCCCGAACTTCCATTTTTAGATCAACCTATTGGCCGCCTATCTCGCTGGCAAATGGTATCATCTATGCTTGAGCATTTTTGGCGAAGGTGGTCAAATGAGTATTTGCTGATGCTTCAGCAACGCAATAAATGGTGCACTACTTCATCTAAAAATCTTCAGCCAGGCCAGATGGTTTGGATCAAAGATGATGGCGCTTCACCACTAACTTACCCACTGGGAATAGTTGAAGAAACTTATCCAAATGCCATCGATGGAATCGTCCGCAGTGTATCTGTGCGAACTTCTAATGGACTTCTCCAACGCCCAGTTAGGAAGCTCGCACCACTATTTCCAAAAGAATAATTTTTATTTTCTAAATTCATTTAATTTTTTTTTATAAGTAGTAATTTCATTTATCGCTTTTGTAACGCAAAGAATTATTTTATGATTTATTTTTATTTCGCATTATACTAGGTGTATATTCATTTGTAAACTCCACTAAACACATTTCATTCCCTTATTATTATTAATATTTTTATACTTTTCACTTAATTTTTTAGAAGTTACTTTAATTTCCCTTAAGAATCGCCGACGATTCTTGGCCGGCGGTTATGGTTAGGAGTTTGTGAGGTGATAGATAATAGATAGAATCTGAGCCGTTGTTTGTAAACAATGAGAGATAGTGGGGACTAGCCCACATCTGTATCGCTCCGCTACCGCCAATTAGTGTGTTGCTACGGACGGACGCCTTGAGCTGGAAGACGTGTCAGCTGAGAGTCCTCTCAACCTCACCGCTTCGTAACCGCCGCCCGCCGCTCTCCGCACATATATCCGCCATCCGCATCCCGCACTAAGTTACTAACTACAGGTCGCAGTCGGTACGTTTTTCTTTTCACATATTCTATTTTATTGTTTTATTACCTCTATGTTGCTCCGCCCTATCCGTCCGCCATATGATTTTAAACTATAATAGTCCACTCTTAAACTATTTTCTTACTGCCGCTGGTGGTCGTCTTTCTCCCTATTATTTGGAGAAATTATCACCACGGAGACCGCAGACATTTGGAGTGTTTAAGTCCTCTATATTTTTTCTGTTTTTGGGCAAAAAGGTTTAACCTGTATACCAAATTTCAAGTCTATAGCTTCAGTAGGTCGGGAGATATACGCCAAGATGCGACGGACGGACGAACTACCAAAAGTATATAAGGGTTTCTAGGATGACCTCGAAACCCTAAAAAGCATTGTAACATTACAACTTCATAAGATCGCAAGTCCTTCAAGTTAGCAAATATGTAAATGACAATAAGTATCTAAAATTTTACAATTTTTCGAATGTCAGGGTTACTGTTTGTTCAAATCATTAAAATGTATTATTGATTCAGGGTTAAATATTTTATTTAATGATTTCCTTATGATTAGGATTAGTTTTTAGCTATTTTAATTATTTAATTTAGTTCTATCTTAAATTTATTTTTATGGCCAAATAATTAATTATCAAAAGTCTTAAAATTTACCTCTATCTTTGGCTGTACAAATAATGCTATTACGTTTTAAAAATGTCTTTCATTATTGTTCTTAATTGCCAATTATGTGATTAATATATATTACTAGCTGACCCGGCAAACGTTGTTTTGCTGTATAAATTGTTTTAGTGAATATTTTTGTAGTTAAATAAAAAATAATTAACTTATTATCAGTGTGTGGGGACATGATCTATGACTGAAAGAGGAATGGAGCGCTGTGAACAATGACGACCTATCAAAATAATAATACATCAAGCATTTATTTTTTAATTCATTTTACTTTATTAACTTAAGTAATATATTTGAGTTTCCTTTCTTCTAGTCCCTAATTTATAACACTTATTTGGAGTAGTTACAATTAAGTAATATATAGTGTAATACGTCCGCCACTCGTAGGTGGTAGCGGGCCGTGACGGACGTGTACAATTAATAAAAGAAACAACTTACTACCCTGGAATGGGGGGGAAGGGTCTCGGGCTGAGAAATAACTAATTCCAATTCTTTTTAGTGGACGTGGTCGTCCCAAACACAACTCTTTACTATTTTAAAATATACAATACTGTCTTTGTCTGCTACCTACACCTAGGCTCCCCTAACGTACAGGTACGACCTATAACATAAAAAGCCCTACGGAGCCCTCACAATCTCTAGGGTAGGCAGGGACTTAATTCTCTTTTTAGACTACACATTAACATTAAAGCAAAGGGATTCTCCCGTAGTCTAACCGATGAGTCGACAAAACAAGGCCGCAAAATGAAGTGGTACTCACAGTTTGATGATATCCGTAATTTTGTTTGTGTAATCCTTTGGAACCTCCTCCACAACACCCGCGTCATGTTCTCGGCACACCACGTCTCCGAAAAGTTTCCTAACTTAGCAACCGGCAAAGTACTCTACCGCAGAATTTTCGGCACACAGCATAGAACTTTGGCACACAGCCTGACTTAAATTTTTAGCACACAGCATAGAACTTTGGCATACAGCCTAACTTAAATTTTTAGCACACAGCATAGAACTTTGGCACACAGCCTAAACTACCTTTGGCACACAGCCTAGACTTCCTTCGGCACACAGCCTAACTAACGTACCTACTTGGCGCTCTCGCAAAACGGACTGGCCCAGAGTGGGGGGTTCATGGAGCTTTTATCACCTCAGCCGGGGGTGGAACGCGTACCGGTAAGTGGCGGTGACTTTGCCACAGGAGACCGGTAAGGTTCCTCTACGATTTGCGGTGGCCGTGGTAACGTTGCCGGAGTGCCCAGGGGGCGTGGCTTCGCGGTCACGTTGCCGGGGATGGCCGGGACGTGCTCCATGGGGACGGTGCCGAGGTGCCCGCGAGTCCCGATCTCGTGGGGAGGGTTTTTTTGGCGCGAAAATTTGGTAACCCGGGGATTTTTTGGGCCACCGGGTTACACTCCCTTCTTCTCCGCAAGCCGACGTCCACGTCGGCGCAAGAAACTGGCATAGTGGAAGCTGGCGCGGTGTGCCTGGTGCTGGTGCCTGTCATAGGCTGCTTTTCTCTACAGCTAGGGCACGTTGTGGGTCTGTTCACAGGATGGCAGGTGTCTGGTTGGATCCTCTTTTACGGCTGTGGTATTGGTTATAATTATCGAATATATAGTATAGTGACTGAGAATTATGTAAAAGTGAACAATGTGTTGGTTATAAGCCTCGCGTTACCCAAAGGAGGCTGGGACTAATAATAAAGATAAACTATGTATTAACAAATGACATGACCTAGCTACTGTTACTAGGGGAATTTGGGTGATACTCTGGTCAAGCTGTTACGGTTGGAAACAACTTTGGGCAAAAAAAACAAAACAAAAAACAAAAAAAGATTAAATCATACAATTAGGTGGTATTTTCATTGCCCTTGTAGGTGGAGGTCGACTGACCGGACAGCTGACGGTAATCGATGTCCCTCCTCGGTCGCAACTGATAACGGCTGGTACGCTCGACTAGAGCAGGAGGTTTAGGTGGGGGAGTGAGGCTGTTGGGGTTCTCGGGTCTAAGACCGCAGTCACCATCCTCATCTTCGTCGTCAGAGTCGTCGTCCATGTCCTGGTCATGATGAATCCGGGTATGAGTCTCATACTCTGGAACAGGGGGGGTTCCTTGGGCGCTGGGCGGCAAGAAGGCATCATCTGGCACACTTCTTTCGTAGGCGGGTTTTAACCGGCTTAGGTGTACTATTTGTTCTTTTCCTAATCCGTCGGAGATCTTATAGGTAACCTCGGAGAGGCGTTGACGTACCGTGTAGGGTCCAATCCACGGGCACCAGAATTTCTTGAGCTTGTCAGAAGGTAGTTGCATCTGTCTTAAGTATACTTTTAGGCCAGGTTCTAGATACCGGGGGTTCCTTCGTCGGTTGGCTATTTCAGTCCTTCTCCTCGATGCTTTTTCCAGCTCCCGTATCGCAATGTCTTGAGCTTCCTTACGGGCCCGGAACTGCTCCTGGAGGTCCGGCCGATAGCCGTGGTCCAAGGTGTCCGTCAAGGGAGAACGGAGTTCTCGACCGAAGGTCAAATAATTTGGAGAATATCCGGTGGAGGAGTGTCGTCTGTTACGATAAGCGGCAAGGGCAAAGGGGAGTTGCGTCTCCCAGTCTCGGCCGTCCTTCTGACTAATCTTGGCGAGAATGTGTCCCAAGGTTTGGTGAAATCGCTCGGTCACGCCGTTGGACTGAGGATGATAAGCCGTTGTCCGCATCTTCTTTATTCCCCAGGCATGGCATAGTTGGCGGGTGATAGCGGCTGTGAACGGGGTGCCGCGGTCAGATATGAGTACCTCTGGTAGCCCATGAACAGGAACATACGACCTCATGAGGGTGTTCGTTACGGTGGTGGCGGTGCAGTCTAAGATGGGGTAAGCTTCAGCATACTTAGTGAAGTGGTCCACTACAGTCAATAGGTATTTAGTCTGGCCCTTTGAGCTCAGAGGGCCCACGATGTCCGTTCCTACTAGTTCTCCTGGGCGCGTCGGTAGCCATGCTTCTTGGAGAGGGGGGTCATGTTTATGGGGCGTGTGGCGACGTTGGCATACGTCGCAGGACTTGACAAAGAATCGCACATGTTGGGTAAGTTTAGGCCACGTCCCGTAACGACGGACCAGAGCCTCGGTACCGTCAGCCCCAGGATGTCCTGCCCACATACTATCATGACAAACGGTCATCAGCCAATGCCGAAGTGTGGAGGGGATGAGTGGGACGAGGGGTCCGTCTGTGGTTCCCGTCCTGGCGTAAATTATACCGTCCTTCTTACACACGGTTGGATCTGTATCCGGTGTCTTAGCGTTCACCCAGGGGTCAATTTCTTGGGCGGCTCTTAGCAGTTCTCGGGGGATTTCCAATGCTTGTAGGTGTCCAGCCAGGGCACGACTTAGTCCATCAGCATGGCGCATCCCTTTCCCTGGGCGATAACGTGGTTCATAATCGTATTCAGCCAACCGGAGGATCCATCGCCCAATGCGGGAGGTTGGGTCCCTGATTCCTAAAGCAGCTGTCAGGGCGCTGTGGTCCGTCTCTAGTATGAAGCGGTGGCCCAGGAGATATTCTTGGAAATGCCGTGTCGCCCAAACTACGGCGAGTAATTCCCTTTCAGTCATGGAGTAGCGTGTTTCGGCCGGGTTCAAGGTGCGGCTGGCATAAGCAATGGGTCGTTCCACTCCGTCGAAGTCCTGTGACAGCACGGCTCCCAAGGCAACCGCCGAGGCGTCAGTAGCTAGAATAAGGGGGCGGTCAAACTGCGGGTAGGCCAAGATGGGGCCTTGCGTGAGAGCTTGTTTCAGGCTAGTCATGGCGTTATCCTGACTCGAGGTCCACTCAAATGGTGTACCCTTCTTCAACAGCTTGGTTAGGGGGTTTGCTATTTCCGAGAAGTGAGGCATGAAGCGGCGATAATATCCGGCCAATCCGAGGAAGGCTCTCAGTTGTGGGATGTTGGTTGGTGCGGGGAAGTCCTTCACTGCCTGGATCTTAGCAGGATCCATCCTTACTCCGTTCGACGTCACCAGGTGTCCGAGATATGACACTTCTTCCTGGAGGAACTCGCACTTCTTTAAGTTGACGCGGAGGTTTGCCTCCTGTAATCTTTTGAATACTACCCCCAGATGTCGCAGGTGAGTAGGGAGGTCTGGGCTGAACACTATGATATCGTCCAGATAGACGAAACATATATCCCCTAGCAACCCGTCCAGGAGATCATTCATAACGCGCTGAAAAGTCGCAGGCGCGTTGCGCAATCCAAAAGCCATAAGACGGTACTCAAAATGTCGTCCCAGAGTACTGAATGCGGTCTTCTCGCGGTCGTCGGCGGCGACGGCAATCTGATGATAACCTCCTGTCAGGTCTAGGGTCGAGAAGTAGCGGCTTCCTCCTAATGATTCTAGCGTGTCCTGAATATGAGGTAATGGGTAGACATCAGGTTTTGTAACTCGGTTAAGTTCACGATAGTCGGTGCAGAACCGATAGGTGGGGGTTGTCTGGCCGGGGAGCGGCTTCTTTTTCACCATCACTATAGGGGCTGACCAAGGACTCTGTGAAGGGACGATGATGCCTTTCTGCAGCAAGTCCTTCAGTTGCTGCTCTACTGCGGGACGAAGAGCGTGTGGCACCGCATAAGGTCTACGGTGTACCGGTGCAGTGTCTCCGGTGTCGATATGGTGGGCCACGGGGAGGCGACATCCTTCTTGATCCGGTGCGTCGAATAAAGAGATGAAACGGCTCAGCAGATTTCCTAATGGTGCTTTCTGTTCCTCGCCGAGGTGTCGAAGCTTGTAGTTCAAAACTTGGTGGACGTCTTCCCTCGGATCGTCCCAGCACTCAGTCGGAAAGCTGGCATCATACTCATCCTGTCCTTCGGCGGTAAACTCGGGATCTTCTTGAACCTCCATCAGTTCGTCATCGTCGTTGGGGAGGGGAGAGTCCACTACGTCGATCTGGGTCCGCCCGATCGCTCCGATGGGTTGTATTTCTTCGGTGTCTGAACGGAAGATCATAGGTACCTTCTTCAGTAAATCCATTCCAAGAAGGTCCACGCAACCCGGATTAGAGACTAGTACCAGGAAGGAGTGGCGTAGTTTTATTCCGTGGATGGCCACTTCCAACTCTTGTTGCCCATATAAGCGCATAGGTCGGCCGTCCGCAGCGGTGACTACCATCTTAACGGGAGTGAGGGGTACATGTGGGATCGGAGTAGCCAAGACTGAGGCTTGGGCTCCGGTGTCCACTAACATTCTTCGGGGCCGCCCATCCAACTGGACGTTGATGAAAATTCCTTGACCAGCGGGGGTAGTGACCGCAGGCACGTGATAGCTTTCAGTAGGTCCTACGTCGGGAGGCTGTGAGGTCTCTTCTCTCGGAACTGGATTAGTGGCTTCGTCTACCCACACTGGTTGCACTCGCCTCGTAACGGACGGTCCACGTCCATTGTTGTCGTTTCCCTCGGTGGGCCGCCGCTCTACTGCGGCCGTTGTCGGTTAGAGGTGGTTAGAGGTGGTTAGAGGTGGTTAGAGGTGGTTAGAGGTGGTTAGAGGTGGTTAGAGGTGGTTAGAGGTGGTTAGAGGTGGTTAGAGGTGGTTAGAGGTGGTTAGAGGTGGTTAGAGGTGGTTAGAGGTGGTTAGAGGTGGTTAGAGGTGGTTAGAGGTGGTTAGAGGTGGTTAGAGGTGGTTAGAGGTGGTTAGAGGTGGTTAGAGGTGGTTAGAGGTGGTTAGAGGTGGTTAGAGGTGGTTAGAGGTGGTTAGAGGTGGTTAGAGGTGGTTAGAGGTGGTTAGAGGTGGTTAGAGGTGGTTAGAGGTGGTTAGAGGTGGTTAGAGGTGGTTAGAGGTGGTTAGAGGTGGTTAGAGGTGGTTA
This sequence comes from Gerris lacustris, assembly GCA_951217055.1. NCBI lineage: Eukaryota > Metazoa > Arthropoda > Insecta > Hemiptera > Gerridae > Gerris > Gerris lacustris. Next base: position 521 of record OX578279.1, on the reverse strand, counting down.
GAGGTGGTTAGAGGTGGTTAGAGGTGGTTAGAGGTGGTTAGAGGTGGTTAGAGGTGGTTAGAGGTGGTTAGAGGTGGTTAGAGGTGGTTAGAGGTGGTTAGAGGTGGTTAGAGGTGGTTAGAGGTGGTTAGAGGTGGTTAGAGGTGGTTAGAGGTGGTTAGAGGTGGTTAGAGGTGGTTAGAGGTGGTTAGAGGTGGTTAGAGGTGGTTAGAGGTGGTTAGAGGTGGTTAGAGGTGGTTAGAGGTGGTTAGAGGTGGTTAGAGGTGGTTAGAGGTGGTTAGAGGTGGTTAGAGGTGGTTAGAGGTGGTTAGAGGTGGTTAGAGGTGGTTAGAGGTGGTTAGAGGTGGTTAGAGGTGGTTAGAGGTGGTTAGAGGTGGTTAGAGGTGGTTAGAGGTGGTTAGAGGTGTTAGAGGTGGTTAGAGGTGGTTAGAGGTGGTTAGAGGTGGTTAGAGGTGGTTAGAGGTGGTTAGAGGTGGTTAGAGGTGGTTAGAGGTGGTTAGAGGTGGTTAGAGGTGGTTAGA